>CM046662.1:90714604-91307104 GCA_025594165.1 Tamias sibiricus
CTCCTGCCATACTTGAAAATAAGAAAATCATCTTTAGGTTTACATAAAATGTTCAAAAGTCATTATGGATTTCTAGTCAGAATTTCTTTTGCTTCTTTCATTCTTAAAATTTAATTTCTGTTCCTCTGTTTATACATATATTTTTAATTTTCTTCTTATCAAAACACTCATAAGAATGTTGATAGTTGGCCTATCTAAATGGAGATATAAAATTGCACATGTAAGGAAATGAAAAATTACTTTATAAATGAAGTAGCGTGTGTTGCCTTAATCAAAAGCAAAACCTATCAATGTTTGCTTTTGCAGCTTATTTTTGACATTGAATAAAAATAGAAAACTCTGGTCTATTATTTAGAAAGGAGTATTTACCCCCTTACTCATCTTACTTATCTGATGCCAATAAAATATAAAAACACTAAATAATTTGAAGTTTTGTTATTTAAAATTCTATAACATGGTCATCACTGAGCTAATTTTAGAATAAATGGCATTATATTGTTTTTCCTCCAAGGTAAAACTTACTTTAAGTTTGAATTCAATGTTAGCACTTTCATTAGCAAAAGGCACAATGGAGTGTAATTATTAGAGTGAACACCCAAGTGTTATAAAGAAGAGAAATTACCTCCAAATTTTATGATGATCATTGTCAGAGAAAGCTATATTGTAAAATTGCTTTATAGCGCCACCTTTATCTTTTTTCCAGACTCTACTGAAATCAATTATAATCGTCTTTGTTAATGTTCTTTTGGTAATGCAATAAAACAGTAATCTTTCAGCTATTTTGAGGAGGGTGTATTTTAAGGTGCGTTTTTCTTATAATTTTTCTTACTCGTGATCACAAAAGCTTCATAGTTCACAGTTATAGTAAATGGGGCTAGTTAGTGGAACCTGAACCCTGAAAAGAAATCGGAAGATGCAGCAGTGGCAGCCCCTTTAAGATTTAAGCTAAAATCTAATGTGAATCAGTATGTAAAAGTGAGAAAGATTCTTTTTTGAATTTATGGACAACATTTGGTTGAAGTTTTATATCCAGGGAGTTTGTCTAAAGATACTTGTGTTCTCTTTATTTAGCTTAAGCAGTTGCCCTTAATATCTGATGATTCATACATATGCAGATTCATACAAGCTTTCTATATTTGTTGATAAATGATAATCTTAGATTCTGCCCGTTTCTGTTACTTGGAGGCAACGAGCCCTTTGTATTGTTAGGAAAGATACTTGTAGAGATTTGAGTTACAGAAAAATATGTACTTTGACATTCATATCTATATCTAAAAACAGGGATACTAAATGTGAAATTTAGTGAAGGTCATTTAGCCATGAACCAATGTGTTTGCTTTTAATATTTTGTTAAATATTATGATCATGTGCCAAGGTTTCTGGGACACAAAAAGCATACTAGAAATCCGACAGGTATTTAAAAACATTAAACACTATGATAAGAGTTGTATCCTTGTGGTTTTCTCTGCTGCCCTGAGAGTTCTTTAAGGTTCTGTCATTTTCAATCAACGGAGAGTACATGTGATCAGTATATCTGATAAACTTGTCAATGCCTCTTTAACACAGGATTCCCCAACCTATTCAATTCACACTCCCCTGCTTCATTTCAAGTATCATCTTGATAAGACAGAGCTATGTCACAGGCAGCTGTGTATAGGCAGCTCAGTCTACAACTAATTTGTGCAGGAAAAAATTAAATCAGGAGGTAAATTATTTCATGATTGCTCATTCCCAACAGAGTTGGGCATCATTCTGAAGAAAATATCAAATAATTGGTTTCAGGCCGTGTCAGACACATGCAATTCCCTTCTCTAATGGCTGTGTGTGGTAGCACTAGGCCTCAGGGGTCAGCAAAGAACTGGAAATAGCTTAGTGCCAGGCACGGCAATAGAGAGACCGAGCACATAGGAAATGAAGTGGCAATAAGTGCAATCCATAGGGGAAATGTGCTTCACTTGGAGTTTAATATATTGGTTCAGAATCTGGCAGGAAGCCATGCAACAATTGTTTACCTTTTTGTCAGCATCTGCATCTGTTCTGTTTTGTAAACAGCACTTAACTCTCAGTCGGTAAATGCTGGAATCAATAACAACTGTTAAGGGATTTCCTTACCCCCACCTTTTCATATTCTATAACAAATGCACACTACAAACAATGTTTGCCTTAGATTAACAAGGAACAGTCATTAACAGGGTCAAAGGGATTTGGTTGGGAACATTTTATAGCTTCTTGGGTCTATAGTAATTATATCTGTGTGATTTGAATGTATTTTGTAACCTATCCAAATTAAACTGTTAAAAAAATGCTAGCACTCAGTAATGAAGATGATTTTTTATAATTATCTTAAGTACTGTGTATAGAAAAATGCTGGCACTGTTTGTAATAATTTAGTTTAGTGCAATATTGTGTATTACAACTGCTATGCAGAAATATTAAGTTGCCTTTTGCAGTTTTAGGAAATTAGTGATTATATCCAGCAGCACTAATTATTTAAAACATATAGTTAGTAAAAAAATATATATTGCACACCACAGTGAGACATAAAAAGGGTTGGTCTTGACTAGTGCCTATAAACTTTAGTATGTCATTAGTAAATTCAAGAGAAAGAATTAGCACTAGTTTTAAGTTCACTGTCTTCAGGAGACACTGGGTAGATGAATGCTGTCATAAATGTAGAATTGTTACAATAGTTATGGATTCACTTAAAAGTGAACATCACCAAGATCAGAGGAACACATTATTGCTAATGGGATTTATACATGCATTTCTCCATGCTCTACTTTGGAAATTTACTCCTTAAAATTTTCCACATTCACAATCACTAAGCTGCCTAGTTTTAACTTATATTTAACTACCTCATATTTTATCATTTCATCAGGTCACTGAGTCAAGATTTGCATTCTCTCTTTTCTAATTTTTATGTCTAAGTGGTGTGAATTTTTTCCATTTTCATTTTAAAATGTGTGTGTGTGTGTGTGTGTGTGTGTGTGTGTGTGTGTGTGTATGTAGTGCTGGGAATCAGACCCAGGGCTTCATTCATGCTATGAAAGTGCTCTAATGCTGAGCTATATCCCCTAGCTATCTTTCAATACTCTTAACAATTATTTTGCTACTTCACTATCTAAATTATAAAAAATTATTTTTTTAAAAAAAACCTCTGGCCAAGTTTTTTTTTTTTTTATAAGTTTGCTGTTTTATGAAATAGATTTAATTAAAAATAAGAATTTAAGATTTGGATACCAATGTTTTTTTTTACTCCTATTGAGACTATAAAGTACTTGTGCTTCATCTTCTTGATTGTTCATAATCATTTGTTGGGTATTCTGGTATTGTGGATTGCATTAACTACTATATGATAATATATATTCAACAGCAAATTTAGACATTATAAATTCACTGTTAACACCTAGAATGTCTAGATTTGGGGGTCTTTCATCAACGTAAAAACCACATTTCATATTATATAAATTTGTACTTCAAATTTTAATTTCTCTTTGTTTATTTGAAGAGTAACATGTTTTCAAGCTTAGAGACTAGGCAGGCACTGACCTTTTAAAATACTTTTTATCCAAAGTTAGAGGACCAATTTATTAATACAGTCTATGATGATATTTGCATGATTCAGTAAAAATAAAATAACTTAATACTGTTCCATGCTTTTACATAGTGTAAGTATGGAGAAAAATGTATATTTTAATAAATTTTTTTTCTCCAGATTAGAATATGCTATAGAAAACCATGGACAAAACTTAAAAACCAACTTTTACCTCTTTTATATTTCTTTTACCAATGGAAAAATGACCACTTGCTAGCAAATATCTCTCTACAAATTCAAGTAGTATACAAGCAAAAGAATTTAGCTTCTAATGTTTGTTCTTTGCCTTTTTAACATCTATTTGATAAGAATTAGTATCTCACTTATGTCATCTCATGTTAAATATTTTAAATCAAACCTTATTCATTTTGTATGCAAGTTTAAAACAAGATTAAAATTTTTATACCACAAATAGCTCAAAATGTTCAAAGTTTTGTCATCTTAAAATAATCAAAGTGGCTATTCTGCATTTATGTTAGCATTAAAGTTAACTATCTTATAATTAATTGCACTTGAAAAATTGTCGTGGTTAACAGAGTATATCCTGATTGACTCCATAAAGCACTCATGGGGGGCTGGGTATTGTCTATGGATCATTAGCTAATTTTAAAAAATTGATTGTTGAAGATAGCCCTTTGTTGTATTAGGTGAAGGCAATAATCATTATTCCCTAAGCAAAGGGAAAATTAAGTGCTAATTAGCAGGTTATGAAGTGTGCAATAGTAGTTAGAGCAAAAGAAACATTTTCCCACTGGTAGCAAACACTACCTGGGGAAAACAGAGTCAACAAATTGATTGCTGAAAGTTAACTCTACTTTTCAAACAACCCCATACAGTAATATTAAATATTGTAAGGCTGAGTTACGATGTTATCGTAGCAAAGGTTTCAGTGTTGAAATTTAAACTTGTAATTAATTTTAATTTTTGATAAATTATTATTATTTAGAATTCATTTTAGGCACGCTTATTTACATGTAGTGTGTTTGTCTTTAGTTTGATCTTTTCCTTTAAGAACTTGAATCCTTTATTCAGTTCTAGTCTTTGCTTGTTTATCCTTCTTTTCCCTGTTTTTAATTTAAAATGAATCTTTGAAGACAAAAGTGGTCATTTTTTTATTAATTTTAAAATAATTTGAATGTAATTAGCTTTCATAGTAATCAAATGAGAGTTATCTGTGCTTTCACAATTTGATGTGTCTAAGGGTTATTGGTGAGGTGGTGAAGCTGATATATTTTATGCTCTTAGTTATCATGACATAATGTTTATTTAATCTTGAAACTGGCTCTTAAGTTGAAATCTCCATGAAATAAAGGGGTGACCATAGAGATTAACTTTTTAAAATATCACACAGACATAATTCTAAATGTCAACTTTGTAATAAATATAAGAGATTTCTAATAAGGCAGCCTCTGTGATTTGGGAAAGAACATATCTATACTTTAAACAGTAGCTAGAATTTACATACTCACACATACTAGTGTAAAATCTAGTTTTCATGTTGGAACATTCTCAAAAAAATAAAGAGTGTCTATCTAAAATCACCTTGGGATCACTCATGCCACTTCAGCACAAAATGAAGGGGCACAGGCTACTTCCCCGATTTACCATAAACCCTTTGGAGTCCTCTAGCCTCCACATGAATTCCAAGCATGTAAGTTCCCCTTTGCAAAGCTGGAAGTCTTGCTCACCAAACAGGTATAAAAGGCTCCTTTCTGATCCTCTGGCTTGAAGTGAGTGAGAAGACTCAGCTAATGATTAAAGAGGGGCTTTTACAACCCAGCTGTAGTTGTCCATTGTCCCTGTTCCCATTTGAGATAAGGCCCACAGAACAATCTGTAGCCTGATAGGAAAGTCCCATTTATTGTTTCCATTATTTACTTCTTTTTTTGTTACTTTTGACTAAAAATCTTGGAGAAATATGATCCTATCAATAATGCCTTATGTAAGGTTTTTGTTCCATTTTATTTGTGTTACTTCAATCAAATGCAGGGTCTCTCACCTTTTGATATGCACTTGTTCTATCACTGAGCTACACCCCCACTCCTACTTAAGATATTTAGGGCCTCCAATATTATTTTTTCTCTATGCTTTGTTGCAGGTAGAGCAATTTACAAGCTAATCTGATGAGGACCTTTCTCCCTTTGCATTTAGGTGTGTGCCTATTATTATTTTTCTTGATAGATAGGCTGGCATAGATGTCTTCCACAGCACGCATTTGCAGTGTCCTACCACTTTGAACTAAAGGTGAGAGGGCCAGGGGTATAGCTCATTGGCAGAGCACTTACTTAGTATACCTGAGGCCCTAGGTTTGATCTTCAGCTGTGCACACACACGAAGAAGGCTTGCTGTGAGCACCTTACCAACCTCCCTAGAAGATGCCAAAGACTGGAAAACAGAGTGGGTTCTTCCTTCTTAGAAAGATACCCCATATTTGCTTGTTCCGCTTCCAAATGTACCTCTGGAGCCCTGGTTTGTTATTGTTTTGTTGTTATTGTTTTGTTTTTTTGCGGGGAGAGGGGTTGGTAACAGGGATTAAACCCAGGGGCTCTTAACCACTGATCCACATCCCCAACCCTTTTTAAATTTTATTTAGAGACAGGATCTCACTGAGTTGCTTAGGACCTCACTCAGTTGATGAGGCTGGCTTTGAATTTATAATCCTCCTGTCTCAGCCTCCTGAGCTGCTGGGATTACAGGCATGTGCCACCATGCCCGGCTTTGTTATTGTTTTTCTCAGAAATATTAAAACTGGTGAAAAAAAAGTTTTATGAAAGTCTCAAAGTGTTTCTTCAGTGTTAGAAATGACAAAGTCAAGGTTCTTTAGCTTGTTCTAGGAAATGTTACAGGCAGCTCATTCATTTACCAGCTAGATATATGAAGAGGACCTTGATTTACATTATGGAAGTGGGTGGAAAAAAGAGAAAAACTGGGATTTTTAAAATATATTAAAATATTTTTACTTTCTGAGTTTTTAGGGTTAAACATGTAAAGTTATGCTGTTAAAATTTCATAAACTTCACAAATCTGAAATTCTGACTCAGGCACATTTGTAGATTTCGTGACAACAGATATTCAAGATTTGAAATAAAGTAAAACTGAAGTGATTCCACTGCTACAATTGCATTTTTCTAGGGATATTTTTATTACTCTAAAGAAATTATTAGAGTAGTAAATTTTTGTTATAAAAATTAAGTCATTAAATATACATAGAAAATCTTCATAATCTCTTCCCTCCCGTCCCTAGGGTTACCACTCTTATTCACATTTTGTTGAATATTCTAGAAATTTTCTTTTGCACATTTAAGAATTCATGTATGCATTTATAATTTTAAATGTGAGATCAAAATAGACATATTGTTCTGCAATGTGTTTTTTCACTTAATACTTCATGACTTTTCCCCATGTCATTGCAATCAGTTCCGATATTCTTTTCAGCAGCACCATGTTAGTTCATAATATAGATGTAGGCACAATTTATTTGCATATGGCTAAATTTAAATGGCTCTTACTAGATTTTTAACTCAGAAAAATAATTGTTTTCTTCTCAAAATCAATATATGCCCACTGTTGTCCACTGTTATATAGATGTATATGTATTTAAAATGTACAAAATTAAAAGTGTTTTGTCTCTTCCATACCCTTATTCCTAGCACCTTAAAGCAATCCCTATTAACAGTTTGGTATGTGCCCTTCCTTCCACACTTATGCATGTGCATTCTACAAATTTCTCTGCAATTTTGTTGTAACTTACCTCTTTTTGTATTAATACATACAGAACGATCTGCATTATTCTTTTCATAGGCTCAAGTTATGTATTGTATGATTATATAATTATCCAACTCAAGCTATGTATTGTGTGATTATATAATTAACCAACTCCATAATAGAAGTTAGGATTTTCCCGGTTTCTTTTCTTTGTGCATTTATATATCTTTGAGAGTGATATTCCTGGGACAGAGAGTAAACTAAATTTGTGTGTGTGTGTGTGTGTGTGTGTGTGTGTAATGTAGTTTTTTCAAACTGTCCTCTAAAACAAATATACCTTGTAAATCTTAACTACAAATATTTAGAAGCACAAATATCCAGATTAATGCATGTATTCATTTAGACATCGTCATTAATTATGATTCCTAAGATAAGTATTGAAATCCCTGTGCTCGCCTGCCTCCTTCTGGATCATCAAGGTTATTGCTGTCTTGCCAGCTATCCTCTCATTGCTGCAAAATAGGCCTGAGCAAAGGATGGCAGTGACAGAGGAGCACTTAATACTCATTGTCTTGCAACTCTCGACTCTGCTTTCCACTTTGCCACTTAGCAGTTATGAGACCTTGAATAGATTGCCTTTCTTCCATGAGCATTTCTCCTTTAATCTAGAAGATGGAGGTAATAATAATAAAACCTTTCTCATGGTGTCTTAGCATCAATATAGATATTAACCATAGTTCTGACACAAGCTAAGTGATGTCATCATCCTTATTTAAAACATATACATAAATACATACACATTGAAATACTCATTATATATTTATGCATATATGTATACATATACACACATATGCATACACACACACACATATATATAAAAGTATTGATAAGGTAACTTGCCATTATATACTGATGTGGTGTTACCATATACTAAAACTTGATGAGACTGAATATTTGTTATTTTTAAATCCAATTGCATAATGATTACTTCATTTTATCTTTGAAGTACTTTGTATGATGTTTTATGGAAGTGTTATATTAATTTTTCAAAATAAATACCAGCTGGACATGGTGGCACACACCTGTAATCCCAGTGGTTTAGGGAGCTGAGACAGGAGGATCACCTAGAGTTCAAAGCCAGCCTCAGCAATTTAGTGAGGCCTACAACTCAGAGAGACCCTGTCTCTAAAATAAAAAAGGGCTGGGGATGTATGTGGCTCAGTGGTTTAAGTGCCTCTGGGTTTAATCCCTGGTACCAAAAATAAGTAAATAAGTAAACACTAATCATGAAATAAAGACTAAGTTAAAACTAAGAAATGTATCCAAAGATCTCCTTTGCTTGTCACAACTCTGACTCTGTGACTGCCAGGTCTAGCTCAGAACTAATTCTTGCCCCAGAACTTCCACAGTTCTGTAGCTAAAACTGATCATTTGCTCCTTTGGATGTTGCCTTCCAAACACAAGAGGGATATCCTGGAACTTTTTACTGCCACCCCCCCCATCCCTGCTTCTTTTCCCCAGACTAAGTTAATGCCACTAATAATCACTTGGCACAAACTTTTACTCTCCTTCTGCTTACCCTCCCTACCATGATTTGAAAAAAATCACCATGATTCTAAATTTTGCTTCACCCCCTAAATATTTCCAAATTTCTCTACTCCTCTCCATTCATGCCATCAAGTCCTTACTTAGGTCTTTATCATCTCTCATTTGGGCTATTAAAATAGTTTTGTTTTTAATCACATTCCCCATGCTTATTCTTGTTTTTCTCAAAGACATCTGCCTGCATACTTTCTTCCCCTGTTTAAAGCTCTCCAGTGATTCCTCATCACTGTCATCATGCCCCAGCTACTCAATGTTGGAAAGATGGCCTCCATGACCTAGCACTTTCCTTTTCCTTATCTCATGCCTCCCTCCACCTCGAATTTTTCATTCTCCACTAAAAAAATTGAACTGAGATGATGGTATATTCATCACCTTCCATTCTCTTCCTACCCCTTTTTGCCTAATTCCTACTGATCCTTTATGATAGCTCACATCTAGGAAGCTTTCATAAGCCATAGCCCCACAGCATCTCCATATGTCTATCTTAAGTCTCTTAGTGTATTCTATTAAAATATCTAATTAGGGGTCTGTCTCCCCATATGGACTCTAAGCACCTCAAGGGCAAGTACTATTTATTTTCTCCAGCACCCAATCAATCCACTGCCTATTACATGCCAGGAGTTCAATGAATATTTTTTTAACTGACCCATTTTCTTAAAATAAATCAGAATCTGAAGGTGTAATGGTCTATACTGGCAGCCAACTAATCAACTTATTAATTAAGCCCATACTATTTTTAAAATAGTGTGTTAAGATTAATGGGGATTCAAAAAAAAAAAAAAAAAAAAACGACCCTTGCCTCCCATCTAGATCAAGAAATAAAATACAAATATTTGAAAGAGCTACTGGGAGTTATACAGACTCTCCAACAAGCAGTTGGAGAGTTCTGGGGGAAAGGGATTCCACCAGGTAGGGGTTCCTTCTGACTTTAGTCCAGGGCAATTAAGATGAAATGAAGCCTTGTGGGTTACAGTGTGGGCAGGATCTGGAGAAGTAAAAAGCAGGAAGAGATGAACAATAGTATTTGCTTTCTGGTATTTTCCTACAGCACAGGGAAAAAGTGTTAGCTCTGAAATGAATTCCAAAGTGAAGGATATACACAGAATGGAGGGTTTACTTGGAAAGAAATTCACCTGAGCTTTGTTTCTCAGGTCTTCTCCCATCTTCTAGCTCAAGCCTGTGTTCATTCCACTGGATGCCTTATTCCATAGTTTGGTTCCACTCTCTGCTACCCACCCCAGCTAACCCCAGAATAACTAAAATTTTTTCATTTGAGAAAACCACTTTACCCAATGCAATTTTTTTTCTGAAGTTTGAAATGAATTTAAAACCTGATTTTGTTTGATGTCTTTAGGTACCTTCAAATCTAGGAGGTAAAAAAGACTAACCCCCCAAAAAACATAGGGGGAAAACCATAGAAAGCCCAATTAAAAGTTACCAAGTGATGTTAAATAAGATTTCAAATGCATTAGGAATTCAAGGAAGGAAGATTTTAGAGTAAAGATGAGCAAACCAGAAAAACTTCTTAAAGATCTGGACTTGAGTCTGGCCATGAGTATACCTTGCATAGGCTAAGGGAAAGAGAAGTTTTCCTTTCACTTCAGAGAGTACCAGCAGTAGAGGTTACTGTTGCTTGCTGCAAATAAGAAAGAGAACTATGATTGGCACCTAGGACCTAGTCTATTAATAATTGATGATGGCATTAGCCAGAACTCTAAACTTGGAAGAGACATCTTTGTTCTTCCTCATCTCTGATTTTTCTACAAAAAAGAAAGAGCATTTATTAAAAGAAGAATATAGTGTTTAACACAATTGAACAAAGAACTAAACAAGCCTTTGAAAGGACAGGATTTCTGGAGACCTCAGCAAAAGGAACTTAGCTCTCTAGCTGTATTTCATCTTCTCTTGTCTTGGTTTCTCCCTATGTGATGACTTTGTTCTCAGACCAGTTTCTTCACTCACTGAGGTGTGTGGCTCCTGGCAACTTCCTGCTCAAAGCCTAACAGCTTCCCCAGTACCTAAGTTCAGAAAGTCTCAGGAGAGAGTTGTGATTGACCAAGGGATAAGCTTGTTATTAGAAGAGGGAAAGGAATGCTGGGCAGAAGAACTAAGGTGTTAAATAAATGGACAGCTGAATGAGTAATGAGATATCTAGCTTAGGAACAGATCACCAAAAGTCTTAAAAGCCAGTCTTTGATTACATATGGTATTATTGTTAAAAGTTTTTGAGCAGAAAAGTAACGAGAGAAGTGTTTGAGAAACAGAATTTGTTCATTGATGTATAAGATTTTCTGAACAGGGGGAGGATATGAGGAAGCCACCTTGAAAAGCATTCCCTCACATCCCCCAGAAAGCCAAGTGTGAATTTTGATCACAGTTTATACTGAGGCAAAGCCATAAAACTTGAGAATAGGGTGACTAGGTAGGGATACCAAAAACTAGTAGGGAAGTAATAGAGGTGGCTTTCAGAGGGGTGGTTTCCAACTCAGCAGCAGCAGCACCGAGAACAATTTAGAAATCTAAAATCTCAGGCTCCACCCCAGACTCACTGAATCAGAAACTTTGGAGGTGGGCCAGTCAATCAGTCTGTGTGTTAAGAGCTCTATAGATAATTCTAATGCATGCGAACATTTGATTGACACCAATGTAATGTTTTCTGAAAGTGTGGAGTTTGGAGCCAGACTTCCTTAAAGTCCTGGCCTTTGTTTATAAACTTTGTGACCTTGTATAAAATATTTAACCTTCTTGTATCTTAGAGGCAAATGCTAATATTAGTTCTTTCCTCACAGAACTTAGAGAATTAGCCTAAATGTTTGGGAAAATACTTACAACAGTATTTGGTACCTAGTAAGCATTGTACAATTATTTTCTATTATTATGGTAGATCTTTGTATTTGAAAGAAAGATATTTGTATAAATGATAATGTACACTGAAGCATACATTGGCTTTTTTTTTTTGGTACAGGGAGTACTCAAACTGTGTTGAGATCATAGACCTTGACAAGATAAGCACTGGGCCAAGTTCATCCCAGGAGCTATAATACACTCATCTCTATTTAAAAGGACCTCACCTCTCACTGCCTTTTCCTTTTCCATCTACTCTTCCTTTATTCTTCATCAAAATCCAGTCACCAAAAACACTCTATCCCAAAGGCAATGAGTTAATTTTAAAGTATTTGTGTTTATTGAATGAGTTTTTATGCTTCTATTGTAACATAAAATTAAGTAAGTCTAATATGTGATTATATACTAAAAATAAAAAACAAGGTTGTTAGGGCTGGGATTGTAGCTCAGCAGTAGAGCACTTGCCTAGTATGTTTGCAGCCCTGGGTTCGATCCTCAGCACCATGTAAAAATAAATAAATAAAATAAATGTATTGTGTCCAACTACAACTAAAAAGTAAATATAAATATCTAAAAAAAAAAAAACAAGGTTGTTTAATTTTTCAAGTGTTTTTTTAATTTTTAATTTTATTTTTTCTTTTTGTAGGTGAACATAATACCTTTATTTTATTTATGTGGTGCTGAGGATCAAACCCAGGAACTCACACATGTGAGACGAGCGCTCTACTGCTGAGCCATAGCCCCAGTCTCTCAAGTGTTGTTGATTTGTTCTTTTTCAATTAAAAAATTTTCCCATGGAGAAAAAAACATAAGAGAACAGAGCCCAGTATTGATCATTTATATCAAAATAGGATGAAAATCAACTCCTGGTATTTTCTTCAATTAGTTTTATATTCAGACTTCTCTTGACATTGAGTTTTTCTTATGTCTTATTGTAATGTCTTTCTTCTCTTCTGAACTAAAATAGTTGGAGAGTTAACTTATAAGACAAACATGGCAGTCAGACCCCATGCTGACTGTTCTGGGTCATGGCCCTGTGAATCACCCCTCAGATTTAAAATGGCCTTCTATACTTCTTATCACTACTAGAGGCACTTGTTACATGGTGTCATTTACTTGCATTGCTGGCACATTTTTGTTGAATTAGCAAGTGAAACCCACTTAAAGGCTTAAAGGGGCTTTTTGTAGACCATATGTCTTTTGAGAAAGACATTATTATAAAAGATAGCTTTTGCCTCCCAGGTGCTCCAAAGTTGTATTTGAAGTTTGAAGGAAATAGGACTTTACCTTTATGACTACATAACTTTTTCTTAGGTGAGAGGGGCAGCTAAAAAGGTAAGATTAACTATAAAATTTACTAGACAAAGGGCCATCACACCTGGGAAATGTCTTCCCTACCTCTAAGGCCTGCGCCCTGCTCTGATAGAATAATAAGCTCATGAGGACAACTTTCCAGGAGGGTACAAAAGATTGCTATTATCACCATGGCTGTCTCTTTTCATTGTAATTTTAACATACATTCATAGGCATTACAATTTTCTACCTGGTTTTAAAAAAGAGTGTGAAGTGAATCTTATACTTTATTTTTTAGTATAGAAGAAGAAAAATGTTCAATCTCTTTTGAAAGGTTATGATTCAATTAGAAAATATATTAGGAAGCACACTCAGCAGTTGTTTATTTAAATCTGTGTTTTTCATGATGGCATTATTTTTATTCCTGTGCTAAATTTTTAAAGTTAATTTTTAACATGTTATATTAAGAGCTGATAATGTAATTTCTCTGTCATGGCGTATTCTTTTAAAAAATGAAATATTGATTTTCAGATACAACCTGAAGCTATAGTATAAATGAATTGTTAACTTGGTTTAAGGTTTTTTCTATAGTTTATTCTTTAGTCATGATAAGAGAAAGTAACACATATGATAAGAAATACAATTAACCAAACCCTAGCAAAGTTTGAGACAGAGAAAGGAATATTAGGAAGATATTTCATTAATAATATACCATTAGCATGTAAGTACTTAAAATTTAGAACCCATTTCATTACACTTAAGAGATACCTTTTCATTAATATGTTCCCTGAAAGGGTCAGCATATCCAAATATTTGCAACTGGGATTTAAACCACCATGAAACAAAAGTCAGCTGAGAAAATATTCAGAAGTCTGCCCTGGGTACCATTTTGGATTTTGGCTGGATTTGAATGTAATCTGTTCTTTGATTAGTATCCTCAACCAACAGTGGCTATGTTAGTAGTCAGATATTCTCTCTCATGTTCTTTGTCAGAAAGAAAGAATAGAGGAGAGGAATAAGAATATTATACCCTTGGCAAATGAGCATTAAGTCAGATCTCTTGCTAATGTAATACTGACATCTTTTGCCAAAGGAGATGAAATGGAGTATGAGAGAATTTTATCATTTAACAGTAAGTTTAGGTGACATCCAGTGGAGCCAGTGTTGGCCTGGGAACCATTGAAGGAAATAATAGAAGCAATTTCTTTTCACTGACACAAAGGAATAGCTTCAGGTGACTCTATCTCCACCCTTTCTTGCTACTTAAGTGTCTCTTGGTATGTGAAGCAAAGCCATATTTGTTGTATGGACCTCTCCAAAGTGCCTTCAATACTATAATATGAAATAGTATTTAATATGAAATTGGTATATAGTATTAATATGAAATAAATACTGGTATACAATAATGATATGAATAAAATGAAATATTTTATGGAATTTTATTACTGTGTAAATATTAGATTTATACTAGATGAAATATTAGATTTTTATTTTAAAAGTATGTTTATGGTGGGGGAAAATGAGTTAAAAACAATTGGTTTTGTCTCTTGACAGTCACCAACATGTTTCATTTTTAAATCATTCATGTGTGCACTCTGATGGGTAATAGAAATATAGTAATGGGGAAAAAAGTCTCTGCCTAAAGGAACTTAAAGTTTTAGTAGACAACTCCCAAACTAATAATTATAATGTGACATAATAAATACTAAAATGAAGTATGTGCAAGGTGAAATAGAAAGGAGTATTGGAGAACAGGAGCCTAACCCAGCCTGATATTTGAGGGCAGGCCTCTCAGAGGAGATGGCAATAGTATCTAACATTTGTATAGCACGTCCTACCTCCAGGGAATACTGTTCTAAAGTGCTAACTCAGTTAAACCTCATGTATTATTGAGGCATAAGAGACTAAGTAACTTGTACAGTCATACAGGTAGTACCACATTTGAACCCAAGCTTTCTGGCTTGTAGATTTCAGGTGTTAGCCACTCCATATATCATCTCTTGTACTCTAAATACTGCCTTACCTGATAAAACTTGGTGTATGTGGTGGGAGCAGAAATGGAAAGAGAGAAAGAAAGAGAGAGAGGAGTCCAACTTCCAGCTTCCAAAAGATAAGTGATTCCTGAATTCTAATTCAGATTCATTAACCTTTATAAGGCTAAGCTTCCTCAACACTGTAATTCTTTCTCTACTTTCTGACCATTTAGGAGAGGTTTCCTGATACTTACCTGTAGGGTTTCTGAATTTCTGTCAGCTTAGATCAGGTTACATTTTCACTCAACTATAGAGATTTTTACTTCATTCTTTTAATCATTTATTCACTCACTCATTCACTTGCTGTAAGTTTTACCCTATTTTGGGTAATACATATGGAAGCCTCCTCAGAAGAGCGAAGAGGAATAAATTCAATTCTGAAAACTAAGGTGGAAATATTTCTTTTCTTACTTTTACCCTAATTGTCTTCGTAGTCATATAAACTTGGAAAAAGTAAAAGATACAAAAACAATGCTGGAGAAAAAAGTTCTGATTTCTTCTCAGTGCATGTGACAAACGCAATACCTGATTTTCCAGCTACTTATTAGGCTTACAGGACAAAAAAGCTTCTTTACAAATTCAGGGTTGTAGTGTTTGCATTTTGCTCCTCCCCTGCTGTGGCTTTATAGAACCATGCATTCAGGGAGGCCTTGGCTTCTTCAGGCTCTGGTATATATTTAGTGAGCTCACCTGTTCTCTTGGGTACTGGGAAAACTACTTCTTACTTGCTCTTATTCAGTCCCCGCTGCCTTCACATTATAATACTGTTTAAAAGTTTTCTTTACTGGAATAAATGTATTCCGCTTGGCTTAAGTCATGAATTTTATCTGTAATGATAAGACCTTCAATGGCATTTGTGTGTCACCTTTTTTACATCGCTTGTCAGGTGGCACTGAGAATACCTCCCCACTGAAAATGGATCCATTTGCAGTCAATAGCAGGGTGGCTAATGTTCATTTTTCTTGGGAAAACTGAAATTTGTGCCTTTTATCCTATTATACTGATCCACCAGCTTCAGATTATCTGAGTTTGTAGCTTCTCATTTTCTCCAGTATCTTAATGCTACTATTAACAAGAATTCTGTTGCTAATGGTTTTTGAAAATAATATGTGTGCTTTCAGCCACTACCTGTATTCTTATGGTTTGTCAGATTTAGCTGGAGTTTGAAATTCATTCCAAATGTTGTTTTGTTGCAGATCAAATATGAGAAGCCCTAATATTTCTCTGGATTTATTTTCAGTGTCCTAAATTTTACTAGAAGAGAATGGGGCTAATTATTTTATCTATCAGCCACAGGGTGAAAAACACTTTTATTTTTCTGAACTGGGGATTGAACCCAGGGGCTCTCTACCACTGAGCTATATTAACGCCCTTTATAATGTTTATTTTAGGACAGAGTCTTGACTAGTTGCCCAGGCTCATTTTGAATTTAGGATTCTCTTGCCTCAGTCTCCTGAGTCGCTGGGATTACAGGTGTTGCCACCATGCCCTGGCACTTTTAAATATATAGTCTGTATTCTTTATGAATGATACATCAATAAATATATCTATATGAGCATATAGATATTTGTGTATACACATATATATATACAGATATCAGTAAATGCACATTTATAAATATATACACATATATTTATATAACTATATGTATGTGGAAAGAGAAAGAGCCAGAGAAACATTTTTTTGTAAATGTTATTTATTCTATGTATGTATAATATATCAAAAGATATTCTACTGTCATGTATATCTAGAAAGAACAAATAAAAGGAAAGAATCCTGAGAATATCTGTACCCTTTTTTTTATCAGGGTGAACTTTTACCCCTGAAGCATAATTTTATTTCTTAAGAACACACACACAAAAAATCATACCTTAGAGGGATGTGCTTTAATATGCTCTGTTTCCTAGTTCATCATTGTTTTTATATTCTTTTGCACACATTTTCTGTTTTAGAAGTAATTATCAAATGTATTTTGTTAAACAGAATAGTATACAGACTGTTTATAGAATATTATAAATTTTCTTTATTTACACACTTGCACTATAAATATTTATTGTTTTGAAGATTACATTTTGGGATTAGGTATAAAATATTTGTTTGGGGCCAAACTTGGCTATTTCTAGGGCCCATGAAATTTCATTTGTTTTGTTTTTTTACCAGTTGTTTTTTAGTGCTACTTTGTGTAAGAGATGATGCTTGGTTCAGAGATACTGAAAATGAATAAATTGGGCTTAGTCTCTGACATCATGGAAATCATTTTATGTTTGTGACAAATGAACTTCAACTAGTCTTTAGTTTATTTTTCCCCTAATAGCAGTTTTTCTTTTGCCTAGGGCAAATCTATACAATATGCTCTTTAAAATTTCCTACAGATTATCCATATTTCTTTCACAAATTTGAGGCCAGCCTGGGCAATTTAGGGAGACCCTGTATCAAAATAAAGCACATAAAGGCCTGGGGGTCTAGTTCATTGCTAAAGCACTTGCCTAGCTTATATGAAGCCCTGGGCTCAATCCCCAGGAAGAATTAAAAAAAAAAAAAAAGTCAAAAAGTCATTGGTGTCTTACATAATAGCACCTTTTTGTTTGACTTTCTAATATCAGAATCGGGTTTTCTGATGCCTAATGAATGATTTTTAACCACAAGAATTTTAACTAGAGCTCATGGACCCCTCAGGCAGTGGTCTCAAATTTTAGTGTACAAAAAACTCACTTGGGAAGTTAACTTAAAAGGAATATTTATTGGGCCGATTGCACAGAGATGCTGATTCATGAGATCTGGAGGTGATCCTGTAATTTGCATTTTTAGTAATCCAGGAGATCCTGGACCTTACTGCCCTGTGAGAGCCATCAGTGGATTTTAGACAGTTTGGTTTTAGCCCTCAAACTGTGCCTACCTAGAGATTTTCCAACAAGTGGGTCTAGGAGGATTTAGGAGACTTTTCATTAATTTCTCTAAAGGGTCTGCAAAAAATACCATGATGATATTTAGGAGCAGCAATTTACAATCGAAAGAGAATACTAGTAAAATCATCCACACAACCAGCCTCAAGAATCCACATGCAAAAGTCTGACAACGAAAAGAAAAAAACTGCAAAGCAGATATAAATACTCAGGTTGCACAGTGATCACCTGAACAGTTGTTTTTAAGAAAATCTCACAAGTGAACAGGTGTGTTGGGAAATGGGTTCACGGGTCAAAAATTTGTGAAACATTGTTTTAATTTTTTTTACTTAATTATAGTAGCAAACAGAAACTTCGATATGCTAATTTGCATTGTGAATCACCTTAAGAAAATGTAGTGTGTAGGATTTCCCAAGCTTATTTGATCATATGACTCTTTTCAAATGGTTATCAGTTTGAAAATACCCTTTAACAGAGGGACAAACATTAGTCCTTGGATGCAACATAGAAGTAACTTTCATCATCACCCTGTTGTGAAGTGAAATTTAAATTGTTCTCTAAATAGTCTGAAAAATAGGAAAGCAGAGAAATTTGAACTGCATTTTGGAAAAATTTAAATTAAAATTATAGAAGAAAACATTATTTAGTTATTTTTTACATAGTTTTACTAATTGCTAGTTTATGGTAAACTAAAGGAAATCTTGCTCTAAAATGGAAATTTTTTTTCTTTATAATATTATTAAGATTTAGGTGAAATTTGTATTCCCTAAGAATCAGAGCTCTGGGGTTGTGGCTCAGTGGTTGAGCACATGCCTAGCACATGTTGAGGCACTAGGTTCAATCCTCAGCACCACATAAAAATAAATAAAATAAAGGTACAGTGCCCATCTGCAACTAATAATAATAATAAAGAATTGGAGCTCATCATATAATAATCAATAGTCATCAGTCATTATTTCAGATATTTTATAGCAATCATTGGTGGCAGGCCAAAGATTGTGTGTGTATAAACATGTATGTCCAAGTATTCTTGAAAACAGGACAGTTCCATAGTTATTTAAAGAAATAATTTAATGAATGAGGGATCAGATTGACATAGATGAAACAAGAGGCTCCTTGGATCAATTGATTGTATCCAGATGAATTTTTCTGGAGAGTTTGGAGGAGAGGAACAAACAGAAATAATATTCAAAGAAGAGGGTAAGAGATTACTTTAATGAAGGAAAACAACATAAAGTAAGTTTCTGCTGGGAGAAATCCTTTCTTAATTTGGCTAGCAGTGAAGAATCTCAGAGACAGAAAAATAGATATGTTTTCAATAGATAGAAATCATGAACTAAGGTGTGATGATTAGGACACTAGTCCTGTGAGATACAGTAGGGGAAATAGTCAAATAAGTTTGGGAAATGCAATTCCATCCTTTGTGTTTAATTTTGCTTTAATTGGCCTTTCACAAAATGAATTTATCACAGAAGTATTTTCCCCATAAATTAAGAACCCTCACAATACCCTTGGGAGAACACTGAGCTAATAATGATAGGAAATAAGGACTACTAATTAATGGTCCTCCACCATAATCATTGCTTCTTTGGGACAAAAATGATTAGATTTAGGTCATACATGTTATTCTGTCCTCTTTGATTATTAAGTTATAAAGATTTGTTGATTAAAATGGATTTGCTTTTCAATATTATGATTTGTCTGAAATAAGGTCCTTTTAACTCTGGGTCATAAACATAACACCTCTTCATGTAGAATCCTCAATTCCTACATAATTTTAAACAAGTGCCACTCAGGTTATAGTAGTTTTTTGTTTGTTTGTTTGTTTGTTTGTCTTTTTGTGGTGCCAGGGATGAATCCAGGGCCTTGTGCATGTGAGGCAAGCACTCTACCAACTGAGCTATACCCCATCCCCCAGGTTATAGTGTTTTGACAAAGATTTTTCTTGGGATGTTTCTTTGCTTATTCTGTAAGTATTTATAATTCTTCCAATTTAAAATTCAGTCAAATAAAACCTTGCTAAATATGTTTAATTTTAATTCAAACTATTGAATGGTCTTTCCTGATAAAGAATTAGGAAAGATTCTTAACATCTTTGAAAATTTGTTTTAAAAATATATTAAATTCAAAAGGAACTTTAAGATTTAAGGTTAAACTAGCCTCTTATCTCCATGAGCAAAGATTAAAAGAAATCAAATTAGCCAAATGGGAATCAAGCAATGACTAAATAAAACATGATTTATGTATTCATTTTTCTTTTTCTTTTTTGAGGCATGATATTTCTGGAAAATTTTTAGTTATGTATGCTCTTTGTATAACTTATGAACTCTGGAATTCTTAAAGAAGAATGGTTGGGCTGGGGTTGTGGCTCAGTGGTAGAGCGCTCGCCTAGCACGTGTGTGGCCTGGATTCGATCGTCAGCACCATGTAAACATAAATGCATTGCATTGTGTACAGCTTAAGCAAATAAATAAATATTAAAAAAAAAGGATGGTAAATGTAAGTAGGGTTATTTAGAGGTAGATTTTAATGTATGTGGGACTAAGGTCAATGTAGAGATTAATAAGGTCAATGTAGATATGAAATGGAGTTTTTGTAAGTAGTAGTAGATTTAAAAAAATAATTTTTTTTTTTTTTTTTTTTTTTTTTGGTATTCTTTAAGAACAGGACTAAATTCCACAGTTGAAGTTAGTAGATCTCTTTCTCATGTACATGCAAAGCTATTGTGACATTTTTTTGTCCTCAGTGAAAGACCATCATATGGATATAAGTTTGATGCCAATATTGACTGAAAAAAGATTGAAATGAAGTACTTTATCTATAAAATAATTACATTTCTGGAAACTTCCTTCTAAATCCATGTGAGGAAAGTAATCTTTTTTTTATTTGGAATCACCAGACTGACTCCTACATAATTTCTGAAGAGCATTCTTTAATATTTTCTCTCCCAAAACACTTTATGCTTACTCTATAGGAGTTTACAGATTTTCTGATTTATAATTTTTTCCTCAAGATAATCCTTAAATATATGTTTTAAGAGATGGCATTAAGGGACTGGAGTTGTAGCTCAGTGGTAGAACACTTGCCTAGTATGTATGAGGCACTGGGTTCAATTCTCAACATCACATATAAATAAATAAATAAATAAATAAATAAATAAATAAATAAATAAAGGTTCATCAACAACTAAAAAAAAAAATTAAGAAAAGAAGTGGCATTAATAAAGGATTCTTTAAATCCCTGAGAACATGATCAAAAGTGTCATGTGGTGATGTCAACCTAAAATGAAAACAAAGTGAACTTCAGGAATGTAATAAGTGAACTATGTCCAAACTCTAAAAAATATAAGGTGTTCTCTATAAAAATAAAGTGGTAGGAAGACTCGACTGGTAACATAAGTATAAGAAGACAAATTAATCTTCATTTATTTTAAGTTATATTGTTCCTAGGCAAACAAGAGATATCATAATTATTTAGACAGGAGTTATTTTTAAACATGATTTCATGAACTATGTAGTCTATATCTTATTACTGAATTAGTTTGCTTCTTTTTAATGATATAGAAATAACATGTATAAGGTCTTGAAGGGACCTTCATCTGGTCTTTTTTAAAAGTTTCTAATTTTAATTTCAGAATTACAAAAGAAGTTGCCAGAATGATATGAAGAGTTCCAAAATTTCTTTCATATTAATATTTATATTTATATTTCCTGACCCTACACGTCAAGAGTACATATCAGCTGTTAATATTTTGCAGTTTATCACTATTCTACATTTGTTTTCTCTCTTCTCAAAACTTTTTTTTGTGAAGTGAGAGTAAATTACAAACATTTATTATATACTTCAATCATAAAAAACAAGAGTATTTTTCATAACCATAGTACATACATTTGGTTAAATCAGAAAATTAACAGTCCTGCAATAACAGCACTGGATTATAGATTTGCTCAGATTTCACCAAATAACCCCAATAATGTCCTTTATATCAAACTAAAATGTTAATCATGTGTTGACTTTAGTTGTCATATCTTTTTAGGCTTATTTAGACTAGAATATTTCATAGTCTTTTTTGTTTCCTGACCCTACACTTCAAGAGTACATATCAGCTATTTCGTAGAATGTCCCTTAATTTGAGTTTGTCTGATGTTTCCTCATGATTACACTCAAGTTATGCTAGACTTTAAAACATAAGATTGTATAAGACTTCAGAACAACAAATCACATCCCTGTTTATAACTCTAAGAATGAACCTAATTAATTAATTTCCATATTTGTATCAAACAGAATATTTATCTCCAACTTCCCAGAAGAAAGGACTTTCCTAGGAGATTTTCTATGTGTTTCTTAATGAGCAAATTTGTTTTAATTATGGAGCATCTTGTTAGTTTGGATGGTTTATGAAACCATATAGATTGTTCTAATATTTACTGAGCAAACAAACAAAATGTTCAACAGTATTGATCTTCTCTCTACGCAGTTACTCCTGAATGCCCACGGACAGGAAGAAACATTTCCCTTTCCTTTGATGAACTCAGATTCCTATCACAGCTCATAAAATCTTTTTTGAAGCTGGAAAATTATGTTCAGGAGATGTTTGAAGAAATGTTTTTATTGCTTAAGATGCCCAGGAATACTTCAGGTAATATGCTCTTTTGTTTAAATGTTTAAATCTATAGTTTCTCTCTGTTTTTGCTTCTTGCCACTTTGAATCTGTACCATTACTTGGAAAAAATACATGGTAAAATTCTTGAGATAAACATTCAGTATAGTGCACACCATGGATTACATTATTATCTTTTGTGATTGGCAGCTTCCTTAGTTCAAATTAGCAAAGTTTAATCTGGATAACAGTCTACAATTAAAATCAGATTGATCCCCCCCCCCCCCCAAAAAAAAATACACCACAGTCTGGTCTGTGGAAAGAATAAACATATTGGATAATGTGGTGTCTCCTCTTCTGCCACTAGCAGCCAGATGATCTTCTTTTTTCTTTCTTTCTTTTTTTTTTTTGTAATTGTAGATGGACAGATGCTTTATTTTATTTGTTTATTTTTTTATGTGGTGCTAAGGATCAAACCCAGTGCCTCACATGTGCTAGGCAAGTGCTCTGCCACTGAGCCCCAGCCCCAGCCCAGCCAGATGTTTTTGAGTAAAACATTCCATCTCTTTGACTTCAATTTACTCATCATCAAAATAATCATGGAGGATTACCTATATTTTCTATTAGAATTTTCATTTTCTTTTACAATTAGATGCTTCAGATTCCAAAATGTTAGAAAAAGTTGTGAGGATTAAATGACTTAGTGAATGAAGTAATTAAAGAAATGTCTAGCATATCATGAGCAAGCAATAAATGGGAGTTGTTGAAAATAGTAATTACATAATATGTTGTTTCAGGTTCAGTTAGTTTTAACAAAACCCCTTTAAAGAAACCTGCACCATGTGTGTTGAAATAGTGTTTCTAACATTAAATGTAAAATTCAAAGATGTAATAGTGAAGGTACATTCTCTCTTGTCATATCTATATTTATAGATTTAATTTTTATCATAATGGAATATCATTCTAGGGAGAATGACTCCATCTGTAAAACAAAATGAGGGAAGAAAGGGATTAACAAATAATCTGAAAATTTCAACCCCAAAACCCAGTTTCTTAATTTAAAAAAATTATGTGCATAAACATATGGAGCAAATTAAATGTATATTACTTTGCCTTATGTAAATAACATTAGAAAAATTATAGGGTTGAAGTTTGTTTTACATTAAGATTTTTCCTGGCTTTCTGTGTTTTAGGTTAAGTTTAGGTAGCACTATTACAATACAAATAATGCAAATCATTGTGTTAGTCCTTTTTCTTACTATAATGAAATACCTGATGCTGGATAGTTTATAAACACAAGAGGTTATTTAGCACAAGTTTTGTAAGACTGAAAGTCCAAAAGGTATGGTACTAGCTTTGGTGAGGGCTCTCCTAACTGTGCTACCACATAGCAGATGGCATCACACTGGCAAGAGCACAAGCAAAAGGAAGAGATCATATGGCCAGACAGACAGACAGGAAGATACAACCTTGATCTTTTTATAACAACCTTCTCACAAAAACTAACAGAGTCCCAAGATAACTACCTTGATCCCATCCAGGGGCAGTACTCCAATGATTTCCTTCTAGTATGCATCTCTTGTAGATCCCACCACCTTTATACTACCACACTGAGGACTAATTTTCCAACACATGAATCCTTGCAGAATAGATTCAAACCATATTCAAATTCTAGTGACCACTTTTCCAAATATGGAGCTAATTTTAAGAAAAATAGGGTAGATTATAGATTTGTGAAATTATCAAAAAATAAAACTATAAGACAAGAAATATGAATTTCAGTTAAAAAGAGAGTGAAAAAAGATTGAATTGGCTTATTGTTGCCTTGAACATTGGACATTTGGTGTTGGTACTCATTCCATCTTGCCTGGCTAAGATCAGGCACCTTTCATCCACCTCCCTAGTTGACCTTTTATGAAATGTACATTAAAAAATAGAATGAACTCCAAAACATATAGGTACCTACCAACTGGGAATCATCTTGATGTGGTCCTAGATCGGGCCCTTGAGAATTTGTGTCATTTCTGAGAACTTATTATTCTTACACGTAGCATAAATTCAAAATTGAAGTTGTGTGTGAGAAGTACTATAAAGATATAAAATGACATGGTTAAGAACTGAAACCAAAAATTTAAAATGTTGATGTCAGAGAAAAAGGAGAAAAAGAAAAATCTCTTTCAGCTATCAAGCAATGTGGAGACTTGCAAATTCTGAATATCTGAGAGCAATAGTTACCATTTTTTAATGAAATCCACAAAGCATATATGTATGTAATTATGCCATGATATACTGTATTACCCAAATTTGTCATCATAAAAGCAGCATGGCAGATAACAGCAACTTCAATAACACATTAATGATAGTGTACTATACAAATACACTTGTGGATTATCAAAAACAATATGTAGAAGGAATTTTGAATGGCAGGCATAAGAATCAACTGAGGAAGAATTGAAGTACTTTGGATTAGACAAAGGGGGATAAAGGGAAGGGAGGAGAAATAGGAATAGGAAACAGTAGAATGAATCAGACATTACTATCTTATGTGCATATATGATTACACAACCAATGTAATTCTACATCATGTACAACCAGAAGAATGAGAACTTATACTCTATATATGTATGTCAAAATATATTGTACTATCATGTATAACTAATAAGAACAAATTTTTAAAATGTTAATAAAAAAAGAAATGACTGAGGACTAGAACACCCTCTTGTGGGAGGTATATTCTTCTATGTTTAAATTTGTATTTTTTTGTAATAAAGCCAAGATTGATTTAATCTGACACAACTTTATATAAATGGTTCTCTAAGAAGAATGATCTTGAGGGAAATTGTCAAGAAATATCTTAAATATTTTATCCAGTGCATCCAACTTAATCAATCCTTATCAAAGGCATTGGTTTTTTTAATTGGGAAGAACAAGATTCTGTGAAACAGATGACTAAAGAACAAAATGTATCTTAACTATTGAATATTCCTGATGGTTAATGACTTGCTTAAAAATCTTCTGTGGGAGAGAATGAGGAAAAAAAAAAGAGAGAGAATAAGTCATTTGGTTTCTTGTATATTTGTTTTGATTGGAGCATATTTTGTTATCTTGGAAGAAGTTTCCTACCATGGCTATATAACTTAATCTGATGAAATAAAGATTTTTTTCTTCATTGTCCAGATGTTTTTAAAACGTACTTAACAGGTACTTAGCACCACATAAGGAAAATATGAGATGATTAACCAAATATTTTACTTTCTAGTTTGATATTTACTATAATATTGTAGATGTAGCCAAATTGGCGGCTCTCTTAGTAATTTGAATGTGAACAAATGTCTCTTTGGTAGAGACAAAAGAAATATTTTCAGAGAAAGAAAAAATACTTAGTCATTATCTGTATTTGCTTTTATTTGGTCATGATTTGATGGCTAATTTCATCATTTTAGAGAACAGGACATTATTTGACTGTTATGATGCCTTATTATTGCATTTTGTTTAGGTGATGGCATTTTATGGACTGGCTTTGGGTTTGCTTTATGGGGCTTTTCTTATGCTCCTTCAGAATAAAGTTGTTCTTTGGGCAGTTCCTCAATTTTTCCAAAGGTGGCATCTGAGATTTATCTAAACCAGGAGGTTTCTTGGTCCTCATTTTTCTTTAGCCCCAGCAATGACAAAGCGCAATGGCTGCTTCAATTGGATGTAAGAAGAACACTTAGGGTTTGTCTCAGAAGAATCAAAGATTTCAGATCTTCTGAAAGATTGTTTGTACTCTTAGGGGGTCTTAAGAGGGGTCAAATGGCTTCTAAGAGTTCCTTAGCTAGATGGTTAAGGGATTGTATTAGGGAGGCGTATGTAGTTAAGGTAAAGAGGCTCCTAGGGTTTGTAAAGCTCATTACTCTAGGACTTTAGCTGTTTCTTGGGCAGAGAGGTCGAAGGCTTCCACATTGGAAATTTGCAAGGTGGCCACCTGGGCTTCTCTTCATACTTTTTCATGGTATTATCTCTTGGATGTAGTCTCTTCTACAGATTCAGCTTTTGGTGGGAGGCTGCTTGTGAGCCAGAAAAGAACAGTGAAGAAAAGAAAGACTTGTAGTTCCCACTTAGAGCTGCCAACAAGGCAAGTTGCTTTGTAGTGCACACAATGGGAACCTATGAAGACCAATTTGGGTGTGAAAGTGGATGTCACAGGGAAGTACTGCCAACCTGCACTCTCTATGAAAGAAAGAGGCAGTGTAGAAACTAACCAGCAGTGTAAAATGAACCACAGAGAACTCTGTAGGGGAAGCTGTTGAGCAGCTGGCACTCTTGTGACCCTCTGCTCTCTTCTGAGGTTCTTAATATAGGCACGCGCTTAGAGAAACCATGTTGATCACATGCAAATATCTGATGAGCCAAAAATGGACTACCTTTTCTAGACAGTAACAAGCATATAGAATTTTAAATATATTTTTAAATATATACTATAGTTTCCCAAATGTTCACAGAGCTCATAAAGTTTTACACTGCCAAAATTTGAGATTGACCATTTTGAATTATAAAGAAATATAAAAATGCCACAATTCATTAAAATCACAAGAGATCTTATTACTATGGATTCAATGTTATTAATCCTGCCTAAAAATAATCCCTTTTGCTTTCCTGTAAAAGATTAAGCTTTAAAAATACATATTTTTTAATTTTGGGGGGAAATATGTTTTAAAATTATCATAATTACTTGATTATTCATTTTTTTCTCTTGTTCTAAAATTGTGCACTGGGAAGAGAAGTCTTGGAAAGCTTATCTTTTTTTTCTTACTCATCTTGAAAATAGGCAGATGGTTTATATAAACATCTGAGCACATTATATGTAGTGAATAAACATAATGTATTTGAGAGTGAAGTGATAAATACAAGATAATTAACTTTTTCCCCAAGACTTAAACTATACCTACACAATGGCAGATAATTATTTCCAGAGAGAGATCTGCAAAGTATATATTAAAACTAGCATCAATGTTCTCAGGCTAAGTACCTTTTAGTAACTAACTGTAGAAAGGATCCCTGAACATATAGTCTTGATAAGTACCTTCTAAATAAACTAGTTTTATGAGCTATCTGTAGAAAAGTAAAGTGACATTAAGAATCCAAGTGTTGTCCCTTCGTGTCAATAGCAACATAATATTTATTATTTTCTCTTATTTAAAAGTTGTTGTTGAATAGAACTAAATGCATAATTTAAAACTTTTGAACAAGACAAAAGGGTTAGTGGTTAAGTTATGTCTTTTTCCACTTTGTTTGTCCAGTTTGCCTTTTCAGGGGCAACTACTTCCATAAATATCCCCAGGTTTAAATGACAAAATTTTGTTATACTATGTAAATGTTCTTTTATTAACAATTCAGGAAATATAGAAACACCTAATTCTTTCTAACATCTGAATAGTTTTCCACAGGTGCATGTGTCATAATTTAATGAGCTCTTTGTTAAAGAATATTTAGAGTTTTTGTCTTCATTTACTACCACAAATAATGATAAGGCAAATTTCCATGAACTTTGTCTTACATGTACAGAAATATATCTGAAGGATACATTTCTAAAGTGCAATTGTCAAGCAAAGAGGTATGCTCATAAAGAGGATGAAAAGATAAGCAACAGACTAAAAAAAGAATTATAAAACATATGATAAAAATTTGTATTCAAAATATACAAAGAACTCTTAAAATCCAACAAGAAAACAGACAACACAATCAAAAATGCATAAAATATCTTAATAGGCACCTTAACAAAGAAGATATATAGATGGTAAATGAGCATATGAAAAGATACTCACCATCACATGTCATTAGGGAAATGCAAATTAAAACATGATACTATTAAACACCTATTAGAATGGCTAATATCCAAAATGTTAACATTACCAAATTCTGGCAAGGATGCCGAGTGACAGGAACTCTCATTCATTGCTGTTAGAAATGCAAAATTGTACAGCCTCTTTGTAAGACAATTTGGCAGTATTTTACAAAGCTAAACATAGCCTTACCATATGATCTAGCAATTGGACTCTTAGGTGTTTATCCAAATGAGATGAAAACTTAACATCCATACACAAACCTGCATAAAAATGTTTATAACGATTTTATTCATAATTGCCCAAACTTGGAAGCAACTAAGATATTCTTCAATAGGTAAATGGATAAAAAACTGTGGTATGTCAATACAATGGAATATTATTAATCAATAAAAAGAAATAATATGTCAAGCCATGGGAAGACATGGATAAAACTTAAATGTGTATTGTTAAGTTAAAGAAGCCAATCTGAAAAAGCTGCATGCTGTATGATTCCAACTATATGGCATTATGGAAAAAGCAAAACTATAGAAATAGGTGGTAGAAGGTCAAAGGGGTAGAAGGGAGGTGGTAGAGGGTAAAATGGGTGCCAGGGGTGGAAGAGAGGAGAGGAAAGATACATAGGTGATACAGAGGGTATTCTTAGAGCAGTGAAATTATTCCACATGATATAGTAATGGTGGCTATATGACACTGTGTGTTTGGCAAAACCCATAGAATTGCACAACACAAAGAGTAAGTCCTAATGTAAACTGTGAAGTTCAGTTAATAATAATATTTCAGTATTGGTTTATTGGCTTAGTTGTAACAAATATACTACATCATTGCCAGATGTTAACAATAAGAGAAACTGAGCACAAGGAAGGAAGTATATGAAAACTTCCTGTACATTCTGCTCAACTGTTCTAAAAAATAAAGCCCATTTTTAAATGAATATTTTGAGGACAATTGCCAAATTAGTTTGTTATATCTATTTGACTTTTTTAATATTTATGTTTAGTTTTATGTAGATACAATATCTTTATTTTATTTTTATGTGGTGCTGAGGATTGAACTCAGTGCCTCATGCATGCTAAGCGAGTACTCTACCACTGAACCACAACCCCAGCCCTCTATTTTGACTTTTAATGATATTTTTGTACTACAGAATTATTTTATGGCTTTTGCTATTTGTGTCCTAAGCTTTTTCTACATGGCTCTTTTGAAAAAATATTTATTTTATTTTAATATGCTTATATTTTTATTTTTCTTTCTTTAAAAATTTTTGAGTAATCTAGAGTTTGGTTCAACGTTAGAATTGAACTTATTTATATCACCATCTTCTTAAAAAATTATAAAATGATAACCATAAGAAATAGCATTTTAGGAGAGATACTGGGGTCTGAATTAGAACACGATATAGTCCATTCTTGTATAATTATGTCAAAATAGATTATGTCATGTGTAACTAAAAAGAACCAATAAAAAGGAAAGAAAGAAAAAGCATTTTAGGTTCAATTGTATAACACTCTTATGAATCTAAAACCTTTTCTATGCTGTGATGTGTCTTGGGAAATGGAACAGGATTCTTAAACAGCAGTTCATGAATAAGCTTTATAAGAGGACTGGAGAGTCCTAAAGGGGTGCGCAGGTGCAGGTGTGTGTGTATGTGTGTGTGTGAGTGCACACACATGCATGCACATGTACCTGACATCTAGACACATCGAGTATATTTGTATGGAGTGTTCTGTAACTTTAAATAAATTCTCAGAAGTGTTTACAAATCCAAAAACAATTAAGACATATTAGAATTGGGGAAAACTTTTCCTTAGAATACATAAGCTCTCATAAAATTCCCCAAAAGGTTGATTGTGTTAGTCAGCTTTATATCACTAAAATAGTAAAGGAGGACAGGTTTATTTTGGCTCACAGAGATTTCAGTCTGTGGTTACATGGCCCTGTTGTCTTTGGGCCTATGGCAGCACAGAACCTCACTGTGGGGAGTGTGTGGTGGAGAAGGCTGCTTACCTCAGAGGAGCTGGGAAGCAAACAGAGAAGGGAAGAGGCTGGAGTCCTAATAGCCCCTACAAGGGTACACTCCAACTCACCTATTTTCTTCCACTAGGCCCCACCTCTTAAATATTTCATCACCTCACAAAGGCACCACAGGTTATTAGGATCCAAGCCTTTAACATATGGGCCTTTGGAGAACTCTTATCCAAACGATAGCATTGCTGTTATTGCCTACCCAAATGGAATATTTAACTTTAGTGAACCCTATGTACAAGAATATTAAAACTAACTTTGACATCAGAACAAAATTCAAAATTGTTTTATTTCTGCGAATTGGATCCCCCCCTTTCCCCCCCTCCTTCCCCTCTCCCCCCTCTCTCTTTCCTTTTTTTTTTTCCCCCAGTGCTGGGAATTGAACCTAGGGTCTTGCACGTTTAGGCAAATGCTCAACGATTGAGCTACATCTGCAGCTGTGAATTGTATTCCTTAGATATCATTCACAAATAAGTTCATAAAACCACATTTGGGGAAAAAACACTCATCTACTATTGGTCATAATATCTCTATTGGTCATAATCCCTACCAACAAAATAAGCTAAATTTTGAAATTTGCTTTGTCCAGGGAATATGAAGAAACTAATTCTTAAAATTTCTGGTAAATTAGAGAAAAGAAAAATTTTATCAGAGTATATAATTTATCACTATGTACTAAGTCTAAGCATAAAAAATATTAAATTATTCATATTGAATTAAACTATCATTAATGTAACTTTAATGGAAAATATGGAAGTATTTCTTTTTGGAGTGTTTATTCGTTACATTTTTGTAGGTCTATTTTTTTCCCCATGGAGAATACTTCCTTAATTATAAAAAATAAAAGTTGAGGAAATATTTCCATTTTAGGAACTAATGATTATTTTATGCCTTCTCCAGTATTTGAGCTTTTCAAATTAATCATTGACATACTTATTAAGGGGGTATTTTTTCATAAGTTGATGTTTATGTATTTTTGTTCTTTGAGTTAGCATGCTACAAAATACCACCCCCTCTTTTGTTTTGCTTTTTTCAGTACTGACAATTGAACCTAGAAACACTTTACACTGTTACATCCCCAACCCTTTTTAATTTAATTTTTATTTTAGAAAGGGTGTTGCTAAATTGCCAAGGTTGGCCTCTAATTTGCCATTCTCCTGCTTTAGCCTCTTGAGTAGCTGGGATTACAGGTGTGGGCCATCAAGCCTGGCATATCTCCCAGTTTTTTTTTCTTAATATTTATTTATTTACTTTAGTTGTACACAATGTGTTTATTTGTACGTGGTGCTGAGGATCGAACCGGGGCCGTGCGCGTGCTAGGCGAGCGCACTACCGCTGAGCCACAATCCCAGCCCACCTTCCAGTTTTTAAATGTTGCACCTTAGAATTTAATTTTTTTTAAAAAATAATTTTTAGTTGTCCCTGGACCTTTGTTTTTATTTATTTGTTCACACGTGGTGCTGAGAGTTAAACCCAGTGCTTCACACGTGCTAGACCAGTGCTCTACCACTAAGCTACAACCCCAGCCCCAAATTTAACTTTTATTTTTTTTAACTTTTTAAGTGAACAAGGAAATTAAGTTTATTTTCTACTCTTAATTTATCCTGTTGTCAACCTGAAGATGAATTAATGACAAAAGCATCTTTTGTTTTTGCAGACTATATATGTATATTTATCAAATATAAATATAACTAGCATATACATTTATTCAGTTTGTATATGAAAAAGTGAAGGGCAAAAACTCACACTGGGACCCCCGTGTAGAAAAAGGGGGTTTATTTATCAGCCTCCACGGCTGGAAGAGACACCAAAGGGACACGTGAAGAGAGGGGAACCAGCAGGAGCAGACAAGCAGGGATGAGGCAAAGAAGGGGGAAAAAAAGGTCCCAGTTCCTGCCTGGTGAGGGTTTAAATAGTGACTTGCGGGGCCAAAGGACCCCTGACTCCATAGCCTGCCAGGGGTCAAAAGTGAGACTTGTACGCTAGGGATTGGCACAGAAAGGGAGAGCCCGCCCCATGGTGAATGCCCCAGAGAGGTGGGCACTTCCGGGAAGGCAAAGCTCAGACTTACTGGATAACCCAATACACCTGGGGCGTGGCTAATTTAGAACACCTGGGGGTATGGCCTGTCAGCCCAATTTTATCTAACGTTAAGGGACTATATTATCTTGATCCTGTCATTATTATAATGGTGGTATCTTGTTCACTATATTCCCTGTATATTGATATGTATGTTTGTTTAATGTGTATGTATCTATGATGGTTCAACATAATTAATATTAATTTGAATCTGTTAATTACATCTAGTCTTTTTGTTGTTGTTTTGTTTTCTTTTTTGATAGCAGGGATTAAACCCAGGGGTGTTTTACCACTGAGCTATATCCCTGCTCCTCACCTTTTTTTTTTTTTTTTTTTTTTTTTTTTTTTTTAGGGCTAGGTCTTTCTACATTGCTGAAGCTAACATCAAACTTCAGATCCTCTGGCCTCTGCCTCCTACTCACATATGCCACCACTCCTGGCTGTACTTTTCAAATGTTTGCTTTTGTGTCTGTTTTCTTTCCTATTGCTTAGGAATTGTGGAGAAATTCAATAGAGAAATTGTAATAGAAAAACCTAAAGCAAATAAAACCAGTATTCCTTCAGAGCAATTGCTACCAGGAAAAGAGGTAAGAATTTTTTTAGTTATACATAATATTAATATTATCATCCTATGTCTGTGATTCCGTTATGAATCAAAATGTCTTGAGTTTTACCCTGTGCCACTAAAAAGGAATTTGTGGTTGAAAGCTGACTTGTAAGTTTTTCACAAAAATCAATTTAGGCCAGGCGCGGTGGTACATGCCTATAATCCTAGCACTTGGGAGGCTGAGGCAGTAGGATCTCGAGTTCGAAGCTAGCCTCAGCAATGGCAAGGCACTTAGCAACTCAGTGAGACCCTGTCTCTAATAAAATACAAAATAGGGCTAGGGATGTGTCCCAGTGGTTGAATGCCCTTGAGCTCAATCCCTGGTACCAAAAAAAAAAAAAAAAAAAAAAAAAAAATCAATTTAGTAGGGCTACTGTTCTTTTGCACAATCTGTTCCATAGGAGGAGTAGTGAGATGGAAGTCAACTTCTGCATTTTGAGAATATGTGCTGTAAACAATTGTTGAAAGGTGAGAAAATGGAGATTAAAAAGGCAAGGAAATAATAATTTGATCTGGTCACTTATGTTTGTGTACCCAACCTGTGTTTGTTTATTCTCTTTTTTATTTTATTGTTTTATTTATTTATTTTTTTGGTACTGGGGATTGAACTCAGAGGCACTCAACCAGTGGGGCACATCCCCAGCCCTTTTTTTTTTTTTTTTTTTTTTTTGTATTTTTTTAGAGACAGGGTCTCACTGAGTTGCTAAGTGCCTCGCCATTTGCTGAGGTTGGCTTTGAACTCATGACCCTCCTGTCTCAGCCTCCCAAGTGCTGGGATTACAGCATGCACCACCACGCCGGCTTTGTTTATTCTCAATATCCATTACTATTCTTCTTCTGCTGTTTTTGTAGAGAATTACATCTTCCAGGGTCCTTTGCTTTCTGAAACTGGGAAAGCAAAGGGAATGTCTGCAAAATTAAAGGCAAGAAGATTGGAATGTAGTATTTGCAGAAAACCAGTGCCTGCCTCCCCACTCCCTGGACCTCTGGCAGTGGTTGTGACTACTTTAGCTCTTTCCTTGATCCTGCTCCTACAAGCAGCCCTTCCTGCATGATTCAAGTTCCACAAAGCAGGTCTGCTTGAGGTTTAGCTTCCACTGGGAGCCCAGGATCACCATCTCCTTTTTTTGCTTCTCCAGTCCTAGGGTTGGTTGTGGCTTCCTCCTATGTTGTGCCTCACAGCCCATGTTTGGCTACTCAGATCTTCCATTATCTAGGTAACCAATACCCTACATTAAATTCTTCCTTTTTAAATACCTTGAGTGTTTTCTGTTTTCTCAATGAGCCCTGACTAATATACAAGGTAAATATTTCAGAAAGCAAAAGAATGGATTTTTTTTTAAAAAACAATGTCAACCTAGAAGGCAAGGGAAATGATAAGGACCATTCAAAGTTATACATTGTGCCTTAACCAAAAATCAAAATTAGTATTAAGAATTTAGTTATTAGGTAATAAAAGATAGAGATTCAGCAGATTCATTTGTGCACAGAATAAGATGCCACATGATCCCTTTCCCCCCAGGATCAACTGTTAAATGTTTTTGTTCTTACTGGAATTTGTGTGATATCAAATGCCATATGAGAAGAATAGATATAAGCAAATGATATTCCAAGAAAACAAGTAGACTTTTAGAAGGTTTCAGTAATTAAATTTCAGTTTTCTTTTTAATAGAGATTATTATTTTTTTAATATTTATTTATTTACTTTAGTTGTACACAATGGAATGCATTTATGTTTACGTGGTGCTGAGGATCGAACCCGGGCCGCGCACGTGCGAGGCGAGCGCTCTGCCGCTGAGCCACCACCCCAGCTCCATTTCTTTTTAATAGAGATTATTAATGTGCTTTTCCCCCTAAATTTTGAAAAGAAAATTTAAATGGACCATCCCCTAAATTTTGAAAAGAAAATTTAAATGGACCATCATAGTATAGGCACATACAAATAATCATGGGAAAAGATAATCATCACTGCATCCAAAAAATGGGTAAAAAATGTCATTATAGCAACAACAATTAATGGCCATTTTTAGTAAAACATATTTCCTTAAATGAATTAATGAATGATTTCTGTGAATACATTTGCCCTAATGGGAAATAAAAATTACAGCTTTATTTGTTTGTTTTCATTTTCTTGGAGATCAGTTTCTTTTTACATTTTTATCTTAAATGTATTCCAAGGAATTACTGTTATAGCAAAGGGATATAGCCATTAAACTTCTGAAATTTTACTTATAAGAAAGGAGAGTCTAAAAACTTAGTAGAGTAGATTCGACTACTAATTAATTTTATACAAATATTAAAGTAGAGAGTCATGTTTCAGGCCTATATGTTAAATATCCAAATAAACTTTAGACAGACAAGTTCGGTTACATAATAAGTATAGTGAGAATAAGAGCCCGATTTGCTGGAATCATAGAATTATAGCTCTAGAAAATGAATCACCTTTATTATTTTGTACTATATATATAAAAGCATTACATTAATGCTGAATGGGACATACATACAAAAAAATTAGGCTAATAATCATAATCTCAGTAATTTTAGACTGAAAGAGACCATAGAAATAATCAAATTCAACTCTTTTATTTTTCTAACAAAGAACCTGAGATCAAGAAAAATAAGTATTTCAGTCAGGGATATAAAGCCCAGGGTTTCCTGAAGTTGGAGTAGATAACATGCTACCATAAACAAGGTTACATTAAAATAAGGAGAGTTTAATTCTAAGCACAGGTTCAGCCTGCTAGTCATAATGCTGTTAGTATTTTAGAGAATGTTGGGGGACTTGGGAGAAATATACATTCACAAATATATTGCCATATGAGACACAGACCAGAAGAAAAAAAGACAATATTACAGTTCCCCCCCAATCCCTCTGCTCCTCCCACACTCAGAACAATGCAGATCATTTTAATTCTTCATTTCCTGGAATAAATGTAGCAGTGCCTATCACTAAATAAAATTAGAGAGACTAAATAAAATTTCAAGCAAGTGAAAATTCAGAAAGGTGCCGTGGTGAAAGGTGCCTCTGAGAAATTTATTTATTATTGCTATTTTTTTGGCTTGTCTGGATTTCTGAGATTAAAAAAGAAATCAAAGATTGAATATTAAATGCTGTTTTATGTTGCCATACTTGTTAACAATAAACTAGAAAAAGACTGTAAAAATCTAATTAAACTTTATTAAATATATTGAATTTAAAGGTTGTTTTATGTGATAAATTGTAAGTGTAGCTTTCAGCTCTTGTAAAGATGGTTTTATTGGACTATATTTAAGAGATTAAATTTTGAAAAAAGATTTTGATTAAATCCACTGATGAATTAAAATGAAATAACAGTATATTACCATGTGTAAAGAATGCACGTGGTTTTTGTATATTGCTGTATTCACTAGGTAATATTTTTCAGATTGTAAGAATGGCTTTTGTGGCATTTTTATACATCAGTGACAAAGCCTCTGAAAGGGAAATGATGAAAACTACCCCATTTACTATAGCATCAAAAAAAAAAAAAAAAAAAAAAAAAAAACAAAAAAAAAAAAAAAACCTGGGAATCAACTTAACAAAAGAGGTGAAAGACCTCTATAATGAAAAATATAGAACACTAAAGAAAGAAATTGTAAAAGACCTCAGAAGATGGAAAGACCTACCTTGTTCTTGGATAGGTAGAATTAATATTGTCAAAATGTCCATACTACCAAAAGCATATACAGATTTAATGCAATGCCAATAAAAATTCCAATGACCTTCCTCAAAGAAATAGAAAAAGCAGTCATGAAATTCATCTGGGAAAATAAGAGACCCAGAATAGCTAAAGCAATCCTGAGTAAGAAAAGTGAAGCAGGTGGCATCACCATACCAGACTTTAAATTATACTATAGAGCAATAGTAACAAAAACAGCATGGTATTAGCACCAAAACAGACTGGTAGACCAATGGTACAGAATTGAGGACACAGAGACTAATACATATAATTTCAGCTATCTTATATTAGACAAAGGCGCCAAAAATGTACAGTGGAGAAAGGGTAGCCTCTTCAACAAATGGTGCTGGGAAAACTGGAAAGCCATATGCAAAAAAAAATGAAATTAAACCCTTATCTCTCACCATGCACAAAACTCAATTCAAAGTGGATCAAGGACTTAGGAATTAGACCAGAGACAATATGCCTAATAGAAGAAAAATTAAGCTCCAATTTCCAACATGTCGAATTAGGCCCCAAGTTTCTTAATAAGAATCCTGTAGTGCAAGAATTAATACCAAGAATTAATGAATGGGATAGATTTAAGCTAAAAAGCTTCTTCTCAGCAAAAGAAACAATCAGTGAGTTGAATAGAGAGCCAACTAATTGGGAACAAATATTTAATACATACACATCAGAGCACTGATTTCTAGAATATATAAAGAACTCAAAAAACTTAACACCAAAAAACCAAATAACCCAATCAATAAATGGGCTAAGGAATTGAAAAGACACTTCTCAGAAGAAGATACACAATTAATCAACAAACACATGAAAAAATGCTCAACATCACTGGCAATTAGAGAAATGCAAATCAAAACTACTCTAAGATTTCATTTCACTTCAGTCAGAATGGCAGCTATCAAGAACACAAACAACAATAAATGTTGGAGAGGATGTGGGGAAAAAGGCACACTCATACATTGTTGGTGGGACTGCAAAATGGTGCAACTGTTACGGAAAGCAGTATGGAGATTTCTTGGAAAACTGGGAATGGAACCACCCTAGGACCCGGCCATCCCATTCCTGGGTCTATTCCCAAAGGACTTAAAAACAGCATATTACAGTGACACAGCCACTTCAATGTTTATAGCAGCACAATTCATAATAGCTAGGTTGTGGAACCAACCTAGATGTCCCTCAGTAGATGAGTGGATAAAGAAAATGTGGTATATATACACAATGGAATTTTACTCAGCAATAAAAGAGAATAAAATCATGGCATTCGCAGGTAAATGGATGTAGTTGGAGAATATAATGCTAAGTAAAATTAGTCAATCTCAAAAATTCCAAATACTGAATGTTTTCTCTGATATAAGGAGGCTGGTTTACAGTGTTGTTGGGTCAGGGTACATAGGAGGATTAGAGGAACACTAGAATGGTCAAAGGGAAGGGAAGGGAAGGGAGGGAGCAAGGGGGGTTGGAGGGGAAAGAAAGAAAGGTGTTTGAATAAGATGGATATCATTATTCTAAATGCATGATTGAAGACTGGAATGGTATGAATATACTTTGTATACAAACAGTTTTATATAAAAAAGATGCTCTATATGTGCATGTGAATTGTAATACATACTACTATTATAAATACAACTTTGAATTAAAAAAAGAATGGCTTTTGCAGTATATCAAAGAATACCTATATTCAATATGTTGAATGCAAGTTATAATTTTATATTTATAACAACAGGAATATTTGTTTCTAAGTTAAGATTAATATGACTTTAAATCAATTTATATTTCAGGTTACTTTACTAGATTTTGGCTGGAGGAATGCATTTAAAGAGGTATCTCTTCCCATGGCACATTGCATAACAACTGCAGTTGAAAATTTTTCCACAAAAATTCTCCAACAGGAACAGAATGAAAAGTCTTCAGCTGTGAGCTATGCTATGAACCTTGTAAATGTCCAGCAAGTTTGGAAAGACAGCCGTATGTTTCCTGAGGAGGAACAACCAAAGAAAATTGCAAAGGTAAGTATCAAATGAATACCTTTCAAACTGGTGACAGGTATAATGGAGTTTCTTTTCTTGTTTCTTTCTTTATTAACATGAGGCATTGCAAAAGGAAACTTTAGATTAAATGGTGGCATCTCTTGGAAAACTTTTGGTACTTGACCCAGTACCAGTTGTCTTTTCTGCTGTCTAGGGGACACTGCTACGGAAAACACATATACCTCTTGATAGCTTTTTGCTCCCTTGATCTGAGGCAACCTAATGGGGCCTCTGTAACACAGGGGGAACTGGGAAAACTTCCTGTTTTGGTTATACCCTTGAAGGACTCCAGGAGAAATTTAGGAGGTTAAAGGAGATATTGTCTGTCTATTCTTGGTTTTGGGCAATTTTAAACTCTTTCTTTACACCTTACTTAGCATTCTATATCATTACCATCAGACTTACTTCTTTCTCTGTGCTTTGAAAATCATTAAACATTTTGAGAAAATAGGAAGTAGATAAATACAGCTAGTCATTATTAGGTCCACAGTGAGTTCAGAAGCCTACGTTGTGGATATTTTTAAGAGTCCTTGATTATGATTTCATTCTGCTACTGTCACCTTGAGACTTCAGAACATTCCCTAGGGAGTTTTATTGGCTGATTTGGTATGGAGGTAAGCTTTGCCTTCTCACCCACCATATCTCTCTGTTCCATTAAGTATATATACATAATATGTGGTGAAAAGCCAGACATCACTTCTGAAAGTTGCTGACTCTTCAGCTGTAAGAAGATGCAACATGAGATAGCTTCTGTTTCTTCTAGATTAGTTAAATTAAACTGATACTTATATGTGATGTTTAATAAGATCATCCATGGAAATTTAGAGAAAGAAAATTTGGGTAAGTTAAAAAATAATGTAAATATTAATATTAAGGATACATATTTTCTGACTTCTATTTACTCCAAATAAAGTATTGTCAAGTAAAGCTGGTTCTTGAGTTTTTCGTAATGTCTGTCTGGTAAGCATAATGTTTGAAGGTTATAGATAGAGAGGCATCATTTTGGTATTTTCTTATTTGACATGAAACATTTAACTTTCTACAACTGAGAAATTGATTATTATAAAGCTGTGTCATTATATTTATGTTTGATGCCAAATTCATTACTTAGGAATTTGGCTCCACTATATATAAATTACAAGGCGCTGTCAGAATACAAATAACTCAGCGCCACATTTATTTCTCCCTAGTTTTGTTCTGACATCATGGAAAAACTTGACACCATGCTTCCACTGGCTCTGGCATGCAGAGATGATTCTTTTCAGGAAATTAGAGCAAACTTGGTGGAGGCCTGTTGTAAAGTGGCAACAGCTGTCCTGGAAAGATTGCAAGAGAGAGGCAAGGAGTTTCCTTCCAAAGCACCCCTGAAAAACCTGCACATACTCCTCTCCACAGCGGTGTACATCTTCCAGCATTTCACACACTACAATAATTTGATGAAAGAGACTACTAAGAAGTGAGTGTCAAATTATTTAATAGCTATGCTTAAAGAAACATGTAAACTTTAGATATCACAGGAGTGAAATTTTAAGGATGATATTTGAAGAGAAAATAATAATTGACAAGGAGAATTATTTTCATTTTTCTTGAATAGGAAATGTCAAAAAGGTGAAACATGGGATGTATTAAACTAGGTCCATAGACAGTAAGAAAGCTCGACTCTGTATGGACATACTCAAAAGAGCAACTATTTTCTGGATGTTGTTACAACATGATTAAATGTACTTCTTTCATTTTGTAAGGCACATTATACTGACCACACTGAAAATTGAAAATAAACTTGTTTTTGTCCCACGTTTGTATTTATTTGTAAAATATTCATTTGTCTCTTTTGTCTCTAAGCCAATAAGCTCTTAGGAGCTGCTGTAGAAAACAAATGCTTCTTAATTTATTCTGTGTGTGTGTGTGTGTGTGTGTGTGTGTGTGTGTGTGTGCTAGGGATTGAATCTAGGGCTTTGTGCATGCAAGGCAAGCACTCTACCAACTGAGCTACATCCCCAGCCCCCAATCTTAATCTATTGTAGTGACCAGTGCAAACATATTGCAGGACATCTATTTAGTAATAAACTATCCATAGTATTTGAAGATGAAACATCGACCAATCTTGATTCTCATGGATATGATATATGATGTTTTCTGTATAGAGATAAAAATTATCACAGGTATTATCACATAGTCTTTCTGGTTACATTTGTATTGTACAGAACTTAATGTGGTGCCTTGTAAATGAAATATATGGACTTACCAGTGTCACCCCAAGAATCTATTTGATATTCTTTATTCAGCCTTCACAGTCTCATAGTTATGAAAGAAAGCAGTGTACTCTTCATAACTGAAGATAAAAGATATTTCTTTAATTCTCATAAGTAGTCAGATGTTGCGATTCATACTTGAATTTATAAACAAAATGTGCCAGAAACACTTTATTTAAGTGGGATATTTTTAAACAGTTTATGAGATAATTGACATCTACAATATTGCCATTTTTTAAAAAAATAAAAAGAGTGTTTTTGTGGAATATGTGATAGCTTTATAAAAGTTGTTCTGACAAGTATATGTTGTTCTCTAATAGTAATGATAACCTAATGCCTAAATAATACACTGATCTCTAATAATAGGCTTACAAAGAGTATTTTTAGTTTTGAATGATGTATTGACAGTGCAGTTTATCTCAAGTTGAAGTGCATATTTGTAGAACAACAGATGTACGTTTTCAAAGGACTTGCAAAACAAAGACAAGCTTTTTTTCTTTTTGGAAAGTGAATGTGGATACAGACTTACTTCAGCATTAGGAGGAAATGAATGATTGATATCTAATAATCAAAACCACTTGTAGTACTGGAGATTGTTGCCTCCTACTGCACAGGCCTTAAATCTCTGCCTCTTTGATCATTCCCTCTGAACAGACCCATATTCCTGGTGCCTGTCCAACGATATCAGGAATTCATCAACACTCTACAGTTTCAGGTTACGGACTACTGCGTCAGAGTTTGTGCTACAAGCATTTTACAGGATGCTGAGAGCCACCACTGGGATGACTACAAAGCTTTTTATGAGGTGTGAAGTTAAGTTTACTATCCCTTCCTTTTTACACAAATATGTTTTACTGCCTACCTGCTTTCTGGCTAATTAGAAACATGAGCTTGGCATTACTAACACATGAAGGCTGTTAGGATAATATTTTTTAAATATTGAATTTGTAGTTAGGAACAACACTGTTTTTAAAAACCTGAAATAAATTAGACATCAGAACTCTCCTTCTGCTTAAAAGTAAAAATAACTTAATTTGAGCTGCAATGTTGCAGTGCTATATAAGGTGTAATATAATGAGATACAATGAAAACTCAAAAAGATAACAAACAGTAAAAAGCTATAACATATTTTTTCAAAAGGGACCAGTTATGGGTATCCTTGCATTTTTTTCTTGTTATGTATTTCCATCTGTGTTTGATAAATATTTTTTTATTAAGGAGTTTTATTTTTTATACTTATTTTTCCCTTCTCACTGATCTTATGAGTGTACTTTAAAACCCATCTGATCATTTATAACTTACCTATTTTCATTTAGCCATGTTTTGAAATCTTAAATTTCTACAAAAGTAAGGCCTAATGATTCCCAGTCCAACCAAACCAAGGATCAATTAAAATTATTCATCATCAAGCTTTATTATTTTATCATCCCCTAGACCCCACGTATTATATACAGATCACAATGTTTGAAATTCCTTGAAGTGGATTTTAGGGAAGGGTGAAACAATTATATTATCTTAATAAAAGATAATTGCGATTTTTAAAAAAATTCAACAGCCAAGTTCAACTTCATGAGCTTTTCCATTTCAACTTTTTGTCTAAATTAAAGTTTTTGATTTTTATTTTTCCTGATTGTTCTAGCCACTATAGGGTATTAGAAAAACAGAGTGGAGTTTTGTTCAACTGTCACTCTTGTCACCTCCCTGGACTGTTCCTATGGCTCCATTTATGCCTGAGTTATCATCATAAATGTTGCTACAACTCAGAGGAACAGCTAATAAGGAGCTCTATTAAAGGACTTTCCACTTTTTCTAAGGCCATTTTATCTCTTCCTTAGAGGCTCTTCCCAGATAGTTTTTCTTTTTGCAAGAGCATCCATATAGGGTTTTCCAAGCCTGACATACTTCAAACAGTAGTGGTAGCAGTGAGCAGAATGAGGGAAAAAAGTGGTATGGTACAGCTGGTAGCCTGAGATAAGAATGAATGTATTGGTCTTCCCCTCTCTTGGCAGCTCACAGCCTCCTTATTTGCCTTGAGGTAAACAGAGAGGTTGAAAATGAATCCATCTCATGTTTCAAACTATTTCAACATGTCAGGGTACTAATGACAATTTTATATGATATTTAGAGAAGAACAGTTATCATCTCAGTATATGTTCAATACAGGGGTTTTTTGTTTTCTCTCATACAAATTGGAACTAGAATAGTCATACAGTATAAATAATAAGTGGATGCACTGAGAACCTGTTATTGAAGTTACCAAGTATTTAAAAAGAAAGAAAGAAACAACCAAATTACCATGTAACACACTGCTCTTAGGTCTTATGACAAGGCATTAGCCTCAAAGACAGAAATAATGAGATAGTTACCCTGTGATTACATGGTACTGTATCTTCCATATACTTAGATGGTCAGTAGTTACAATTTAATTGCAGAGTTAGTGGTTGTTATTTTTTTCTCAGAAAAATAAAGTGATACCACTTTTCTATTTACCAAAACTAAGATCCTTCTAAAAATAGCACAAACTTAAACTGTTTTGACAAGCAGTGTACCTGAAATGGTTTTATCTCTCTGGCTGCACCCCTTTCTCCTCCTCTCCCTGTTACTCCAACTGATTTGCGAAAAAGAACTAGCATGTTTCGAGCAGGTTGGTGTTGAGAGGAAGGGAGATGATGCTGCCTGGCTGGAGGCAAAGGATAGGATAGAGATCTCAGGGGAACTTATCATCATGTGCAGAGCATAGTAGAGAAATAGTAAAAGATATGGAGCAATATTCACTCATGTTTTGTGATAATAAGTGAGTCGTAGATATGTTATTTCCATTTTTAAACTGTCAGGTTGTGAAATTCAAAGAGTTAGATATCTCTCTGATGAGGTGCTGGTCAGATGGCACAGTGGGTGTTCAGATTACATGTTCAAAATTAAGCTTTTAGTAGAGTTGACGTCTGCTCAATTTCAGAAACTTGCGTTTTCCAATAGTCAAAGAATAAAGAATTGTCTGTTCAAAGATAATATTGAGTGGCTTCTATAATAAAGCCCAGCTGCTTGTTTCCTGATATATAATCTAAATAAAAGCTCACATCTGTTTACATTATAGTGAGTCTGCAAAAATAACAGATGTTTACTAGCAGAATACTTTTGAAATGACAACAAATGGGGAAACAGGTCAGAAAAAATAAATGAATCACATTTAGTTTAATGAAAACCCATGCACACACTGAAGTTGTATGCATTTTAAAAAGAATTGTTGAAACAAAGACCAGTTTGAATAGTTTCAAGTAAACATTAAATTTTGAAAAGTATTAAAAATGAGCAAGTTGGGGCTAGGGTTGTGGCTCAGTGGTAGAGCGCTTGCCTAACACATGTACGGCCCGGGTTCGATCCTCAGCACCACGTAAAAACAGATTATGTACAACTAAAGCAAATAAATAAATATTTTTTTTTAAAAATGAGCAAGTACTTCTTCACTTTACAAGAAGATATCTGTGTGCCCAAAGTTATCTTTATTTTCTCATTTATTGCTAAAAGGAAAGTATTAAGGAAATTTTTTAAATATTCTGAAAATTATAAGAAATACTACTGATCACATTATAAACAGTCATTCATTGCCAAAGGGAAAGTTAGTATAAATTGTTTCATGCTAGTCACTACATAAGCTGGGCTTAGTTTTGTTTTCATTTATGTGCAACACAAAAAAGTTTGAAAGAATCAAGCTCTAACTCCTTAGTTTAAAAACAATTCTTTATCATAGGACATATTACAAATAAAGCATATGAAACTGTTAATTTTGCTGCCTCACTGTTAATTATATAGTATGCTTTATTCTTAAGCAGTTTAGATGTATGTCTCCTTAGGAAGTCATAATCAGTAGTCCAAATCCCCTTGGTTTGAACTTGACTCTTACAGTTTGATGCCCAAGTTACTTTCCTGAGGAAAAACAATTCTACTCATTTATAAAAACCATTTAAAAATCAATAGGTAATAACTATAAATTATTATTATCACAGTGACTGCAGAAGATTTTAATAACCAAAGAGATTACCAGAAGAAGAGTCTAGTAAGAAAATACTTAAAGACATATCTGCCTAGAAAATCATCAATTTTTGGTGTAAGAGAACAACAGCTATTTTTAGATGACTTTTAAAAATATAGTGGGCAAAGCATAAATTTAATGGCAAAGAGAATTACTTAAAGCTAAACTAGGAAGTTTTACCACTTTAAGTTCTGATATATTAACATAATAAGAATAATGTTTGAAGAATGCATTCTACTCTTTCTTATTTCAAATAATCTTTTGATCCGATTTGAAGAAAATGAGGTCAACAACTAGCAAACCTCCCCAAGAGCATGTTACCTAATTAATACTTGCAAATCACTTGAGGCTACCTTCTCCTTTCTGCCTGTTCCTCTTGGCCTGGGCCACTGTTGAGTCTCCCTCTGCACTCAGGGAAAAGTAAGCGCACAGCAGAAATCTGTAGAGGGATAGAAAAGAATGAGAATCTGGTCCCTTGGAAGTATGAAATGCCATAAAAATGTTAAGAAATGGTGAGACTATGTACCTAGGATTTTCAAAATCTTATAAAATTCGACCTCTATGGTTTAATATATATATACATATATATACATATATGTGTGTGTGTGTGTGTGTTGTTAGTGTAGTACTGTTATTAAAACGCCATAGGTGAAATAGCATAACGTAATAGTCTTTAATAGTTATACATCCCACTTTGCTTCATGAATATTGACAAGATTATAGTGTGCAAGTTTATTTCACGCTTATGATGTGAAATCTGATTTATAAAATTATCTCAATGATGCTAATAGTCTCAGAAAAATATACCTTCGTTAACAATTTAAACAGATTTTAAGTTTAGAAAAATCAGTCTATTACCTTAAACTACCTAGCATAACTTGTTTAGCAACTACAAAGCTGACTGTTTCAAAATAAATTTTAAACCCTAGGCTGGGAGTAGGTAAATCAAGGATATGCTAGGTTATATGCTTATGGTCTGCATTTGCACTAGAATATCTGTAATTGAAATAAAACATATGTTCCTTTGTCAATAAGGATGTTTAACATCTAGTCAAAAATCTTTCCTGGTCATCTAGTGTGTCAGTCTCTCCAGCTATTTCCTTTCAGCCTGAACTAATTAGGTTCATAGGAAGCGAACTGACATTTTGGAAGATGTAATTCTATTGTTTAATGTGTGCTGATTTTGCCAGGGGGAAAGATGCTCCTTCTCACTCCAGATGTGGCATTATTTCTACTGGGCTCTTCATCACGATCTCTGGACCATTCTGCCCCCTAAGATAGCCCAGGAGGTTCTGGCAGAAGTGCTGGAGAAATCTTTGGGTCTACTGGCCTCAAGATATGCTCGGGCCCATCCCAGTTATAAGAGAACTCCTCAGATAAGGTAATTGAAGTTCTGAATACTGCTTTTCAAGAAAACTTTTGAGTCAGTGTAACACGGAATATACTTCTGAATCTCGTGACACAACTCCTTGTATATTTAACATGTTCCTAACATCTGAAAGGAAATTGTTTTCAGTTCTTCTGGGATATTTAAGTGGAAATGTGGAACTCAAATCAAAGTAACTTTGCTCTTATTTCCTCTTAAAATTGCCTATAAAACCCATTTGTTTCTAAGAAATGATTCAAGATGTCTTGTAATCTAGGACATATATAGGTATGCATATGTATATATACATATATATGTATATACACACACACATACACACACAAAAGTTAATAAGATAAAGAGAGAAAATTAAGGTCCTGAAATGGATTAAAAAAACAGCCATGCTGTGATGGAGCAATTAATTTGATTTTGAGCTTCTAGGCAACCAAGAGATTTTAGTGGTGGTGTTTTTTAAACCTTTAAATATAGAAGTTTATCTTCATTAAGGAAACTACATTGTCTAGTAATTTTTCTTCTTAATATATTCCAATTCCCTCTTTCCTATTTCTTTTATTTTTTCTTTCCTCTTCACTATGTATTACTAAAAGCCAGTTCAACAAAATGTGAAATCACAAAAAAATGAGGAGCACCAGTCACTAGGCTTTAAATTGAAGACTGAAATACATTACAATTCTATGAGTTATCTAGGCAATGAATATTATACAAATGGCCTTACGTAACAACAATGATTTACATTAACAGGCTTTTGTTTTAAAAATACTTTTTTCTAATATGATTAAGACCTGTTGTTTAGGTATACTTTTTTTTTCCAGGTATATTTTAGGAGAAACCTATATACATCCAAAGGTTTTATTTATTTATTTATTTTGGCAGGAGAATAATTTCTGATCATGTTATTGTAAAGTATATGGCAATCTTAAGGGCATTTAGGTCCTGCTACAGTGTTTCATAAATATGGTATTTTGCACAGGCTGTTTTGAATTATAGGCCAAGTGTTTTAAAAAATTGAACTCTGAAGAGTTGGAAAATTTCTTTTGAGAGCAAAGAATTCCTTCATTCTTTTTCTTTTGCAGTATGAATCGCATTTGACTATAAGGTGGCAAGTCATTATAAGATATTTGTAAAATCAGATTTACTATTAGATCATCAAACAGATAGTATATTTAATTAATTAACTGTACCGTGGAGAATTTGGTTTTCATTTTCTGGATGGTTGCAAAAAAATACCATGCAAAACCAGATTTATTGCTTCTAGTTTTGATAAGTAAAAAATATATTTTTATTTGAATGGTTAATTCTAAAAGCATCATTATTGTGGAGATTAGATTATGTGTGTATGCATGTTTATCTTGGATTAGTGACTTAATTTAGCATTTAGGGAAAGTTAATATCAACTATAATTACACCTTCTTCAAAGTTATTATTGCTGTATTTAGTATTACAATAGTCTACATATGTCATATAACCAAAATCATGTGTATGATTTATATGTTATATACTAACATAGAAAAATGATTATATATTTGCAGCCTAAATATAATTTTTAAAAAATCTCCAAACATATTTTTGTTACCATTTAAAATTTCCATCTTGTATTGCTTCAACTGTTAATTTAAAAGCAAAGAAAGAATATTAACTGAGGTCTGTTCAATTTAGTCACATACTAAAAAAAAAATAAGTGCCTTTAAATGTTTCTAATAAAACTCCAGAAAGGGGAAGTAGGGATGGTAAGAGGACAATTAATACACATGGGGTACAGTAGGATAGGAGGAATAACTTCTAATGTTCTAATGGCACATTGTGATAACCATAGTTGACAACAATTAATTGACTATTTCAAAATAGCTAGTAAGATTTTGAATGCTCTGAAAACAAAGAAATGATATATGGCTAAGGTGATAGATATGCCAATTACCCTGATCTGATTATTACACATTGTATTTATGTGTTGAAATGTCACACTGTATACCATAAATATGTATAATTACTCTGTCAATTAAAATAGATACATTAAAATTTTTTAAATTTAAAAACTTTTGGAAGATGGAAACAAAGAAATAGTTTTACAAATAAGATAAATAATACAGCACTTTTTCTACAAATTTATTAACACTAGAAATTTCTGAAAGGATGAGCATCTCCATTTGTGCTTCTCTTGTCATTTATTCTTATCTCCCACTTTCTGGGAGAACATGTTACCCCTCATATTGTAACCTTTTGACAGCTTAGACGTGGATAGACAGAAGTGTTCTGCTATCAAACTTTTACCTACTATGTACATATGAATAATAGCAAATGTTTCTTTTCAGCTAGCTTCTCTTTTGCTCAGTATAATTTTTAAAGGACAGTCTCTTGAGCTTCTGGAATAAAATCTTGATAATGCAAGGTAAAGGTTTTATAAAAATCATTCCTAGAATACTAGTATAGACCTTAACTATCCCTAACATGATGGTATTATGGGATATATAACACCAGAAATTCAAAAGGTATCTTTGATGATTTCTGTTTTTGATCTCTGAAGCTCTGACATCTAACCAAATCTTTTTATTCTTACATATGATTAGTACAAGAGATATGAAGGAAAGTGTATATACCAAGCAAAAAGATTATTTAAACAGGATTTTCCTTTTTTCTTTCCAATAGACTTGATGTGACAACAATTTTGATATGCACTGAGAACATGTTATGGTCAATTTGTACATCTGTACAAAAACTTGTGAATCCTCATGAGTCAAAAGATGATAAAATTTTAAAAATTCATACCCATTGTAATAATCTGTTTACAACATTAGCCATTTTGACTTCACCATTAACAGAATTATATAGGTAAGTATCAAATATATTTTATTTTTAACTATGATTATATATAAAATAATGTATTTAGCAAAGCTATTTTCATAGCACTGTTGAGTTATGTTAAGTAGCAAGTATAAATTTTCTGAAGTACATTTTTGATATTGTGAATTGGGCCATTTTATAAAACTAATACCAACCAATAGGGGTTTCTTGATTCTCAAACTAATTTAATCTCCCAATATGTATTATGTCTGTCTCTATTTATTGGTCAATCCCATTCGGTTGATAAGTTTCCAATGTAGTTAGAGCATTTTAAGCTTTACTTTTTGGTTTATTTTAATTGGTTGATTATCTTATTCATTGCTTGATATTCTGTGAAAAACAAAATCATGTATAGTTACTTTTCGCTCCCTTTAAAAATATGTTATAGTTTGGGGCTGAGGCTGTGGCTCAGCAGTAATGCACTTGCCTGGCATGTATGAAGTACTGGGTTCAATTCTCAGCACATATAAATAAATAAATAAATAAAGCTCTATCAACAAATTAAAAAGTATGTTTTAGTTTTTAATTTTATATTATTTGCTCTAATAAAAAATAAATTTTAGAAAAATTGTTCAAAAATATGCCCAATTCTGAAAGAGACCTATGTTGCATACTTTCAATAAATCTGCTATAGATGAGCTTTTTCCTTCCCTCCAGTACTGGGGATTGAACCCAGGGATATCTACCACTGAGCCACATCCCCAGTCCTATTTTGCTTTATTTTTAGATAGGGTCTCACTAAATTACCTAGACTGGACTCAAGCCTCAGCCTCCCATGTAGTTGTGTTACAGATGTGCTCTACTATATCTGACTATATTTGTACTTTAAATATTAGGCTTTATTGTCTTAACTGATAATGGCAAGTGGAAATAGAAATGAGTAATTAAATTGAAAAAAACATTTAAATATTTACTTAGCTAAACAAATTATTTAGAGAAAACTTTTGAACTACTTTTGATTTCTAGTTAATTTGATTCAAGTTTGTAATATTATAGAAGAGGTTGGAATAGATTTTACAATTAAAACATTAATATTTTATTTAAATCCTCTTCCAAAATTATCATTTTATAATAGAAGACTAAATAATTGTATGTTACTAGTTAATTAATAAAAATTTTATATAATATTTCCATTTCTTAGGCTAAATTAGGTAAAGTGTTCCTTCCTATAACATTCTGGCAAGAATGACATACAAATCTTGATTTTCAATAAATTTTAAGACTTTAGTGTCAGATATTCTAAGAGTAATTAACAACTTTGATTGCAATTTTCCTATAATTTTCATCTACTCTTTCACTATCAACAAAGCCATTGTTTACAGATTGTTCCTTCTAGCAATCCAAGTTGAGAACTAATTTAAAAAAATTTTTTTTAGTTATCAATGGATCTTTTATTTTATTTATTTATATGTAGTGCTGAGGATCAAACCCAGGGCCTCACATATGCCAGGCAAGCACTCTACCACTGAGCCACAACCCCAGCCCTGAGAACTAATTTTAGAAATGGATAATTCTTTCAGAAAGGGGTAGAAATAGTGAGATAAATCACCATAAGGTTGAGATTATATACATAATGCTTCATAATCATAAAAAGCTTAAGTCTGAGACCCATAATAAATCCTGGCAAACTAAACTGATTTACCATAGATGAAAAAATTGCTATGCTCTTGGTTCAATGGGTCATTTCATCTAAGAGGAAGGCCCTGTGAAAATCAGGAACAAAGTTGACAAATTTCATGGATTTGTCATGGTGAGCAATATTGAATTTCATGCTTTGTCACAGATGAATTGAAAAATTTTAACCCCCTAATGCATTTGTAAAACAAATAAATTATTATCAAAGATTGCATACTTTAATAATAATAATGTAATATGTACACTCATTATTAACCTATGACCTTTTGATACTTTTTTTAACAACTACGCAAGTACTCAAATGTCTGTGATTTGTGCATTAGATAGTACACTGTAACCTCATTCAGCAAATTTAAATCGCTAATTTCAATCAGGATTACATTTATAACATTTTATATCAAGCACTGCCTCTGGATTTTCTTAGTATGAAACATAGGTAGCTATATTGCTTTCAAGCATGAATAAAAATCTAGATACACTTTAATTCCCTTTAAATAGTCCTCTATTAAAAAAAAAATTATCCTTTCACTCGCCAGCGCACGCCTGTAATCCCAGCACTTTGGGAGGCTGAGGCAGGAGGATCGCGAGTTCAAAGCCAGCCTCAGCAATGGCGAGGCACTTAGCAACTCAGTGAGACCCTGTCTCTAATAAAATACAAAAAAGGGCTGGGGATGTGGTCCAGTGGTCGAGTGCCCCTGAATTCAATCCCCGGAACCAAAAAAAAAAAAAAAAAAAAATATCCTTTCACATGGATTTAAATTGTTTTTCTAGAATATTCTAATCTTTGAGATACATTTTGCTTTTTGTTGACAGAGGAAATCTATAGCGTGTTCTTTACCTACTAGGCAAAAATATATGTATTTTGCAAAAGTCCTGTTGACTTATTGAGCTTCTTTTCACAGCTGGAAAATGAGATTGTCATATTATTAATATTGTAAAAAATTTTATCTCTATATTATATTGCAAAATTAAAATATATGTTTTGAGGAATTGGTAAATAGTAATAATCAGATGTTGTTAATATTGAATTTTTATAAACTGTACCTGATGTTTGTTTTCTATGTGATATTTCTTTTTAGAAGGTGACTACCTTTATTTCAAGGTAAACAGAATGTGCTTTCCTTTCTGAACTTAGTGTAGCGTCACTAAATTCCCAGGGCATGATTACATGATTTTAAAATATTTTTCAGGAAAAAGGAAACCCGTTTGCAGAAAATGTGTGTTCTTTTTAAACTTGCCTTTGTAATTTCTGTTAGAATGTTATGAAAGGAATGCCTTAGATTTGCCCTCCAATGAAAGAACCTAATGAAATGTACAATATTTACTGTGTGTTCTCCACAATGCTTATGACTTGTCATTCTTTTGTGAAGACAGTTAAACTGCATTCAGAAGCATCCTCCCACTGCATATCCACATATCCACAGTTAGTGGTCTCCTGTGTTGCACCTTGCTTGCATAGACTGTTAGTTGTAGCTTGTATATAGCAAGGTAAATACTAATTCCTAGAGGGATTTAGGGGTGTGACTCAGTGGTATACCCAAGGTTCTGAGTTCAATTCCCAGAACTGACACCCCAAATTAATTCCTAAAGTTCTAGGTAAATGCAATTTGATTTTAATTCAATCTTGTTGCCTCTCTATTTCCTATGATTAAGCACAAAGGATACAACAGTAAGAAAGATGTAATATCTGTCCTCAGTAATTTAGTAAAGTCTGATAAATTTTTTATGTTAAAATTAAATAAATTTTTATATTTTTTGAAATATTTTGATGTGATATACCAAAACTCCTGAAAGTTGTCTATTCCAACATTAAATAACATGGAAGAGTAAGATTCCAGTAAAGGTACCAACCTACCAGTTAAAGGATAAGCTCATAGTAGACTTATCTTGTCTTCCCCGTGGAAGCACTTATAAGATTGAGTTTCATGAATTCCAAGGTATTTCAATGCCATGTCCATAGCTCCATCTAAAACTAATATTAGGTCTTTTGAGATTATGGTTTTAGCCTTTGTTTGTTTTGTTACATTTTGCTTTGCAACTATTTTACTGTCCCTCAAAAACCAAAATATTTTAGGCTAAAACTTTTTTTTTCATGTCTCAACAATGACTGATATCATTGAAAAACAGGAATTTCCTCAAATGTTAAGCATAGAGTATGATGTAAAATGTTGAGCAGATAGTCTTATGACCCAGCAATGAAAACATGTGTCTTCACAAAAATTCATAGAAGCATTTTTTTCATGATAGCACAAAGTGGAAGCAAACCAAATACCCATGAACTGGTAAATGGATAAAGAAAATGTGGCATATTCAGTGGAATATTATTCAGCAATAAAAAAGAAGGGTGTGTTAATATGTGCTGTACTAGGAATGAACCTTAAAAACATTATGGTATGTGAAAAAAAGCCTGACACAAGAGAACCCTTACTGTTTGGGTACATTTATTAGAAAAATTCGGAATAGGCATATCCATAGAGAAAGAAAACAGATCACTAGTTGACAGGAACTGAGGGAAGAGGGTAATGGAGAATGACTGCTAATGGGTAAAAAGCTTCTTTTAGGGGTAATGAAAAATTTCAAAATTAGATAGTGATGAAGTTATGCAGCTGTGATTACAGTAGGGACATTAATACATTTAAATTGCATACTTTAAATGTGTTAATTTTGAGGCATGTGAATTATATGTCTTAATAAAGCAGTTAAAATTTATATAGATTTAATGGTAATAAAGTATTTAAAATGTTAAAAAACAGTCTGGCAGAAAGCAAAAATGATCCAGAAAATGATATTTATTTCCATTTTGTTTAGAAGGAAGTAGATCATTTTATATGCCTCCCTCTAAATATTATTTCTAAGGGGAAAATTTTTAAAAAACATATAAAATCAAACATCTTTATATGTGGTCCTAATATGTAAAACACTGGGAAGCAACCATCATTAATTTTGGAGATGATCTGTGACTCAGCCTTTTACTGGCTAGTTCCTGCTGTATCCTGGAGTCCAATCTTATTTTCCTTCCACCATTTGTCCTGTTCTCTGCCTGCCCAGTGGCTGTTTGCTCTTCACAGATGGCCTCTCAAATTTATCTTCCATTCCACTAAGCTTGTTCTGGTGATACCTTCCATTTACCCTTTATTTTTTCCTTCCCTAGCACATATTTCCTGTGATTCAACTGTAGACCAAGCACTCTGCCATTGTCTAATTTAAAAACCATCACTTTCTAACCTTAGAAAATGATTTTTGTTATGAAAACTTCAAGCCAGGGGGCATGAGAAAAGTAGGGAACCATAATACACTCCAATCTTACCAGATATCTTTCAATAATATTTAAGCAACAATTTATGGCCCCAGAGGTAATACTGCTTTATTTTTGTTTTTTGTTTTTTTGTTTGTTTGGTTTTTTTTAAAGCAAAGAAGTGACTTAGAATTCTGTTTAAATCTTAAAGTAGATTGAATTTGGTTATTTCTACCTATTCATAATGGCTTTTTATTTTAGGATTATCAAAAAGGCTTGCATATTCTCAATTTTTGGTGCTTTCTCAAACCAATTCTAAGGTTGTGGTCTTCTCTTTGTATTTTTTCTCATCACCCAGTAACCTTGATATGCACAGATGAGACAAGAAGTCCACCCCTCACACCTCTACCCCCTAGAGCTTACATCCTTGGGCTACTTAATTCCTTCAAGTGGCTTTATTCCATTAACATCATAGGAGAACCAATTCTCTTGGGAGGTCAGCCAAGATTGGCACAAGAAAAGCATAAAACCCAGCTAACTCTTTTTAGCTTTCAGTTGTTCTCACTTTTGATGTGTCTTGGATTTGTTTCATCCCAGCAGCTGGCTACATAAGCTCAAGAAGCCAATCAGTTTTGTTAAGGAAAAAAGGGAAAAGTAGCATACTTCAGAACCACCCCCCCCAAAAAAAAATAGGAATCTAAACTAGAGAGTGAGGCAGCACTATGGTATGGTCAGCCAGAGGCAAGGTTGTATTAATGAGAAGGAAGGTGTGTGGCTCACTGATGTTGGAGGAAGGACAGAAGCAAGGAATTTCCCAAATTCACTTTTTTTCTTCCTAAGCAAAACCTATTTTACAGCCTGATTTGGGAATGAGAAGAAATGTATTTTGTTTCAACCTCTAAATAATTACTTATTTTTAAAGTATTTAAATTTGCTATATCAAAATTCATTTATGTGCTTGTGGAAAATATAATGCTATGGCTCATACAATTGTTATTTTATTCTTTGCTATGAATTATTCAGAGCATCCTCTCTTTTAACTGTATACCAAAACATCATTAGAGGTTATCTAATAGCTAGCTCATAATTTCATTCCCCCATTGAGGCTTCTGGGCCAATTTTCACCCTGTTATACTCTCCAGAATAATGAAACTAATTTGGGATCTTGCTGTGGAATTAAATGCTCATACAGATCCCTCCCCCTCTGAGACCATAAACATCTGCCATAACATCTCTTATAGCCAAATAACCTTACTATTACCAGTATGACTGAGCAACTGTCAGTGGAGTAAAGAGTTTAGGTTCTGGCAGAATTGTCCTTGTAAAAGTCTTAGAAATTTTGGCACCAATTAACCATTCCATTATTATTAGATCCTATGTTATTTTTTCTAGTCTTGAGTATAAAACTGTAACTAGGCAACCATTTAGACTATTAGAAATTCCATGTCAGTTTTCAAATAGTCATAAAACCTTCTTAAGAACTATTTACAACTGTTGTACTGAGCCCTTGTCATATATAAGGCACTTGGCTAAATCCTTCATATGCATTATCACACCAACTCCTCACACTGACCTATAAATCCCTATTTTACAAATAAGAAAACTGAAGCTGAAAAAATTGCTGAATACCACATATCTAATACAAAACATACCCAAGATACAAACTGAGGCTGCCTGGCTCACTGCTCCTATGTGTACCCGTAATTGTCTACAAATAACCTTCAGTGACCTTATCCTTGGGGTATGGAGCAGACAAAAAATAACAAAAAGCAATAATAATGATAAATGTTAAAGGATTAGAGATGAAGTCTGAGGGAGAAACAAAGCACAGTAGGAGCATAGAGAGGTGAAGAGAAGGGATATGTTTTAGACACAGCAGTCAGGGAAGACTTAGAGAAGTTCTGAGGTGGAGCTAGCTGACAATGACAGAGAGAGCATTCTAGATAAGGTATTCTGGGGAAACGTCCAGGTAACTAGACAAATAAATACCCATTTATGCAAAGGGCTCAAAAAAGTAGGCAAAGGCTATGATGCTGTCTTTGTCTATCTCCTACTGCCCTTTCTGCTCTGCTCACTCATCTAACCCTTCCTCTCTTGTCCCATCTGTTACCCTCAGTCTTTCACATCTTTTGAGACTGACTTTCTCTCCAGACCCTTTCTGCATCTCCTCTGCTTCCTTGTAACAGCATCCTCCTCTTCCTAGTGTGCCAGCTGTTGCATGTCCCTTCCCTGCACCTACACTTAGTGGCCTATCTGGACTCTAATATGCTGCTGGAGAATATCACTCAGCAATCCTTTTGTGCCTGTTTACAACCCAACCTCGCTCTTTGTTCACTCTCTGAGCAGCTCCTTCTTCCATCCTTCTCTCCGTTGGCCAACCCCTGAACTTGCACCATCTTACTCTTAGCAGATGACTTACTCCTGTACTTCTTTCAGAGAATTTAGACCATTGTGAATACAGTTTAACTCCTCACATCATTTCTTTTTTATAATTGTGGTACTGGGTATCCAACCTGGGGTCATGCATTCTAGGCAAGAGTGTGTCACAGAGCTACATCTCCACCTCACTTTCATACTTCTTTTAATTTTAAAAATTGCTCATTCCATTCTTTTATCCTTATTCACCTCCCAATTCCTTGACTGCTTTCTGATCAATGTTGTCTCTTTTCCCAACTACAGCAAATCTTTTCATCTGAGATCTTATTAACATTTACCTTCTATTCCATGTCCTTAGTCTTTTAAACTTTTTTTTTCCCCTGGATCCTGTGCCTAAATGTCTTCAAAAGAAAAAAAAAAATCCCCTCTTTACCATTGTGTTTTGTTCCTAGAACAGTTCACATCATCTCCACTTTTGTACCTACCATTCACTCAACACACTCAGTTGGACTTCTGCTGTCATCATGCTAAACAAACAGGGGCAAGATCATCTACATGTACCCAATTGCTAACTGCAGTGGATTCTTTCTTTTTTGTCAATCCTCTCTGCAGTTTTTGGTGCTATTATCTTTTCTCTTTCCTTGTTTTTCCTAGCATCCTTTTTTCCTGGCTCTTTGCTTACTTCTCTGATTGTTCCTTCTTGGTTTCATTTGAGATGTTCTTTTTCTCATCTCACCCTTTAAATATTGATGTGTTCCAGACATTTGTCTTTGAAAATCTTTTCGCATTATGCTCTTTCTTTGGTTGAATTCATTCATTCACATGACTTCACCATTATGTGATGACTTCTACATCAATATATTCAAACTGGATAGCTCTTGTATATGCTAATCAAATTAATCCAAATTACGATTGGATGGCTATCTTTGGATGTATTTCCAGTATCTCAAATTAGGTAAAATGTCTGTGAGATAATCTGGCCTACTCCCTTTCTCTTAACTTTCACCCTCTATCTTCACCCTCCTGCCATTCCCAACCCCAGGTCATTAGGTGATGAATATTGTTCATTCTATAAATTTAACTTTTTTTTTTTTTTTTTTATATTTGCCTCCTACTTACTATGTCCTCTGCCTCTTACTTGATCTAGGCTGTTTTTCTCTTCTGACTGGTCTAGTGCAATATTGTCTTGATCCCCTCCAATCCACTGTCCTCACTACTATGGAAGTGATTTTTCTAAGAAGTGAAACTACTGGCATCACTCCCCCACTGTAAACTCTTCAATGATTCCTCCTTGCTGGTACAATGTCCAGACTCTTGAAAAACCATATCCTAGCACCTGACCTAGCTTCTGCTTACCTCTCCAACTCACACAGTAGATTGCCTGGAATATAAACATTACAGCCTGACTTTGAAGCCTATTAAGGAATTGTGTTCTGATCTGAAATTTAGTGGGGGGGGGGGGTGGATGGCTTTCAAGGAAGAGATGATATATTAAATTTCTAAAAAAAAATTCCAAGACCACAATGGGAGAGAAAGATCAAATTGGGAAAATGTAAGGATACCAGAAACAAGATGTGGAGTGAAAAGATGTGAATTGGTTTTCAAAGTAGAATTCTATTCTGTTTTTATCATTGAGGGTCAAAAAGGCATTACTGCTTCTGTACTATATAGGGAGATGTTACCATGTCACACAATTCCATTTCTAAAATTTTCCCACTCACTACTCAACTCTATGGGCAAATATAGTCTGTTACTATAAAAAAAATTTATTAGCCAGGTTATGTACTGAGGATGTTATGTAACAAATTATTTCTTATTATGTCAAGATTTGTACTTGAATTTGTACTAGAAAACTGTTGTAGTCACTTCCAAAAGATGGTTATATATCAGATATTGTGGCCTAACTATTCCAAATTTTATATCACAGTAATATGTTGTACAATTAAGTTCTTAATATCTTTCTCTTGATCCTTAGGAATGTGCAAAATTAATTATAAAGTTTCAAATATTGTTTAGTACTTATTAAGATTAAAAAGAGGTATCTACTGTTAAGCAGTTTTATATTAATGAAGCAAATATGATTAAATATTAGAATTTATTAAAAATAAGTTGAAAGGATCCAATGGGATATAAGACTACGACTCAGGAGAGACATAGATAGTGTTCCTGTACCTTCATTGCACACTTACCTTTAACAAATTTTATAGTGTGTTTTTAAAAAATCTTAAATGATAATGGTATTGTTACACCTTTTCCAACTGTAAGGATTGTTAAATGGAGGTACATAAAGATCCATATCTCACTTCATACTTATCCTGGATCTCCTGACTTGTCTACCTGATCCCTGAATCACCTATTGACAAAATCCCAAGAGGATGAAGTGGATGCCTTGTTCATGCTAGCACAATGCTATTTTGTATAAAAATCATTTAGTGTGGGCTGGGGTTGTAGCTCAGTGGTAGAGTGCTTGCCTTGCATGCGTGAGGCACTGGATTCAATCCTCAATGCCACATAAAAAAAAATAAATAAAATATATTGTGTCCATCTACAACTAAAAATTTTTAAAAATTATTTAGTGAATATTAAGGAAATCAAAAGTTATTTCATTCATCTTCATATTAATGTTTCCTGAATATTCTAAAAATAACTGTGTTTCCCCAGGACATTTCAGCATGGCATGGATGAGTCTGCTTCAGATTCCTTAAAATCACTTTTCAACCAACCATTACATTGGATTTCTTGCATATCACATTTCTACCCTTCTTTACTCAGGTAAGAAACTCTAAATTGCATACTATATATCTATGATTCCCTTTAAATTTTAATAGAAACTTGGATTCACAGCTATACGTATATCTTACAAAATGAATTTATAAATTTTCACAATAGGCAGGTAAGTAAAGATTATGATGTTTTAGCTCAAGAATCTAAGGCACATAATCATTCTACTAACTTACTGCTTTAGTGATATAATGGAAAACAGTGAATTTTTGAAATTTAGTTCTATTTTAGCTAATTGCTTAGCCATTTAAAAATTCATCCTTCTTGATCTATGATGGGGGATTTGACAGTTCTCCAGTTAATTATCAGATATAGACAAGAAAAGTGGATAATCCATGTAACTTAACTCAGAGCCTTAGAGGTGGAGAGAGGAGTAACTTTTACAGTTATGAATAGGATCTTTCACTATTATTATTTAATTAACAGCATTTAAAAACAAGAAAAATCATTTAAAGTTTGAAATGTTCTTCCAGAGTAATCTGATGACATTTTGTGGCATTATAGAGAATGGCACTTTGATTCTTTGTGGAATATGTCATTGGAAAATGCCTTTGCTTGATATCTGAGAATAAAAATATCATGCATAGCTGAAGGAGATGTTGTTAATTTCCATGCATTCTTCATTCATCTTAGAAATTCATTATCAGTGATTTCACTATCTAAGTTGACTGGCTATATCTCTGTCTTTTAGGAAACAAGAGTCCCCCCCCCCATAAATAGAAAGTATGGAAACTTCATTCACAAAAGTCTCCATAGACACAAGTATACACTGCTTGCTTGTACGTGCATATCTTCATATAGGCAATGGAGAATCTAGGATTAGTGAGACATAGCCCTGGTTTCAAGGACCTCAGTGTATTGGTTATACATAAAACTTTGTGAGCATGTCTGATTAATGCCTTGTGATTGATTTCTGGAAATGGAATGACCTCAATACACTACCATCTCAATACCTTGTCTTCTTGCATGCAAATATACTTTTGCGTCCTTAGGAATTAAATAGCTACCTCTGTAGTACTCATTACTGCAAAAATAATAAACTAAAAAACAGGATATTTTATAGTATGAATTAAGCAAACAACCTTAATCATTGTGATGAGTTCCTAAACTTCTGAACATATTTGTTCTCCACATTACCATCACATTTTATCTATTTTTATCTCCTGATTTTGTCTCATATCTGGAACCATGGGTCTCGCCCTTATGGTATAGCTCTCTATGATTTCCACCTCCAGACCTTATCAGTTCAGCCAGATAGAGGCCTGAGAAGGCAGCAGAAATGAGTTAATTTTTCAAATAGTTGATTATTATATTTAACTTCTCTTTCTTTTTCATAAATAAAGCAAGTGTAAATGAAACAAGATGTTTCTTTCTGCTTCTGCTTAGCAAATAATCTCCACTATTATCCTGACAGAAATATTAGAACATGGGGATGACTTTTCAGCCCATAGTGAAAATGAAGTTTGATTCAAGCTTTCTGGAGGACAATTTAGCAACATGTATCAAAACCTTTGAAATATTTTTGCCTCTTTATTCAGCAATTTCATTTCTAGGAACCAACTATAATGAATTAACCAGAGATGTTGGCTAAGTTTTATATGTAAAGATGTTCAATGAAACATTATTTATAAAATAAAAAATGGAAATAAATGTTCTGTAGTATATTGTTGGACAAATCAGTTATAGGGGAGACATAGTGACAAAATTAATATATGTGTAAGTTTGTTTTGAAAAACAACAACATAGGGAAATCATTGTGATTTATAGTTACGGAAGAAATCAGGTAATAAATATGAAATCATCCAAGTCAACCCAGTTTTTGAAGTGGGCTGTGTACCAAACATGATTTCAAGTGTTTTATGTACATTATCTGTTTTAACTCTCTGTGAAATTTTGTAGGGAAAGTACTTGTGTGCTTTTTTTTTTTATTTATTTATTTATTTTTATGGAGAGAAAGGTGATTTGTAGGTAGCAGCTTTCTGAAGAGAACAAAGCTGGGAGGTTAAGCCCTTAACCTAGACCATTCCATTCTAAAGTTCCAGCTCTTGACAAGTGCATCTCCACCTTTCAAAGAGAAGACACTTCAAAGTGATACCAAGAGAGATGTGCATGAAAAATCACTCCCCTGCAGAAATAAGATTGTCAGTTATTCACCCAGTCTCTTTTTTATGGTTGAATATTGCACAGCCTCTGGCACACTAGTGTTTATCTTAAAGGGGAGTTCCCAAACTTGCTAGATGAGAGAATCCTTATTTTCCAGCGAAGGAACAGTTACTGGAAGTGGGCACAATTGAGAAGGTCTGATCTATGCTATGCTAGCATATATAGGACATTACAAAAGTATATAAAAACCAATATTGAAAGAGCTTATAGTGCAGCATCTGTAGCTTTTGTCTCTGGCTAGTGGGCTTGCAAGTAATGCTAATTTTCATTTGTATTTTCTAAATTTCTTGTAATGAATACAATCTAATTTTATTAAGATAAAGACAAGTTTTAAAAAAAGTAAAAGGAAAGCTCATTTTCTTTGATTGTTCCTTTGTTCACATGGCATAAGCTACAACCTCTGTGTAGATGACTTTACTTTTGCTTTTCTAGATCTGAGTTTCTCCAACATTATGATTATGTCCAGCTGCCCATATTTCTTGAATGGTCCACTGTACTATGGAAATCCAGCATGATGTCCTCCACTATCCTTCCTTCCCCTCTTGTCTTGTTCTCCCTGCAGCCTTCTCTGTTAAGAATGTTATTGTTCTTAAACACTTCCCAGATAAAATCTGCTGAGCTTTTTCTTTGCCTAGTCCCAGTCTATTATGTTCGCTTGATTCTCCCTCCAAAGTTCTCTTAGGACCACTCTTTGTCTCCAGTCTATTATAATGAACTTAGTCCTTCTTACCATTATTTAAGATGTCTAAAATACTGTCATCACTATGTCCCTTTCCTCCTCAGAATCCTAGAGTAGCTTCTGCTTCACCTACACTTTCTCCTGCCTTCTTTCCTGGCACACCCAACAGCTTTTTCTGCTCCTGTTAAGTTGGTCTCCTCACAAATCCTTAAGACAGTTATTCCCTGATCTTTAATTTGTTGCTCATTTTCAACTTTAGACCTTTATGTACGTAGTTTTCCCTCCTGCAATACCTTAGATTCTTTCCCTGGCCTTTCTGAATTCTTCATGCAAGTCATGATATGAGCACCTCCATCCCTTAAAGCCACTCTGTGTCATACTTTCTGAAAATTATTTTCTGTTAGGTCCATATAATCTGCCTGTAAAGACATGATCCACATGATTTATGGTGTGACAGAACAGTGATTTAATCAGAGAAACCTAGGGCAGCAATGAAAGTAATTTCAAAATAATTTAAGTTATTGATTTGCATTTGTTAGGGCATTGGGGATTCTTAGACCACCATCATATGATTTTAAAAATTTGTACCTTTCCATCCATTTCCCTTACCTATATTAGCTATCCTTGTATCTCTTTTACCCCCAAATTATCTCTTAAAATCCATTCTTCCCTTAGCAACTAAAATGAACTGTTCAGGGACATACATGGGTTGGATGATGACAAAGTAAAACTATATTAGCTTTATCTTTTTTTGAAAAGGGAGAACTGAAAGGAGAGGTGATTGGAATAGTTAATATTATGAAGGATCTTAGTAATTTTTTCCTCTATTTGTTAATACCTATTCATTGTTTCAGAAGGGATTTGAGTAAGATTTCCATAATATTAAATAAATTAGGATAATCAATTAAAAGTAGGTAAAAAGGAAGAAAAAGATCAAAGAAAAGGACAGGAAATTAAGGCTTAAAAATGCATAAATATCTATATGGACCATAACTTTGTCTATAAGTTTACTAGTGAAAATATAAAGTATATAAATGGATAAAAACAGAATTTTTCATGTTCTTCATAATCCTGAGAATACAGTATAGAAGACTTTTGCTTTGATTTAGGGAATATAAGTGTATTTTCAAAGCAGTATAAAATGTTCTACATTCATTGTCCCTAGCCAGGGGTATAGAGTGACAGTGTGAGTTGATTTAGAAAGAGTAATCGGTTTCATACTAGATTAAACTAAGGCATGTGGAGAATATATCAATCTCAGAGTTAATACTATGACACTATGCTGTGCTTTCATATAAATGTTCTAGCAAGAATACTGTCCTAGTCACTTAGAATATGTTATAATGCTTTTTATTATTTTTAAAACTTTAATCTTCATGTGATTCTTTAAAGATTTGAAATTTTTTTGTAGTTCTTTCTTTGCTAAGTAGATAACAACTGCACACTGAATCCAAGTAGCATAATCAGTGGGAGTAAACAGTATTCATTTTCCACTGTTCATTTTCTTTCATGAGGACAACATAATGTTTTGATTCATGGCCAGTCCATTCTGAGCCATAGATATTCCTTTCAACTGTGCTTTTGTTTCTATTATGCTTTTACTTAATGTAATCCTGTTTGGGGTTCATATATCTTTCTCCTTCCTGAGTATATTAAGGTATCCTTGGCTCTATTAGGTATCAGGTTCACCAAGATGTATTCATTCTTTTCTTTACTAAATGCATTTTACAAACTTTCTCCATTAAGTCATTATGATGGGTATTAACAGTGAGGGAAGAGACAGGTTATGAAGTTTAGAACAAATTCCTTTTCTCAAATTTTACATATTGGTGAAGAATGCAGCCTTAGTTACATACTTGACAACAGTACACATTCCACTGTCTGCTTCTTCCATTTTGAGATACACTCTGGATTTCCTCCTGAAATAGTCTTTCAATTTCCTTCTTCCATTTCTCTTGCTGTTTCTCTTTCTCCTTGTAGTTTCCTGTATTTTAATCTTGCCATTAAATATCGACTATCCTTAGTGTTCTATCACATAACCTTTTTAAAGTGGTGTTATCATTCCTATGGCTTCCTATATTTCCTGTGTGCCTGCTTCCATTCGTATCTCTTATTTTAACCTCTACTAAGACTACAGACCCACGGGTGCCACTCACACATGAATACCTTCTGAAGTTTACACTTGGAGAGCAAAGTCGCCATGACCCAAACTGAACTTACATTATTTCCCCTCCAATCTGATTCTCTTCTATTAGTCCCTATCTTGCTAACAATGTCCATCCAATTGTTCAAACCAGAGACTTCAGAGGAAATCTGGACGTCTCTTTTCCTCTCCTACATATCCAATGAATTACCAAGTCTCATTAATTTTAACTCCTAATAACTACTATCCATAACATCACTTTTGTCTTAGTCCAAACCAGCATCATCTCTCTCTAACTATGGCAATGACCTACTAGCTTTCTTCCCACTTATATGTTGACCTTCATTTCTAGTATTCTCTAAACTGCAGCCAGAAGTTTCTCAAACCCAAATCTAGTTTCATAGCTCCAATTTCATCATGCTATTTTGGCTTAAAACCCTCTCATGAATTCCCCTGTCTTTATATGTAAAAAATTGTTTTGGAATAGCCTATATGATCTACATAGATGGGGTTCTTACCTTCCTCTCCAAATGCTTCTTTTATCCACTGCCCTGGAAACTATTATCCACACTTTAACATTTTTACATTTCCTTCCCTTGCTACTCCTTTCTGCCACAGGATCTTTGCACATCTTTTTTTCCTTTCCCTGAATGTCTTCCTTCTTCACCTAGTTAATGCCAACTTCTTTTTGTTATCTCAGCTCACATGTCGCTTCTGCAGGGAATTTGACTCCAAAGATGAGTTCATCTCTTTTTGCTACATCTTCTAAGAACATCTTTTGCTTTTCCTTCTTTGAATTCTCATAATTATAATTTTGTATGAGCACATGCACTATATGTTTATCCTCCACTAAATTTCACATGAATAAGGACAATTTTTGGCTTAATGTTTTGTCTCCATGGTTGAGCACATAGAAGTCAGCCAGCGAGGGCTGGGATTGTGGCTCAGCGATAGAGCGCTCGCCTAGCACGCACGCGGCCCGGGTTCGATCCTCAGCACCACATACAAATAAACACATTGTGTACAACTAAAGTAAATAAATAAATATTTAAAAAAGAAGTCAGCCAGCAAATATTATTTAAATGAATAAATGAATTCAAAGTATTATCAGATAGGTGTCATGTTAACCAGTATAAACGTTTGATCTGAGTGGTGAAGTTCAGGCATAGGAAGTACAATTTTGATGAGAAGTGACTGCTAGTATACGAGGGAGAGAACATCTAGAGAGGAGGACAAAGTTTGTCTACCAACTGGTGCTGACAAGCTGCTGCATAGGACTGAAGGAAGAGCTGAGAGAGCCTTTACTCTGATGAGGTGCCAAGTGTTATGAAGAGCCAGCAGCCAGGGAGAAGTAACAAGAGCTTTCTAACACCAAAGGTAGCAAGTGGCTGTTCCAGAATGTGGATGGACAGGCAGCTAGATCTTAGAAGACATTTTCAAAGGGAAAGGCAGTGTTTGTGGACCAGATATTAAGAGAAAATTGTCAACTGATTCATGTACTTCATATACCTAGATATCTTAATATTTATATTTTTCTTTTTCTATTGTGACTTAAAGGTATTATATAAACAATAGAAATGGAGTCAATAATACCATAATTTTAAAAAAAAACACAAAATAGGTGTTCCCATTGGACAGATGTGATTTACAGAGTTGTTAATTTTGTGATCTTGCAAAATGAGTTAACTTATGTGGGTTTCAGTTTTAGTTTAAATTTTGGTGAGGAAGTTGAAACATAAATGCAATACAATCTTTGTTGACCTACTTGCAAGTAGCATGCAATACCATTGTCTACTGCCTCCATCTTAAACATGTTCTCCTGGGAGGGTCATGAGAATTAAATAAGCTAAAGTGCCTCCGAGGCACTTAAGTACGTAAGTACTTACTAAACAATCCTTCATAACTGCTGGGTTAGTAAAGAGTGTGTGTTTCACAAAGTGGAAGATTTTATCAATTATCTAAGCATGTTGAAAGGACCTACTACTAGTGTGATAAAGTGGAAAGAATATTGAACTGCTTTCTCCCTGGCTCTCTGCACTTATCAGAAGTGTGATGCTTGGGAGACCTTTTATGAACTCCCTGTAACAGGGTATTATCTGGTGGACAGAGGCTGATAATAGTCAACAGCTCCAGAAAATAACCTCTGCTTCTCAAGAGGGAAGGCTGGGTGATCTAGTGCCTTAGTGACTCAGTGCTAGATCAAGACATTGGAGAGAGCCCCAAACTGGTAGCTGAAATGTTTTATTATTTTTAAAATTAAAATTAGATGGTACATATTTTTAGAAATGGAATATGCTAACTAGTGTAACATTGAAGTTATGGCTCTGTGAATTTTAAATGCTATCTTTGGGGGATTTTTAGAAAATGGGATCATCCCAAGGAAAAAGATTGGTTTGCTAAAAATCAGGAAATCAGCATAGGTCCTTTGGGGTTGAATACCTATTTTCTACATTGTACACCACATAAGTATAGATATAACCAACCCTGAAGAAATGAGAATGTTGACTACATTAGTGAACAAAGCTATTTTAAAAATCAAGGCCAAAAAGCCATATATGTATATAACCTAATATATATATATGTATATATATACACAAATATATAATATATATTCTAATAGATATATTCTACATAATATATATATTCTACTTAATTTCTACTTGTAATAATAATTAAAGATTATAGAGACTTGGCTGTACCCAATTTAGAGATTAAAATGTATGCAAATATTTTCAATGCTAAAACTACATATCATTTTCACACTTGTAGTTAAAGTGATAAAGAAAATATTTTGAGTTTTTTCCCTCAACTTTTCTATCAGGTACTAAAATTATCTTCTCAGCAAAAGATGACAAATTGCTTATTTCTTTTCTTAGAATGATTTTGAAGGACAAGTTATGGGAAACCAAGAGAGTGCCATAACATGAGAAGTTCTTTGCTTTTGTTTTTCCCTGTTAAGGCTTTCACCCTCAGTTTCTCTTTAGTTATGACCTTACCTTTGTCCTCTGACTCATGTAATTTATAGTCTCTGATATGAATTTGTCCTAGTGATCCATGCCAGGAATCATCTGGTTGAGATCAGTCCCTAGATACCTTGAATAACATGGCTCCAATTTGGGAATCAACTCTGAAATCATAAACTTGATTTTGGTCAAAAACACAGTATCTTTAGTCAGGAGGTTCAAAAGAGCCAAACTTCCTCAGAAAATGCAACTTATTCACCAAATATCCTTCAGGTTGAATAGGGAAAAATAAGCAGAATAATGGAATGAACATGGGTTTAGGGGATTTTTGTTGTTGTTGTTTTTAATTTTTTTATAGTTACAGATGGACAGCATGCCTTTATTTCACTTATTCATTAATTTTATGTGGTGCTGAGGACTGAACCCAGTGTCTCACACATGCTAAGCAAGCGTTCTGCCACTGAGCTACAGTCCTAGTCCAAGCATAGGTTTTGAAGTCAGAGACATTTGGGTTCAAAGTCCAGCAGCTACATTTATTAGCTAAATGGGCTTGGACTAATATCTTAATATTCCTGAAACAAGGATTAAGTGAGATGAACACTAAGTACTTTTGTGCATCTCCCAGTTTGAATTTTCTCAAGATACAGACCCTGTGACAAAGATTCAAGTAAATATAGCTTATTTTCTTTTTTTAAAGTTATTTTTTATTTATAATATTAGTATGTATTATAATTCATAATGCACATATATAGCATCTTTTTACATATAACTGTTTGTATACAAAGTATATTCATACCATTCAGGTCTTCAATCATGCATTTCCGATAATGATATCCATCCATTCAACCACCTTTTCTTTTCTTTTCTTTTCTCCACCCCCACTTGCTCTCTCCCTTCCCCTCCCTTCCCTTTGACCATTCTAGTGTTCCTCTAATCCTTTTATGTACCTCCATCCAACAACACTGTGAACTAGCCTCCTTATATCAGAGAAAACATTCGGTATTTGGATTTTTGAGATTGACTAATTTCACTTAGCATTATATTCTCCAACTTCATCCATTTACCTGCAAATGCCATTATTTTATTCTCCTTTATTGCTGAGTAAAATTCCATTTTGTATATATACCACATTTTCTTTATCCACTCATCTACTGAGGGACATCTAGGTTGTATATATACAAAATTCCATTTTGTATATATACCACATTTTCTTTATCCACTCATCTACTGAGGGACATCTAGGGACAACCTAGCTATTGTGAATTGTGCTGCTATAAACATTGAAGTGGCTGTGTCACTGTAATATGCTGTTTTTAAGTCCTTTGGGAATAGACCCAGGAGTGGGATGGCTGGGTCATAAGGTGGTTCCATTCCCAGTTTTCCAAGAAATCTCCATACTGTTTTCCATAGCGGTTGCACCATTTTGCAGTCCCACCAGCAATGTATGAGTGTGCCTTTTTCCCCACATCCTCTCCAACATTTATTGTTGTTTGTGTTCTTAATAACTGCCATTCTGACTGGAGTGAAATGAAATCTTAGAGTAGTTTTGATTTGCATTTCTCTAATTGCCAGCGATGTTGAGCATTTTTTCATGTTGATTAATTGTGTATCTTCTTCTGAGAAGTGTCTTTTCAATTCCTTAGCCCATTTATTGATTGACTTATTTGTTTTTGTGGTGTTTTTTGAGTTCTTTATATATTCTAGAAATTAGTGCTCTATCTGATGTGCATGTATTAAATATTTGTTCCCAATTAGTTGGCTCTCTATTCAACTCACTGATTGTTTCTTTTGCTGAGAAGAAGCTATTTAGTTTAAATCTATCCCATTCATTATTCTTGGTATTAATTCTTGCACTACATGATTCTTATTAAGGAACTTTTGGCCTAATCCGACATGTTGGAAATTGGAGCCTGCTTTCTCTTCTATTAGGCGTATTGTCTCTGGTCTAATTCCTAGGTCCTTGATCCACTTTGAGTTGAGTTTTGTGTATGGTGAGAGATAAGGGTTTAATTCATCAGCGACAAAGCCGCTGAAAGGGAAGTGATGAAAACTACCCCATTTACAATAGCATAAGAAAAAAAAAAAAAAAAACCTGGGAATCAACTTAACAAAAGAGGTAAAAGACCTCTACAATGAAAACTATAGAACACTAAAGAAAGAAATTATAGAAGAACTCAGAAGATAGAAAGACCTACCTTGTTCTTGGATAGGTAGAATTAATATTGTCCATACTACCAAAAGCATTATACAGATTTAATGCAATTCCAACCAAAATCCCAATGACATTCTTCAAAGAAATAGAAAAGGCAGTCATGAAATTCATCTGGAAAATAAGAGAATAGCCAAAGCAATCCTGAACAAGAAAAGTGAAGCAGGAGGCATCACCATATCAGACTTTAAATTATACTACAGAGCAATAGTAACAAAAACAGCATAGTATTGGCACCAAAACAGACTGGTGGACCAATGGTACAGAATTGAGGACACAGAGACTAATACATATAATTTCAGCTATCTTATATTAGACAAAGGTGCCCAAAATGTACAGTGGAGAAAGGATAGCTTATTTTCTAAGTGATGATGCTTCAAGGAGAATGAGTAAGTGAAGAAAAGAAGGATTTGTATAACCAACCAACTATCAAAGGAGTGACTGGAACTTGAAGCGTCTGGGGAATTCTGAGAACCAGTATGAAATATGCAGTTCAGAATTATTCTACCAAAGGAACAAGGATGCTGAGGTGTTGATGCGCCAGCTCCCGCTGGTCATTGATTGAGAACTGCTCCAGGGGTTTTAATTCCCTGACAGTAATAGGCTGTCTTGCTGGAAAGAACCATAGACTGAAAGCATCCTTGCTCCTTTGTTCAGGCCCGTGTGAACTGAGAAGTAAGGGCAAGAGGATGTAGGGCAATGGGCATCTGCTGTGATCCACCCTTGCACTACTGAGATCCACTCCTTCCTCATGTTAAGTTCTCGGAGGCCTATTATTGATTTTTCAAGGTGATGGTTGGTCACAATATGTTTTTTTTTTTTTTTTAAGAAAAGTTTAATTAGAAAAAAGTTGGTGGGACAAGGTAGAGTACTCCCTGTGGCATTTATTTCTGAGTCTGTAATAATATTCATCATGTATTCTTCTGAAACTATCCCACCTTCTCTTTGCTGTTGCCCAGTGCAGTCACTATGATCTTCATCCTCCAGGGGCTGAACTCCTTGGTTTCCATTCATTATGGAATGGAATGGCAGTTGTTACTTTCTCCTGCATATGGTCATTAACAGGCCTGAGAGCATCAAGAGATGGATGCCCTGAGGAATCCCTTGGTTACAGATACTTATCCCTGCTAGTCTTATGAAGCAGCAACCCTAGCTCTTCATGATAACTAGGTTTAATCACCCTTGCCAGTATAGTGATTCCTTTCTTTGCCTGATAGACTTCTGACAAAGATGACCTAATGGCAACTATGATTTTATGTTTAGTGGAATCCTAAATGGTCTCCTGTTAGAGGTGCATATAGCCCACCCCACATGGAAACCAGGGCCTCCACTTGCACAGAGCTTCTGGGGATTATGGGAATAAAAAGAACAAATTTCTAGAGGATCATCAGGAGCTTTAGTAAGAGGGGTCCCTACCACTTTCACCCCTTGGTTCCCAGACCTATATAGTTTATCCACTGAAGCCAATAATTTGGCTATTATTTCAAAGTAAATATCAAATCTTGACGAGTAGTGCTCTACCACCACTGGATATTATCCCATGCTGTGCTTTTAGAAGTCCATTCCAATGTTCTACTAGTCTTGTAACTTCTTTGTGATACATATATGGTAGGGTAAATGAATCCCATGGTCATACAGTCTGAGCAGTAAGACTGCTCACAGTTCAAACCTGCTTCAGAGCCTTCTCTCAGGCTGGGCTTTAATAGTTAAGCTAAAAGGTAGGACCACATAGATGAGATTTTTTTAAAAAAACTTTTTTCTATTTCAGCATAAACACATACAAAAAATTTTATAAATTTTAGACAAGCTACTTGATTAATTTTTATAAATAACCCCAAGTATAGCTAATATTTTTATGATGATTCTCTAAAAATAATTTGTTAGTTTCATAAACCAGTGATGGTTGAACTCCATTACTATGGGGATTTGAAAAACTTTTTAGACCAATCCATACCCCAGAAATATAATAATTATTAGAATATAATCTTAATCCATTTAGTCCCAAGTTTTCAATTCTGTGACTATTTTAATGAAACTGAAACAGGTGTATTAAAAAAGGTTGGAAATCATAATCTACAGCTTATTATATGATTTATTATCATTAATACTGTTAATGATATAATTAATAATGTTAATATTATCACAATTATTCATCTATTACTTTTCTCAAAAGAATGGAATTCTAAAAACAAATATTTATTTCAAAGTTACTATAAGTGGTATATTAATTGCTCAATTTAATTTTTTGGGTCTTCTGTAAGTGGGATAATGGACATAAGGGGTTAATTCTACACAGTCACAAATTTATTTTGTTTTTCAATAAGAGATGTATGAGTTCTGTTGGACTAATACAGTTTTGTTCTCTTCTTTGTATCATAATGGAATTCAACATGTACACATTTGATACATACATATATACATATATATAAACTTTCCCTTTCTGTCATTTTTTAAGGCTAATTTCACTTTCACAGATCCACCAGCTCAAAGGATGAGGGAACATATGCTTCTCCATATGCCCAACAGAGACTCCTCAATGCATTTTATTACTCAGAGCTTGGTGATTGAGGAATGTTTGTACTATTTTATTTTTCCTCATAGTGAGTCATTCTACTGTACATTTCAAAATTTTGATAAGTTGAAAGATCCAAGAACTGAGGTATGTTTCAACAAACAGCTTTCCATCTGGTAATTGAGAGATTTTATTTATAACCAGGTATGCAGTTACAGTGGAATGAAATGACATTCAAATTATTTTTTGTTTTGTTACATGACTGAAGGGCTGAGTAAAAACATTAACCACCTCCAATCTCTTCTCCACACTGCAATCCAATCAGGAAATTCCTCTGCCTTAAACTCTGCGGTGGATTCAAAATTCCCACCTTGGGATCATGAGGAGAACCTCCATAATTAGTTCCTGCCTCCTTCTTCAAACTGTTTCTCCAAGATCCCCCTCTCTTCACTCCAGCCAAACTGGGGTTTTCAGTTGTATCCTTAATCTCAATTTGAGTACAATATATTGATAAGAAACATTTAAAAAACCAAGTTGATTTTAATGCATAACTTAGTACCAATAGTTTTTCCTCCACTATACCTCTAGGGAGCTTCTCTAAGTCCGCACTTGTGGTTTATGACGGAAGTAGGGATAATTATTGTATCTCTTGGCACCCCATTTGGAACTTCTGCAAATGCCAGTACTCTCTGGGAAAGTTAATCAGAACTCCTGGGATGCTCAGAACTGGTGGACTTGATTCCTCCAGCCTTAAGTAACTCCCCTCTTTTCACCCAGCCAGGGCAGGACTTTCCGTAGCTAACACAGCCCACAAGTGCCTGAACAGTTTGCCTGCTTCCAGTTATGTTATGTAGGAAGTTTAGTCAGTCCAAATTTTAAGCACAGGCTGAAAAATTTTGTGAGTCATAGGGTTATGAAATGTTCCAAATGCAAAGCCAAGCAAAGGGAGAGTACTTTTAAACTTCTTCATTTTATATCCTCAAATTCTCTTGATTTTGTTTAATTCAGACTTTTAGCAAAGCATTGTTATTTTAAAAAAACTTGGTTACTCATTTAGGAGCAGACAAGTCAATCAGCTAACAATTATAGAGAGTTTAAATGTGCTGAGTTTGGGAGCTTTGGAGTATATAAAATGAATATCTTCAGGTGACTTGAATCTGGATGGTGAGATTAAAGCTTTGAAGAAATAATCAAGTGCTAAAATATGTATGCTTATCATAAGTGCTTTAATTCCAAGTAAGACCACTGTGAAGAGAAAATTTTAGTGAAGATTTCTCAAAAAAAAAAAAAAAAGTGGGAATTTTTGTTGTCGTAAATTCAAGGTTAGGTAAGATTAAGATAAAGGTTCAGGGTCATAGAGAATTCACTGGATGGATGGTGTCTTAGCTCAGGCCATTATAAAAAACATACCATATTGTGATAACTTAAGCAAGAGGCATTTATTTCTCGCAGTTCTGGGGGGTTGGAAGTCCAACACTAGGTTATCAACATGTTCACATTCTGGTGAGGACCTTTTTTCAACAGCCAACTTCTTGAATCTTCATGGTAGAAAAGGACAAGCTAGCTCTTTGGCCTCTTCTATAAGGGTATTAATCTCATTCATGAAGGTTCTACCCTCATGAACCAATTATATCTAAGGATCCCATCTCCAGATACTATCTCATTGGGGTTGGGGTTTTGACCAATGAATTTGGGAGCAACATAAACATTCAGTCCATCGCAAGTAGCAACCAAGGCTGACCTGCATGGGCACAAAGACATGGAGACAGCAGATGGTGCTAACTGGTTCTATTTCTACTACCTGTGTTCCCAAATGCACTGCCTACTACAATGGTTCCTAAATCTTAGCATGCATCTGTTTCTCTTAGAGACAACTTGTTAAAATGGACTTCTTGACCTATGTCCCAAATTTCTGGTGGAATAAGGCTTGAGAATTTGCATTTAAAACAAGTTCTCAGGTGATGGTAATGCTTCTGGTCTGGGGCCCAAGCTTTGAAAACCAGATGTCTTGACTGTGTTGATAACTGGATGGCTCACCACTCAGCCAACAGCATCCCCTAATGTTAATACCAAAGTTGTCTCTCTCAGTAATACCCTTTCATTCTGAAGCATCCAGTCCTCTCATCACAATTCTGCATTCCTCAAACACACATTTCCTTCCCAATGGCACACTGTTCTCACAATCAGTGTGGCCCAACTAGTGTTTGACAATTGCCTGCTTTTTGGTGGTTGTTGTTGGAAGTTAATTTCCCATGTTTTGATCTTCATACTATCTAAATTTTGAGATATCTTTAAAGAAAATGTGAATAATATTGTCATTTTCTAATTCCTACTTTACTTTCTGATCTCCTGTCAATACATTGATAAATAAAGTGTGGATGTGGGGGACCTGTTTTCAATTTTCTATTCAACGCTGATGATAATTTCACAAAAAGAAGCTTATTTACCTTTGAAGTATTTCTCTTTGATGAAATTATTACCCAAGTAGATAGCAGTGTTACTGTTAGTAGCAGTTCTGCTAATTGCATGTTGATTTAAGGTTTTACATATTACATAATTAAATTATGGTTGACACTTAATAGATGCTTTGATTCCTTTAGTTTCATCAGCCATCATAGCACATAGTACATCACAATGTAGCAAATCCCACTGGAACTTCTTTCCATGAATAACAAAAGGAGTTAATAGCACATAGTAGGCATTCATTATGTATTTGTTGAATGAATGAATTAATGCATTCAGAATAAGCGCATAAATAATTTCTTTTCTCCATGAAACAAAAATAGACATAGTTCTGTGAAATGTAGGCATGGTTATTTTGTATCAGTTTGAAATTTGGCAGGCTACCAAATGTTAATTTGCTTTTAGCTAGTTGAGATTAAATGTAATTCCTTCCCTGAGCAACCCAAAAGTAAGTAAGCATGAAAGCATTTTCAGACTAATCTGGGGGGAATTGACATTTAAAGGAGTTAGCATTACATCTGTACTTTAAGGCTATTAATTTCATAGATAAATTAACTTCATTACTCCATCTTTATCTTGCATTTTGAAAGGACTCCATCAGCTGGAGGACTGAAAGCGGAGGGTCAATTGAAACTGCTCTTATCCCAGCCAGGTTGTAACTGGAACCTGCTTCTGGAAACCCTACTGAGTAATGATGGTCTTTTACCAAGAATCTTGTTGCAGAGCTCAAGTGAGTATTTGTAGTTACAAGAATGTCCTCAAAAACCCACTCATTGCTTGAATGAAACTTTTTCCTACTGAAATATTGGCAGAAGAATGTAAACCAACTGCATGTATCAACAGTCTGTGGGATTAGCAACAGGCAAACTATTGAATTGCTTTACCAATCTATATAAGAATTATTTTTTTCAGGGACTCTGAATGAGGGGAAACAATATTTTTATATGACACTCTTCTATCACAACTACCATTATATAGAAGTACATAAATAATCAGGGATTGAGATGCCTAAGGAAATTGGAAGAACACAGTTACATTTTTAAAGCACATGCCTGAATTAGACAATAAATAAAGAGATAAAGAGGCATTGCATTAAAGCAATACTGGAAATTTTAGCGTATCTTAAAGTGTGCTTATGCAATTTGTGAATAAGCAAGTTATGGCTTAAAACCATATCCATTGGCACATGGAGAAACAAATAATTTCTCCAATGGAAACTGAGGAGTAATAGAAGACTATACTTAACTAGGTTTCCTTTTTTCCCTATAGATGCTATTTTAGAAAATGGCAAGTAATGTTATACCAATACAATATTATATTCCATTGCACTTCCTCTCATATATGAAGTGTTCTAACCTTGTTCACATACCCCTGTGCATTTCTCCTATTCTATACCTCATGCAAATCCAGGTTAGTTTTATGAATAACTAGTTTCACTAGAGGTTTCTTTAATCAAAATCTTTTTGTCTCTAGTTCCCCATAACCGAAAGGACTGAATCCAGATCCTTAAGCCATTGAAATATGACCCCAGACTAGTTTCCTAGCCTTTTCTTCCAGTTTTCCCTCTTACATACTACCCATCTACCCAGCCCTTTTCCAGTTGTTGCTGAAGTCCATTCATGTGCTTCCTCCTCACCTGTGCTCACCTGTTTTTCCTACTTAAAATCTGCTTCTCAGAAAACTTGGCCTCAGCCAGTCTTCAAGGGCCAGTTTGTATTCCAGGTCTCTGAGTACTCTTCTCATGCTGATTTATTCCTCCCTTAAATGTCACAGTGTCCCCAACCTTGTCTAGTTTTTCTGTCTTTAGCATTCTCTGCCTTCTACTGCTATACTTGTGTATGAATGAGGCAAACACCCTAGGTCATCCTGTTGGTATGAAAATGTTTTTTCACAGCAATCCCTTCTCCAGATTGCTTAGTAATTTCCGGTAATTTTTGATTTCTCATCTCAGCTCAGGACTAGTTAGTTCCCCAAATGCTTCTCACCCATCCACCCTCACATCCAGTTTCTCAGTAGTCATTTCAGAGAAGCACTTCTTGTGAGAATACTGCTTCTTCCCTGGTGCTCTCAAAACCATAAAACCATGTGGTGTCATAGTTCACCAGAACTCCCTAGGCCTCACTGTGCTGAAGCAGAGGTGCAGAGGTTACTTCTCTCCCAAACCCTGGATTTGATTTTTTTCCTTTAGCCCTCAAGCAATATTGTTTGGGCCTCAAATCTTAAAAATAAATATTTTTAAAGGAAAAAAAGTGAAAGTTTCACCTGGAAGAACTTTCCTTAGCTTCAAGCTGCAACTCCAGTCTCCTAAGAGGAAACTGGCACTAGGAAAAATTCTTCCTCAAATAATAGCATTTTATGTACATATTAGGTGTCAGACAGTGTGAGCACTTTACATTGTTATCTAATTTGATCTTATAAGCCTATAATGTTTATAATATTGTTATCTTCATGTTAAAAATAAGACTATCAGGACTAGGGTTCTGGCTCAGAAGTAGAGCACTTGCCTAGCATGCATGAGGCACTGGGTCCGATCCTCAGCACCACATAAAATAAAATAAAGATATTCTGTCCACTTATAACTAAAAAAATAAATATTAAAAAAATAAGAACATTAAAGTTTTAGTTGAGCATGGAGGCACATGCATGTAATCTCAGCAGCTCATGAGGCTGAGGCAGGAGGACTTCAAGTTCAAAGCCAACCTCAACAACTTAGTGAGGCCCTAAGCAACTTAGTGAGACCCTACCTCAAAATAAAATATAAAAAGGGGTGGGGATGTGGCTCAGTGGTTAAGTACCCCTGGGTTCAATTCCTGGTACAAAAAAAAAAAAAAACACTGGAGTTTAGGGTAAATAAAATTGGCCCTCTGTATCTGCAGTTTCCACGTCTGTGGATTTAAAAACTACAAAGTATTCAGGTTAAAAAAAAAAAAATGTATGTGTACTGAACATGTACAGACTCTTTTCTTGTCCCTTAAACAATAAAGGCTAACAACTATTTATATAGCATTTACATTGTATTAGGCATTATAAGTAATCTAGAGATGATTTAATGTATATGGGAGAATATGCATAGGTTATATGCAAATACTGCACTGTTTTACATAAGGAACTGGAGCATCTGCAGATTTTATCCTCTGAGCTTTCAGGCAAGGTGGCTGCATGACATGGATAGTATCTGACACAACTGAGACAGTTCCTCTGATACAATCATTGCAACTCACAGGCATAGTCCCTTGAGAGAAATGGTCTTCTTTATAATATAGAATTATCTAGAACAGACTAGAAAATCAATTGAGATTAAACCTTTTCACTGTATTGATACAGCCACTAAGTATAGGGTGAAAAATTATAAATATTTAACTATGTTTTCTTACAAATGAAACCCATATTTACTTGTCAAATATATAACATCTGCCTTCTGGTATGTATAATATGATACAGTTTTTAACAGACTTATAGTTATCAAAGGTACCATATTGTACACCTTCAGTTGTGCTTCTTATAGACTACAATACTATATTTACTTAACCTAGTCAAATACCCATCACTTTTTACAAAGGCTATTAGTTTACATGGCTGCTCTGACATTGTCATGTATTGAATTTCACTAGGTACTTCAAATACCATAAAGATAAAGTGACAGAATTCACTAATCAATTGATTGACCAACATATTAAGTTCCAATAGAATTCCTGTCACTTTAAGTTAGAAACAAGATACTCAGGGAATCTTATTAACTATAATAAGATAAAAATTATTATGTACATATAATTAATTAATTTTTAATATTTTTTGCAGAAATTTTCATTTGATTAAAAATCTCAGTATTTCAGAACTCCATTTGGTAACTTAAAAGTTTAATCATTTTTAGGAAAGCAAAATTTTGGAGTAAAATACTCTGAATTAATTATTTTAAGCAACATAATCACCAGCTTTTTATGAGGGAGTTTTTCTTGTAAATAATGCCTTTTTGGTCTAACTGATAAAATTTCGCTTTGCATTAAATTGCCTCAGGGGTTAAGAGTACAGAGATAGTAAGTACATATTTTTATTATACATATTTTTAAAAAATTCTCTTTGTTCAATAGGCAGTTATTGAATTCCATTAGGTATAGATTTTTTCTTGATAAATAACCAAATAATGTAAGATTGAAACTATTTGTTGCACAATAAGAGTGATGTCTTTGTCTTTAGCTTTTGTTCTGTGAAAATAATTTATCATAATTTCTATTTTTTTAAATCAGCTGAATATGTAGGAATATGACCACCCTTCCTGAGGATCAGAAAATAGCAAAATTAAACAAATAAATGGTAAAATGTTAATTTATAAAATATGCATCATAGACTGTAAGCTTCAAAGAAGTAGAATCATGTTTTTGCTGTGGGTAATAATTCCTCTTGTACAAAAATAGTTAGCATTTTGAGGGAATGATTATATTGTTAAAACCTGATTAAAATAAACCAATTTCAGTGGAGGTGGTTCAAAATAACATTCTTTTGGTTCAGTTCAGATAGCATGATACAGTGATGTTTGTTGGTTTTACATTAGTCTATCCTGAGTCCAAGGGGGGGGGGACTCTCAAATACAAATGTTTATGGAGGATTTTTAAATTGTAAGGCATTATTTTGGATTAATGACTAAAAAACTCTGTGCAGCCAGGTGTGATGGCACAGCCTGCAATTCCACCAACTCAGGAAGCTGAGGCAGGAGGATCAGAAGTTTGAGGCCAGCCTTAACAACTTCATGAGACCCTGTCTCAAAATAAAAACTGCTTGTATGTTCAGTGGGGAAGTAGTTCAGTGATCCTGGGTACTAGAGGTGTGGGGGAACAAACTCAGGGCAACTATTTTATTAATTACCTTGCTGAGGCCACATGGCCTCATAGCATTCTTACATGTGGCATCAAAGGAATTAATATGTGGTAGTTTCCCAATTTTCAGTACGTGACCTTTTCTGCTAGTGATATTTGAAGGAAGTGTGAATAACATGCTTTCTTTTGCCTATTGCCCCAAGAATGATTCACAGTGAAACTTCTTGGCCTCTGTTGATATTCAGGTATAATATAATAACAACAAATTACCAAACAAACACAAAGTATTTAATATGTTGCGGACTGTAAGAGCCCTAATTGAGGATAGCTAAGATGGCGGTTAGCTGAGAGCCATAAAGGTGTTCAAGGATTTTCACCTGATATTCATGCCTTTATCTAAGAATCTTTTTATGCCCGTGAACACTGTGTGACGCACCTGTAAGCTCGAGCTGTTAGCACTTGTCCTTGTTAAAGCAAAAAGTATTTAACCAGGTGAGGGTTAGTTAGAGGTGGTTGGAGTTGGAGTGGTTGGAGTTGGAGAGATTGTTGGAGCCGGAGAGAGAAGTTAGAAGAGAGAAGAATAAAAGAACTTTTTCATTTCCATCCTGCCTCTGAATTTTCTCCTGCGGAATCGTTGCCGCAAGCGGCAATCGCCTCAGGCGGCGACAGCGGACATTGTTTTTAAATGCTGTAAATGTGTTCACTCATTGAATCCTCTTAACAGCTCTGGGTGGTAAGTACATTTATCTCCTTTTAACAGGTGAGTAAATTAAGACATGGAGAAATCCAAGTTACATACCTAGTAAATGGCAAGCCAAGATTGGATCCAGCCAGATGGCTTCCCAAATCTATGTTTCCAGTCTATACCACATCCAAACAGAACTGCAGACTATTTACCAAACAGCAGTGTTGCAAAATCCATGGGATCAATCAGGAACCTCAACAATGGATAATTTTGACAGTGCATTTTGTATTTCTCAACCTGTCACAAAGTGCCTAAAGATAATCAAGAATCAGATACAAAGAAATTTCTTAGCTAAAGGGCTATTACTATTACCAACCCACAGTTGACTTAAAATGAATGAATCAATCAAATTTTCTTATAGTCATGTTTTCTTGATCTTTTAGGTAATATGAGGCATATTATGGCAGAAGCTTGGTGTTTTTGTTGTACATGGTGATGGTAGTGTATGTATTTGCATACCATTTTATAGGCATAACCAAAGTGCCGTTTTATGAGGGTCTTAAAGGAGGTAACCTGAAGTCAGAATATACTCCTACTATCTATTCTTAGCTCATCTAACACTGATACTATGTCATAGGCTACTTTAACCAGTAACAACGTATGCACTAGAGGACTCTGCTTTGTTCACTATTTTCTTCATTAGATTTGTTCCTTGTTCTTACCAGATAGAATCATATTTGTGTGTTTTTCACATATTCCTTTTCAACCAAAAATCCTGCTCAAGAATGATGATGAACTTACCAGTCCAGAAACATCTGTGGGCTCCATCGAATTATTGTAGACCCAGAAACAACTAGTGGTGGAGCTGCTGGGGGTGGTGGCAGGACAGGATTTTATCAAACAAAACTTCTTGTAAGGTACAGCCACATGTTACCTGAGAATCTGGTTAAAAGTACAGATTCTAATTTAGTAGATCATGAGTAGGGCTTGAGGTTATGCATTTTCAACAAGCTCCCATTTGATGCTGCTCCTGTTGCTGCTGAACCCTGGGCAACTTTTTGAGAAGCAAGGATCTCTAACAAGGTATCTGTTGCTATAGAAGCAAAAGAGTGTGACTGCGATTTGTCTTTGCAATATAAGAAGAAGGCATAATTTGCTTAGGAATATTTATAAACCATTTTATCTGGAAGTTCACAGCAGTAGTCAGCAAGCATGGTCTTATTCAGATACAGATCTGATTATGTCGTACCCCTGCTAAAAACCACTAGTGGCTGCCCATTACTTATAGGATAAGGACCCTGATTCTTGAGGCACCTACAAAGCCCTGCATCCTCCAGTTGTGGCCATCATATCCAGCTCATCTCATTTATTCTCCCCCAGTTTAACATGCTTCAACAGAGGGGCATGCCTATTTGGGTCTATGTTTGTACATCATAGATTGGCATATTTGTAAGAGCAATCTCCCTGCAGCAGTGTCCTGAAGAAAGAGACAATTGCTACAATACCCTATCACCTTTCCATTGTTCCATACTCCAAGTTTTCTTCTTGCTACAGAGTCTTTGAAAAAAAAAAAGTTCTACCTAGAACCTTCTTCCTTTCCATTTGCCTGACAACTCTGAATCACCTTATCCTCTTTCCATCCTCCTGTCCTTCCCTTTCTTCTTCCTCTCAGCTCATACTTCCTGGGAAGTCATCCCTGATTGTCTTGACTGAGTGAAGACCCATGGTACTTCTTATTTTCACAATTGTAAGTGAAAGGTTAATTGACATAATGGCATATTTAATTTGTGTCTTAGCCACAGTGAGTTCCAGAAAAACAGGGACAGCTCACCATTGTATCCTATATGCCTGGCCTTGTTCACAGTACTTCAGACTGATAACTAGCACATAGAACATACCTTAAAAGTATTTGTTGAATGAATGAAGATCAATTAAATCTCCATAACAATTCTGTTTCATTCATTCGCTTTGTGATCTCTCTAAACTTCAGTTTCCTCATTTCTAAATGGGTCATTAATATTGATGTTATATATTTGTTTTGTGATTTAAAAGGGAAAATAAAGTACCTAAACATTTCTTGGCATTTCATACTTAATTTGTATTAGATTGTTTCCATTCATTAATGCTGAAAGCCTGAAAAAATATGCCTCCTCCTCCTCCTCTTCTCTTTTTCTGATTATCCTGTCCTATCTATACAATGAATTACCTCTTCTGCCTCTCAGGAACTCCCCCCGCCCCTTTCACCTAAGCATGAATTTATGTCTCCTAAGAGATGAAGTTTCCCCTTTTGGACATCTTTGTGCCTGGGAAGGTGTTGCCTTAGCATCTGCCATGTATATAAAGACGAGAACTGGGCCAAATAAATATTCTCAATCTCTATACATTTAGTACTCTTAAGAGTATTCGCATATAACTTGGGAGATTAGCAGTATGAATTTTGCTAATATGTTTTGCTTACACATAATCACTTCTCATCTGGCTTGGCAGTGGCTGAAATAATTTACATTCTGTCTCTTTATGGTACTTAGAAAATGTCTAACTTAACTGTAAGAACATTTGTCCTCGTTAGTAGTTAATGTGAGTCTAGTTTTAGTATATAAAGTGATTGGGCATTATATTATAAGTGATACTATTATCATGAATTGTTGCATTTTCCCCCAAGCAACTCAGAGTGATTTAACACATTATTTCATTTATGACCCTTGGATTATTAGGATCATTTTACAAATGAGAAAACTAAGATAAGAAAAATTGAGTAAATTGCTACTTGATGTTTTAAGTGGTCCTTTTTAGAAGAAAGAAGAGCCATTATTTTCTGAAAGTATTGTTTTCAAATGAATTCAAAAATGAAAACATGAGACTTTGTAGAGGTGATTCTTTTAGAAATAAGAAATAATATTCTTATTAATCAATTTCTGAAAATGGTTCTTGGTTTTATAACTAAGTTCTTTATTTAAGTAATATTTAGTGAGCATAAAGTAAAACCTAGAGGGCTTGAAGTTAACTTAAGACTCCATTTGCAAACATTAGAGCATGATTTCTACATTTGTTTTTATACAATATTAGTCCCACCAGATGCAATGCTAGAAAGTCAAAAACCTTCACAAACAGTATATATTAAACTCCTTTTTAGAGAGTAATAGGCCTTACAAATAATTAAATATTACAAAATATGTAGATAGCACAAACTAATTTTAAACATATGAAATTACCTGTATGTCTTGTACAGATTACCAGTTTTAAAGAAATTGGATAAATTGCCCAGTTACAAATCTCTTCTGAATCTGTAGCTATTGCCTTAATAAATACTTTTTGACTTTGTAAATTGTTAACTTCTTTATGTTTCATTTTCTTCATTTGTTAAAAAATAAGTGAAAATAACACATACCTCATTTAGGATCACGATAAATGAGAAAATGGTATGTATAATACTTAGCATAATACTTGTGCCATTGTGAATATTCATTAGGGACTGTGGGTATTCAAAGGAAGTAGAAATCTGATGTTTAGTATTCAGAGAAGAAGGCAGAACAGGAGGAAAAGAAGGAAGAAGAGGAGAGGGGGAGGAGGAAGAGAAGTTTTAAGTGTTAAACTCTAATTCTTATTTAAGCATTTGGGGCAAGAAAAATGATCCCAGTAAACAACTTGGGAGATAGGAATGAATGAAAAGTATGATTCTTTTTTCTTCATATGTTTAAGAACCATTTCATAAAACCTTTTTCTTTATTTTTATATTTATTGTTATTGTTTGTATATGTGTACTTCTGGGGATTGGACCCAAGGCCTCCCACATGCCAAGCAAGTACTCTACCACTGAGCTATATTCCCTGCCCCAGAATCCTCCTTTTTAAATTTAAAAATTTTGTCAAATACAAGACTAGTTTGAGGTGGAAAAAAATCTAATAATCATTACATTAACAATTGAAAGTTTTAAATAAATGGCAGGCTTTTATACTTATTGTTAATCTTTTACACAATTAAATACCATGTTAAACTAATTTTGAAATTAGATTTCAATTTTATTTTTGCTAATTTTCATTTCAAACTAGGTTGTGACATTCAAATTTAACATTTCCATGAAAGTATTTTTATGTGATACTCTACCCCATTTACCTACAGGTTAATTTATTGGCCTGGGTTTTCTGTTTTTGTTGTTTTGGGTTTTGAGTCCTTGTTTTATATGCTACATTTTCTATTCTTGCACTTTCTAATGCCTTTGTTGAAAGTAATTCTTTCAGCCTCTTCTCTTTGGTTTAGGGATGCTGTTAGTGTCTGGTTAATTCAGCATACCGAGCTCATGGTATGCGCTTCCATACCATTGCAGCAAAACTCATCTTAATGACTCAGCAGGAGTTTGTCATTAACAACATTCTTGTAGAAAGTAAAAATTAAGCAGCCTTAGTAAGCAAAGCTTTAGTGTGCCATGTAGGTGTAACTTTGTTAGCAATACAGTCTCCTGGTTGAGTTCCTTGCTTTATACCACCTTCTTTTGAAGTACTAATAAGTTCAAAGTGCAAAAGGAGTTTAAAAGGGCAGTGAAAGGGGGCCCTTCAGTGTTATTGAAAGAATGATCTATTTTTTAAAAATATTTCTTTATTTACTTTAGTTGTACACAATGCAATGCATTTATGTTTACGTGGTGCTGAGGATCGAACCTAGGCCGCGCATGTGCGAGGCGAGTGCTCTGCCGCTGAGCCACAACCCCAGCCCATGGATGATCTATTTTTAAATCACATATTCGTTCTTCATAATGTGTAAAACATTCATAAAAGAACATGCAGATGAAATTTAAAGTAGCAGCTTTGCTACTGTTATTATGACTCATAAAAGCTGGGTCAGGGAATATGGCTTTGAATATGTGGCTTGCTGACAATGCTCTCCAGAAGTAAGTGGATCCCTATCCCTCTGATCTCCCCAGTTCCCCACTTGCCACTCCCCCCAAACCACCAGGTCTTTATGGTGAAAACCTCAAGACTTCATGGTCTTGGCAAAGCCTGCCTCAGCAGAGGGGAGATGAAGCCAGAATGCAAACCTGAAGGAGCCCCAATTAGGGAGATGGCTATTGCGGTCAGCTGGAAGCCATAAGTTCCACCTGATAATAAGTATGTATGTGACGCACCTGTAAATGCACGTGAGGCACCCGCAAAGCTAAAGGTATATAACTGGGTGAAAGCAGTCGGAGTCAGGAGAAGAATGAATTCATTCAGTCAGTCATGCAGTCGCTCGGTCGGAAGAAGAGTTCGGGTCAGAGAAGAAGAAAAGAATCAGAGTGGCCAGAACGTAGGCAGAGCGGTTACAGAAGAGAAACCAGATAGAAGAAGTAATTCCTGGTCAGAGTCAGGCCGAGGCTCCCGAGGAAGAAAGAAGAAAGAACAAAGAAGAAAGAAGCTCTAAAAGCTAAGCTCTCTCTCTGTCTAAAGAAGAAATCTCTCTCTTTCAAGCTCTCTCTCTTTCTCTCTAAGCTCTAAGAAGATGAAGAAGAAAAAGCTCTATCTTTCTCTCTAAGCTCTAAGAAAAATCGTTCTTTCTCTCTCTAAGCTCTCTCTAAGAAAGTAGAAGTGAAAGTAGTAATAGCTTTACTCTGCCTCCGAGAGTTTTCCTCCCACGGCGTTTGTGGCTGGCCACGACAGGCAGCTTACACAAACCCTTTAAGTCAAGACCCCAAAAGGCAGAAAGATAGCTATGCTTAGCCTACCAGGCCCAGAACCTTTCCCTAAACTCACCACTCCTCCTTCTTTAGTGCGGGGAAGAGAGTGAGGAGTGGGGAAGGGCCAGCAGTGTGACTATAGTACTCAGTAAGAGAGTACAGAGGGGATCCAAGATGTCGGGCTAGAGAGAGACTGCATTCTGTGTCGCTTCGTGACTTGGGATTCAAGTAGTGGGATTACTGTTTCTCTGTGAGATATTAGAGGACCTCCAATAGCTGCTCCTGCATAGGAATCACGGCCACTGTGCCTGCACAGCTCTGCAGGCCTCAGTGTTAAGGAAGGACTCCAACTCCGGGCCACTGGCCCATGCAGGTCCTCCTGGTGCCATGCAGAATAACATATATCAGCACCCATGCAGGACTACTGGCTGCCCACCCACGCAGGAATCCTGACCACCTCTCTATTGCAGGATACCCAGCCACTGCCCACATGCAGAACCTCCATTCACCACTCCCATGTGGACCCCAATCTACCAACATGGGGCTGTCCCAGTTGCCTCCAACTTAAAACATGGCCACCACTTCTATAGTCCCAGACATGTGGTACCCTGCACCTGGGGATACCACACAGGGTCTGGAGACAGCCGCCAGCCACAACACTGCATACCACAGAGCTGCATCTCTGAACACACTGCCCAATGCCGCTGCCTGGCCCCACCTAACCCAACATCCCATCACTGAAAGCAGCTGCCTCTATCTTAGGACACTTTGTTGCCATCTTTAGTTGGGGCAACTCCCAGCTTGGGACACCCAAGGGCTTAGAAGCAAAATCAAGGAGATGTATTGGAATCCTTCAGGGACACTATAAGCCTATAAGGTAAAAACTGTAATGCCTCAGATACACAGTACTAGAAAGGAGGACACACGAACAACATGAAAAAACAAGGGAAGAAATTATCCCCCCAAAACTAAGATATATTAATAGAATCCATGGCCAGCACAACAGAAGAAATGACAGAGAAGGAGTTCAGGATGTACATAATTACAATGTTCTGTGAATTAAAAGGATGATATAAGAGAGCAAATATAGGCAGCAAAAGATCATTTTGATAAAGGGCTACATAAGCAAATACAGGAAACAAAAGATTGCTTCAATAAGGAGATAGAGTTATGAAAAGAAAACCAAACAGAAATCCTTGAAATTAAAGAAACAATAAACAAAATTAAAAACTCAATAGAAAGCACCACCAACAGATTAGATCATGTGGAAGACAGGACCTCAGACAATGAAGTCAAAATATATAATCTTGAAAAGAATGTTGACCACACAGTGAAGATGGTAAGAAACCATGAGCAGAATATTCAAGAATTATGGGATAACATAAAAAGACCAAATTTAAGAATTATTGGGATAGAGGAAGGTACAGAGTGACAAATCAAAGGAATGAACAATGTATTCAATGAAATAATATCAGAAAATTTTCCAAACATGAAGAATGAAATCAAATACAAGAAGCTTACAGGACACCAAATGTACAAAATCACAACAGATCCACACCAAGGCACATTGGCACATTATAATGAAAATGCCTAGCATACAGAATAAGGAGAGAATTTTAAAAGCCACAAGAGAAAGAAATCAGATTACATATGGGGGAAACCAATTAGGATATCTGCAGATTTTTCACCCCAGACACTGAAAGTTAGAAGATCCTGGAACAACATATACCAAGCTCCGAAAGAAAATGGATGTTAACCAAGAATCTTATATCCAGAAAAACTAAACATTAGATTTAATGGAGAAATAAAAACCTTCCATGATAAACAAAAGTTAAAAGAATTTACAACTAGAAAGCCTATAGTATAGAACATCCTCAGCAAAATATTCCATGAGGAGGAAATGAAAAACAACAATGAAAATCAGCAAATGGAAGTATCACAATAAAGGAAAAACCAATCAAAGGAGAAACCAACTGAAGTTAAATACCAAAAATAAACAAAAATGACCAGGAATTCAAATCATGTCTTAATAATATCCCTGAATGTTGATGGCCTAAACTCACCAATCAAAAGACATAAACTGGCAGGTTGGATTTTAAAAAAGGACCCACCAATATGCTGCCTTCAAGAGATTCATCTCATAGGAAAAGTCATCCACAGCCTGAAGGTGAAACGTTGGGAAAAAACATACCACTCACATGGTCTGCAGAAACAAGCAGGGGTTTCCATCCTTATGTCAAATTAAGTAGACTTCAAGCCAAAGTTAATCAAAATGGAAAAAGAAGGACAAACAATGGAGCATCTACATTCATTAAACAAACTCTTCTCAAGTTCAAGAGTCAAGTAGAGCACAACACAATAATTCTGGGTGTCTTTAACACACTCTTTTACCACTGGGTAGATCTTCCAAACAAAAGCTAAACAAAGAAACTAGAAAACTCAATAATACAACCAATAACGTAGACTTAACAGACATATATAGAATATTTCATCCATCAACAAGTGAATACTCTTTCTTCTCAGCAGCACATGTATCCTTCTCTAAAACAGACCATATATTATGCCACAAAGCAACTCTTAGGAAATACAAAAAACTAGAGATGCTACCCTGCATTCTATCAGATCATAATGGAATGAAATTAGAAATCAATGATAAAATAAAAAAATATAAGCTACTCAAACATCTGGAGACTAAATCATATGTTATTAAATGAACAATGGGTTACAGAAGACATCAAAGACGAGATTTAAAAATTCTTAGAAGTAAATGAGAACACTGAGAGAACATAACAAAATCTCTGGAATACTATGAAGACAGTACTAAGAGGAAAGTTCATTGCATTGAATTCATTCTTTAAAAGAAGAAAAAGTCAACAAATAAATGACCTAACATTACATCTCAAAGCCCTACAGAAGGAAGAACCAACCAACACCAAAAGCAGTAGAAGACAGGAAATAATTAAAATCAGAGCTAAAACCAATGTAACTGAAAGAAAAGAAACAATTGAAAAATTGACAAAACAAAAAGTTGGTTCTTTGAAAAAATAAATAAAATTGATAAACCCTTAGGCATGCTAATGAAGAGAGAGAAAAAACTCAAATTACTAACATATGTGATGAAAAAGGAAATATCATGACAGACACTACAGAAATACAGAAAATAATTAGAAATTATTTTGAAAATTTGTACTCCAGTAAAATAGAAAATATCAAAGGCATCAACAAATTTCTAGAGTCATGTGATTTACCCAATCTGAATCAGGATGATATACACAAGTTAAACAGATCAATTTCAAGCAATGAAATAAAAGATGCCATCAGAAGACTACCAATCAAGAAAAGCCTAGATAGGGCAAAGGGGAAGAGGGGAGGGAAGGGAAGGGAGAAGGCATGGGGGTAGGAAAGATGTGAAATGCAATGGTCATCATTACCCTAAGTGCATGTATGAAGACAAAAATGATGTGACTCTACTTTATGTACAACCAGAGATATGAAAAATTGTGCTCTATATGTATAATATGAATTGTAATGCATTCTGTACTCCAATAAAATAGAAAATATCGAAGGCATTGACAAATTTCTAGAGTCATATAATTTGATTTGCACAAACTAAATCAGGATAATATACACAAGTTAAACAGATCAATTTCAAGCAATGAAATAGTAGATGTCATCAGAAGCCTACCAACCAAGAAAAGCCCTGGACCAGATGGATGCACAGCTGAGTTATATAAAACCTTCAAAGAAGAATGAATACTAATAATCCTCAAATTATTGTATGAAATAGAAAAAGAGGGAACACTTCCAAACTCCTTCTATGAGGCCAATATCACCCTGATTCCAAAACCAGACAAAAACACATCAAAATGAAAACTTCGGACCAATATCTATGATGAACGTATCAAATTCAAAAACATATCAAAAAGATAGTGCACCACAATCAAGTGTGGTTCATCCCAGGGATGCAAGGTTGGTTCAACATACAGAAATCAATAAATGTAATTCATAAAATCAATAGACTTAAAGAATCATATGATCATCTCAATAGATGCAGAAAAAGCATTCAACAAAATATACCAGAGAGAGCACTAATCTCTAGGATATATAAAGAACTCTTAACACCAAATAACCCAATCAATAAAAAATGGGGGGCTGGGGATGTGGCTCAGCGGTAGAGCACTCGCCTAGCATGTGCACGGCCCGGGTTCAATCCTCAGCACCTTGTAAAAATAAATGCATTGTGTACAACTAAAAGCAAATAAATATTTTTTTAAATGGGCCAAGGAACTGAACAGATACTTTTCAGAAGATGATATATAATCAACAAATATATGAAAAAATGTTCAACATCTCTAGCAATTAGAGAAGTGCAAATCAAAACTATTCTAAGATTTCATCTCACTCCAGTCAGAACGACAGCTATTAAGAATAGAAACAACAATAAGTCTTGGTGAGGATGTGGGGAAAAAGGCACACTCATACATTGCTGGTGGGACTGCAAATTGGTGCAACCAATATGGAAAGCGGTATGGAGATTCCTTGGAACACTTGAAATGGAACCACCATTTAACCCAACTATCCCACTCCTTGGTCTATACCTAAAGGACTTACAAAGAGCATACTACAGTGATGCAGCCACATCAATGTTTTTAGTAGCAAAATTCACAGTAGCAAAATTGTGGAACCAACTAGATGCCCTTCAGTAGATGAATGGATAAAGAAACTGGGGTATACATACACAATGGAATATTACTCAGCATTAAAAGAGAATAAAATCATGGCATTTTCAGGTAAATGGATGGAGTTGGAGAATATTATGCTAAGTGAAGTAATCCAATCCCAAAAAAACAAATGTCAAATGTTTTCTCTGTGGGGGTGAACATGGGAGGAATGGAGGAACTTTAGATAGGGCAAAGGGGAAGGAGGACTAGGGAGGGGGCTTGGGGATAGGTAAGAGTGTGGAATGAGATGGACATTATTACCCTAAGTACATGTATGAAGACACAAATGGTGTGACTCTACTTTGTGTACAACCACAGACATGAAAAATTGTGCTCTATATTTGTACTATGAAAATTGAAATGCATTTTACTGTCATGTATAACAAATGAGAATCAATAAATTTTAAAAGTTTTAGAAAAAGAAGAGAGTATAGCCCAGGTCAGATGTGGATCAATAGGACGATATGTCTTGGGCAAAATTATTGATTGAAAGAGGCAAAGGGGATAACATCTGTTGGAATCATGGGTGCTTTAGATAGAACTAGAGCTAAATATATCTTTTACTACTGAATAGCTCATCATGAAGATTTTATATCAGAAAAAAAAACAATGTCCAGCCGGAAGGCAGAGGGAAAGAAAAAAGAAAAGTTTAGATCTACATTTGAAGCAGAAAGAAAGGGACTAATGGGAAGAAAAGGTAATATATTTCCTAGTCCATCCCAAGGATCATGGCTCTGGCACGTAAATAAAATGGCAGATTGAAAAAACTAAAATATTTATTTAATGTTAATTTTACATTCCATGTAAGCCTTCAGAAGTAAAGATCCAAAGAGTTAGGGAAAGCTTTATATTTTTATGCTTAAGTTCCATGAAGAGTCAACTGTTGTGTAGAAGTATAATTAGACAAACGTACGAGCTAATGGATAAACTAGCAGGAACTTAGCAAGGCCTATGTGTTCAGGTTATTCTTTGTGTCTCCATGTCTTCAGAGACAAGGACTTTCCTTCTGGTGTAGGGAGGGTAGCTCTGGAATGATGGTGTTATTACATACTTTAGAGGGAAAAAGTCAGAGAATTCTGAAAGAGAGGAAGAGCTTACTGAAAATGGAATGCCAGACAGGTACCCTGAAAACAACAGAGCATGGCCATAAGGAAGTTAAGAAAGATGAATATCTCAAAGGAGCAGTGGAAAGGGATCCAGCAAATATGCACAAGGTGATGCTACATGAAGAAGAGTTCTCTGAATGTTATGATTAGGAGGCAGTTAGGTGTCATTCTTGGTGAACCAAAGCACACCCCCAAAATGCTTCAGAGATCTAACTCCCTTCTTTTTTTTTCCTTCTTTAGTATTGAAATATTAATTTAAAATGTATCACTATGCCATGAGCTGTTGTAAGATACCTAAAGACAATCACACACAAAAATGTAGACCATAAAAAGTCATAAAATAGTGCTAGAGATATAATTAAATAATGTGAAAATGTAAACTCCTACATGAAATTATTTTGTCATAAGGCAGTATGTTTCCACATACCAAATACCGGGCTTGGAATAAAGGCACTGCGTTCAAAGGTCACTGTCAATAAAATGTCAATGCATGCTATGAGAAATTTGGGATTCTAGTATAATACAAACAGTACAGACAACTCTTACTATCTTTGTGACCTTGGGACAATTTACTTAATTTGTTTCAATTTTACTTTGTTCATCTAGGATTACTTTGTTCATCTAGGATAATTGGCACCCATTCCATAGAGTATTCTAAAGATGAAAGGAGATGTAAAGCAGTTTATGTGATGTTTGGCATACATTAAGTACTTTGTACTTAATTTCATTTTTATGGAGCTGGTATAAATCTGAATTCATAAATTCAGATGCACACAAATTATGTATTGTCCTTAAGGCAACGTTTTGAGAATTCTCAGCACATCCCACTTGGCATTTCATCCTAGATGTTGTTGGGACTCAACCCTTCTTACACCCAGGGTGACACAGAGGGCCCTGGGAAGCTCTATCCATTATCAGTTTCCTGGACACCTTTTATCCCTCTCCAGGTGGTTTCTCTGTGTTCAGCAATGTGTTTGAAACCTGATGAGGTCAAGAGCCCATGTCAGGGAGCTAGCTTCACTTGCGCCTTACCCAGGCAAGCCTCCCTAAGCACTACCAGCAAGAGCACGCATGTGCTCTTCCTTGCAGACCCAGAAGTTTCTCTCCCTCATCTCAGAACTCTTCTCACTGAGCAATAGAAACTCACCCCAGGCCCTCCTGGCAAGACACATATGATTTCACTGGGAATCGCATAGTAGTGACAATATTTTTCCTTTTTTGGCCTGCAAGAATGGCTCTTTTATTTAGTTTCAAGCTAAACATTCTTCAATAGATTTAGCTTTTCTCCTTCTTTCTTTTTGTAAGTCCAAGAAGGTAACTGACTTCAGTCTATGTGCACTTTTCAAGTAACAGAAATCCCTGGGAAAAGTAAATAGAAATAGACTATTTTAGTTTAGGGCAAAGGAAAATAGAAGGAGAAAAAAATTAATTGAAGTATGTCAACACATTTCTACAATAGTAGAAGTAATAATAATATTTATTATTTTTAGTGTAACCATTGATCCTATCTACCCCTCTTTCCACATGTGCACTGTCATGTGTGCTCCATTGATTGGCTAGTTTCAGCTCCCTCTCCCTCCTAGCAGTCTCACTTCCACTCCACCAGCAGATACCTGTGGGCTTGTTATTACACCACCTCTTCTGTCTTCCTGAAAGGCCTCCCCACCTCAGCTTTGTCATGCTGATAAACTCTACTTGTCCTTAAATGCTTGGCTGAGAGAGATCTTCTTGCTGTTCTACTCCCCAAAAATATAAAACATTATTTTCTGTGTTTCCCCATTGCTTTATATTTAAGGCACTTAGAATTAAGTGATAAATTAATTTATCATTCAAAGAGATGGTTTTTAAGAGTGAAGGAGAATGCTAGTAGTATTTAGGCCAGGACAACAAGACATATGACAGATTGCCCCAGGCAAACCAGGATGCATGGTTACTTTACTTATCTTTACATTGCTATAATTATGGTTTACTTGTCTGTCATCCCATCCCCAAATAAACAATACATAGGCGCATAGTCCGTGAATTACAGGAAAACAAAGTTCTTAGCACCTGATCCAATAACTGACATATAGTAAACAATCAGACAGTTCATTAATTGATTGACTCATGATAGTTTTATTGGAGGATCACATTCTGGACTGATGAAATAGCATAGGCCAAAGAAAAGGATATAGGAGGGCACATTTGAAAAAAAAAATAGCGAACAAACTTTGTGGCAAGACAGATATTTGGGACTTGGAACATAATTTGGGAAGATATTGTAGAAATTGTGAATCATCTTGCCAAGGAAGTTTTTAGCAAGTGGAGTCATAGGGGAAGGTTTAAACACAGGAAAAACATGAAGGAAAAGTGATCATTGTACATAACATGAATTAGAGAGGGGGAAAGTAGAGAGAACTACAGAGAGTATTTGAATAAAATCATGAAATTATGGGTGCCTGTGTTAGAAATAGTTTCCACTTTAAAATTTTTGCTTGATTAAAAACAAAAAAAAACAAAAACAAACTCAAGACCCTTCAGAATTCAAGTACAGAAATCTAAATTAGCCAAGGGAAATTGATTATCTCAACTAACATGAATCTATAAGCAGTGCTGAATCCAGATTCTCAGTGTCATCTCATCAGGAATCTTCATGTCTTGATTCTGCTTCTTACTGTATGAGAGTCATTCTCAGTCAAGTTCTTTCTAAAAAGCAATCAATTTCCAACCAGCTAGGCAGACCCTTTAGAAAGAGTACATTGTTCCACCAATTATTCCACCAAAAACCCTGAGAAAGGTTGTCATTGGTTACCTGTCCATCCCTGAACTGTTAATGGGAGATGTCAGGCTCTGATTGGTCAGGTCTTGGTCATGTGCCCACTTTTGGTAATGGCAGCTTTATCTAAATAAAGTAAACCATGTGTTGCATTGAGGGTGGGGCAAGAGAGGTGAGTAGGGGCTTGAATAACTAGATAAAGAAAACCTAACTTGTTTGAAATGAATATTAGAAAGAAAAATGAATAAATGCTCTCTGCATAAAGCCTATGGTTCATTTTTTTGCATTGCAAATGATAGTGAGCACCTCTAGATTATTAAAATCAAATCCCAGAAATAAAATTATTGAGAGGAAACATAAAATTGATTAGTTTCCAAATGAGCCAAAATAAAGAAATGTACTCACTCCAAAAGGCTTGCTTTAGATTACATTTATACAAGATGCAAATTGACATTATCATTATTCAATAGGTATTTTTGCTCATTATGATGCTTCTTATCCAAACAAAATAGAAATTATTATTTCAACTTTTCACCCATTCCATAGATGCTATAGTACAGGAATTTCTGATTACTGATCTTTGAGGAAGCCATAATGGAGCCAGAAGAGAGTTGAAAAAAGCAATTAAAATGGCCCCATTTTCGCAGAGTTCCTTATATGGTTTTATTGAGGAGCCAACCGAAAAACCTCTCCATTTTGAAATGACAGGGTCAATGGGTTTGGGAAACATTCATTGGGTTAGCTGGATAATTGATTTGAAAGAATGTGGTATTTCTCTTATGGAAATATTAATCAAATACATTTTACAGCATTATGCCGGGCTAATAAGAATTTAATCACATTCAGTGATGCCTACCTTACTACATTGTTTTTATTCTTTTCTAGAACACACCTTTCAAGACCAAGTTTCTGATACAGAAAGTAATCTGAACCAAGGATCCAGCTTGACAGAAGCCATATTTAAAGTGCTGTACCACTGCAATTTTTTTCCACAAACTTTTGCAAGTGTTTTTGTGAGCTACATGGAAGAAGAACAATTATGGGACTTTTTGAATTACACCCCAGGTATGAGAAATTTACTGTTTATAAAAGAAGTGCTTTATAGATACTTAAAATGCCTTTAAAGGTGTTTTAAAAGTTTTATTGATATTGGTTTTGCTGAATTTTTGTTTGTAAAAGTTTACCTTACTTTTTTTTTTTCAGCATAAAGGCCTCTATTGGAAAACCATTAAGCCATTACTTACTGTCAAATTTAATATATTTGAAGATAAAAAGAGGTTGGTTGAGGGTAAAAATTATGTAATGCAGATTTTTTATTTTGAGGAAGTGCTTTAGCATAAAAAATTAATTTAGTATTTACCACAGATTATATTTTGCTGGTAAGCATACAAGACATAGTAGGGTATGAAAATATTGTGATTGTTTGGGTGTATATTCAACAAAATGATGAATGAAACTATTGGTTAATGGTTTTCAAATATAGAGGGGATTTATTATTGTGGCCATAGTGCTTTTCTGTTCAAGGCAAGCATGTTCTATGATTTCTTTGGGGCAATATGTTTTCCCCATTGTTCTTCTGTTTTCAGTTAGAGAGGATGTTAAACAGAGGGCAGGTTGTATATCTGAACAGGAAGTGTTTATCATTTCATCCTCAATATTCTGCCTTTAAATTTCCATATTTAATATCTTGGGAAAACAAAAGTTGAAAACTTAGGTAGTGATTGTTATGATTATCCTGTTATTTCAGTTACATCATTTACACTTGGCTTTCACCCATTAGCTCTCTTTTGCACTGCTCTGGAGCCAGCATTTTCATAAAAATAATTGCTCGGCTCTATAAAAAAAAAGATTGAACTGGTTCAAAATCATTCTTCCTGGACTTTCTGACTATCCTCCAGCTATTACTTGAATATCACTTTAGCTATTTAAAGGTCATTATATGTCATCTTCTTTTGGTCATTAGCCCTGCAAAACAGCAACAGACAACTTTATGTAATGGTTTCAAAAATCTGAACCTATCACTTAAAGATTCTGTAATAATTATCTTCTTTCAAAGTTTTATCTTCTAGTTTCCATGTATTGCCTCACTGTATCCTCTTTACCGAAAAGCTGTGCTAACTTCTAGGTAGAAAGATTGAATTAGAAGGTTGTGCTTCTGATGTGGTAGTTATTGAAATGAAAGGAAAATCACCTTGAAAGCCCCATCACCCTCTGGTGTTTTTAGTTGTTTCTGAGAAAGTAACAGCTATGAAGAATTTAACAAGATTATGAAGTGAACCTCGTGCTCCACCCACTATTTATTCTTCCACTGCCAAGTTCTTGGACCACTTTTGACACTCAACACAAAACTGTCTGAAAATGGCCAAGATGGCCTCAGTGGACTTGAGGTGTTGGCAAGGGAGAGGTTTTAAAAATGTTACTAGCTCCTAATGTGTATTCTCTTCATCTCCACACTGAGGACCTCTACTCCATGAAGTCAGACAAGTCTTTGGAAACAGATGTTACCAGATTCAAAGAGCCTTAACTGGGTGGGGAGACTCAATTGTGTGGGCAGATCTTAAAATTGGTAACATGCCCTTGACCTTCGTATAAGCAATTACTCCAACAAACATTAAAAAATATTCTCTGGCTCTTGAATATTCTCCAGAACCTGAAAACTGCAATGGTCATGAGGGTCTATCTGTACCTTTGTCTTTTCTCTACCAAAAGTTTATAACAAATTCCCTTTCTGTTGTGGTTGATCATGATTATTTTTTTTAAATGCTAATAAAATAATATAATGTACTAATCCACAATGAAATTGAGCCTTACACTGTGACTTGTGTTTAATTTTAAAATATAACATGTTAAAAGGAAATATAGCAGAGATACGATCATAATCCCACAATATCTATTACCAGATCCAAGCTTCAGTAATTATAAAATCATAAATAGATAAATTTATAATTTATCTACCCAAATTAATTGGAGTACATTATTATAAAACCAATGAAGGTATATTTTCCTCTTGCTGAACACTGTCAAAGATTTCAGTATAGCTTACCCATAAAATGTCATTCTTACCATTTTAAGGTGGAAAAGCAAAGTAACCATTATTTTTATTATTGAATAAACCAAGGTCAGGGATGTTAAGAGATTTACCTAAGATTGTCTACTGTTAAGTTGGACAGAATCAAGCAAACAACAACAACAACAACAAAAAAAAAAAACAGATCATTGGCCATGTAATTTCCTTTTACTTTTTTCTACGAGATTAAATTTTTGAGACATTTGCTTAATGAACATATGTGTTCACTAATGAAATATACAACCTGATTTTATAATTAGAAATCCCACACATAACTCCTAAGAAAGGACATGAGGTAAGGGGGGACAACATTGAAAAAGATTATAAAAGACAGAAATACAAAAAATGATTAAATTAGAGACCTAATATGGACATTCAGAAGGCCAATGTACTCTAAAAGAAATAATTTTGGTGGAAATCATTATAAGCTATCTCTTCAAAGTAGATAAAGTAATTTTCAGTTGGGCAAATGAAATTACCAATGCATAAATTTCCTCAGGTGGTTTTTAAGACAATGCCAAAATAGGCTTAAAAATGAGGGAAAATGCTGCATATTAAATTATAGTAACATACTCAACAGGTATTATTTCCTTGGCTCCTCAGTGTGGCATTGCCCCTACTTTCATTTCTGAATCAATTGTCTTAACTCTCTCCCAGGCTCTGGAAAGAAAGTTTTCAACAAATTAGCAAAATTTCTCAATTAAATTTTGAGATACAAAGTTTCCACCTGGGTTCTCTGCTCAACTTTCTCAGCCTCAGGAAGGCAACTACTCTGAAAAGCAGTATGGAGATTCCTCAGAAACCTTGGAATGGAACCACTATTTGACCCAGCTATTCCACTCCTTGGTTTATACCCAAAAGACTTAAAGTCAGCATACTAGAATGACACAGCCACATCAATGTTTAATAGCAGCTCAATTCACAATAACTAAGCTATGGAACCAACCTAGGTACCCTTCAACTGATGAATGGGTAAAGAAAATGTGATATATATGTAATGGAATATTACTCAGTCATAAAGAAGAATGACTCTATGACATTTTCAAGTAAATGGATGGATCTGGAGACCATCATGCTAAGTGAAATAAGCCAATTAAAAAAACCAATGGCTGGCTGAATATTCTCTCCGATATGGGGATGCTAACTCACAAAGGCTGGGGGAGCAGATAGAGAAGAATAGAAGTACTTTGGATTAGACAAAGGAGAATGAAGAGAAGGAAGGAAGGGAATGGGAATAGGAAAGATAGTAGAATGAATCTGACATTACTTTTCTATATGCATATATGAACAAATGACCAATGTAATTCCATATCATGTACAACCAAGAGAATGGGAAGTTATACTACATATACATATAATATGGCAAAATACATTCTACTGTCATGTATAGCTAATAAGAACAAGTTAAAAATATTACAGAAAGAAGAGCATTTTAGAATGCATGTACATGTTAAATGGTTTTCTTGTTGCTGAAATTAGTTTACAATGGTTTGCCTTCATGTCAAGCACAGTGATTTTCTCTTTCACCTACAAAATAGCTGTGTTGTAGTGTGGGTAGATGTATACTAGCTTTCAAAAATTGGAAGACTGTCTTTGTTCTACATTATAGCTATTTATCCGGAGCCTTTTATTTGGATATCCTTCCAACTGTCTCCATTTTTTAAAACTTAAGAATACTTTATTGTGGCATAATTTACATACAATAAAATTCACTCATTTCAAGTGAGGAGTCTCGCCCGTTGCCCATGCAGGCAAGATAAGCTGTATTCCCCTGCATGTAGTGAGCTGGCTGCAAAATACAGGCCAAAATCACAAGACACAGAAATAATTTTGAGATCGATGGTGGGACAGCTCTTCGACCTTAAGGGTCCTGCTTCCACACTATCAGGAGAGAGAGAGTGAGCCCGTGTTTTTGTTTTTATATGGGGATACACAAAGAATAGAATATTCTTTACCAAATAAGGCAGGGGGTAGGCTGTCCAAGCCCAATGGGTAATGCCAAACTCCAGAGCTACAGAGCAGCCTCTGCAGCCCAGCAAAGACTGAGGTCATGTGCTTTGCATAATAAGTCACAAAATGACTTGCAATGCCAGACCAAAATCTTCTTGACTTCAAGGCTGAGTAGAGGCTATGCAAATAGCTCAGAGGTGGCCTCCCACAGAGGAGTTCAATAAACATGACCAATATTTAAACCCGCATGACAATAAAGAGGATTTTCATCATTTCCAAGAGTCCTTTCATTTTTCTGTGTAGTTAATTCTTCCTTCAACTGCCAACCCAAGGAAGATACGGATACACTTCATATCATAATAGTTTCCTTTAGATCATTCTAGAATCTCATATAAACAGAAATCTAGGTATTCTTTTCCATCTGGCTTATTTTGCTTATATTATGCTTTATTAATAGTTTATTTCTTATTTCTTCTCATTGTGGGTAAGTATTCACTGAGTAGTATTTTACTGAATAGTGTTTTCTATTTTATCTATTTGCCAGTTCGATGGACATATGGATTGTTTCTAGTTTTGGACTATAATGAATAAAGCTACAGTAAACAAGGGTACAAGTCCTGTATGAATTTTCATTTCCCATTGTAAATACTGGACCATATGATAAAGTACATGCTTAACTGCATGAGAAACTACTACGTGGTTTACAAAGTAATCTTTTTCACATTCCTACCAATAATGTATAAGAATTTTGTTCATTCCATATCCTGATTGACATGTGAATTGTCTTTTTGATTTTGGTCATTCTAAAGGGAATGTAGTATTATCTCCTAAGTCTTAATTTACATATTCCTCATGATTTACGACATGTGATACCTCTTTGTATTCTTAATGGCCATTTGAAAATATTATTATGTAAAACATCTGTTCAAAACTTTTGCTCGTTTATTACTGAATTGCAAAGAGTACTTATGTATTTTGGATACAAGTTCTTTGTCAGCTACATTTATTGGTACATTTCCTGCTAAGCTATGGCTCACTTTTTCATTTTCTTAACATGGTCTATTGCTGGGGAGAAGCTTACTATATACTTGCCTTTCTACTTATCAGATGGTTCATTGCTTACTATCTGGTTTCTAGTATTCTTATATATAAAAAATGAGAGCCTAATTCTGTTCAGATTTAAACTTTTTATTTTTATCATCGAAAGTTTTGAAGTATCAAAGAAAACTTTAATTTTGTGTCAAGAAAGTCTGTTAATATATTTTCAATGATGCTTTTTTAAATCAGAAAACCTTATTTCTAATGGTGTCTTATTAGTCAATATATTAATAGAATACTTTTTTATACCAAAGCTTTTTACTTAGAAACACATTCAGATATAATTTCCATTGCTTTTATAAAACCAAATTATGTTATTCTTTATTGCGTGTAACATCTTTCTTAAAGGTAGCCTGAAAAACTTCACTTAATAACTTTGTCTGATTGTTCAAAGTTATAGAAATTTGTAAATAAATGGAATTTATATGTTATTAATAAATTTTAGAAGTTTATAGTGATAAAAATTGATTAACAATTAGTATCTTAACCAAAAGGTAAACTTACATAAACTGCTTTATGTCAGAATTGCTGCTGGTGACCTTAGCTTGTTTTAGAGTTAGGATCATCATTCATTCTCTTTCTAAGGACTTCTGATTACTGTTCTGTGAAAGAAAATGGTAGTTACAGCTCTTATTGATTTTGTATGTACTTGGCTGTGAAATATTTGTTATTTTCTTTTTAGGAGTCTTAAATAGAATCATAGAAAATGAAAACCAAGAAAGACCATAAACATCATCTTATCCACCTTTCTGTCTTTTCCTCTCATCATTCTGTAGATGAGGACACTGGGGCCCTTCTAGATTAAATAAACTTTCCATATTTTTAATGTTGATTTGAAATATTAGAAAAGCAGATGATGATGCATGGATACTTTAAGTTATATGAATCAACCAGAATTTTCTGTTTCTTTGTTTTCACTTCAGTTAATTTAATTACAAACTAAATATTACATATGGCAGAAAAAAATCAGTAAAAAATTATTATTTTGGATAATGCTTTCTCTAGCTTTTCTCCTTTATACTGATAACCAGTAATTAATATTTTGGACTTATAGCAGCTGGACTTTGGGGCAATTATTGTATTCTCTCTAAGCTATGTGTCTTTGAAACCTAGGCACCTTCTTTAACATTTGACGGATGAAGAAACTCTTAGAAAGACTATGACACTGCATAACTTGACCACATGTACCCTCATTTACTTTTCTCCCCAGTCCTCTTGCCATTTCTTTTTTCCTTCCTTTTATATCTGTATCTTATCCCTACTATAGGCCCTGGTGGATACTGCTTAATCCTCCAAATAGTATCTAGTTCTCAAGATGTCTGAGGACCTCATATTAAATGAATATCAGTTATCCATACACTCTAACATTACAATTAAAAAAACAACTTTTATCTTAGGTATTAATAATAGCTAATACTTACATAATACATACTATGTGCCAATTACTCTTCCAAACACTTTGAATAAATCAATTCATTTAATTTTTAAGTAACTATTTGAGGTAATTCTATTATATTCTCTACCATTTTTAATATCTTGATTTTATTTTAAAAGGAATAAGTATACCTTTTTAACAAAAGGAAATAGAGATTGTCTAGCTTCTTTAAATTTTCAGAGAGCCAAAAAAATATTTAATTCATAGCTCCAAAGAGTTTAACCAAAATGTATATGAATTATTAATACAGGAAAAAGGCTTCTTTATGCCTTTCAAAGAATTCAAGTTTTGAAAACATCATCAAAAACAGTGAACTATATCCTCAACTATTTCCATAAAGAGCAACAACTTGCCAACTGATGGAGGTATTATGTTTAAAAATTAACCTCTCAGTACTTGATATTACCAAGATCTTCACCATGGCACTTCTGTTAAAAAGTTATTGTTAAGCAAATGAGTCATTTGATTAAAATCACTGGGGAACTTGGGGTTGGGAAAAGCATGTAATAGTTTTCTGTATTTGTCCAAGTATTGGTTTCAGGACTCAAATCACATTGAAAATTAACCAAACAAAACTTTTTAATGGAATATATGCCATAAGTCCTGTATATACATCATGGATAATACATATAAAGATGGCGGGAAAGCAGGAGAGCAAGGGAGAAGTAAGAAAGAATAAAAAAAAGTAAAGAGAAAAGAAAAAAAATCAAGTGAAATCCTGTCAGTTGTTGAAAATCATCATTGACATAAAAGAGTACATCTTTTAATTATTGTGTGCATTTTAAAATAAAAATACCTTGTCATTTTTTCTAACCTACATTTATTTTTTAAATACACAACATATGTCCTTATAGTACAGGTGAATATACCAGACCTAATTAAACAAATCAAACATTATTGTATATTAGATAGTTTTTGGTCTTTCTTCGTATCCTTTGTATATTCTTAGTTAATTTCTTAAGATTAAGTCCTACAGAAAGGAAAGATGAATAGTCAGTAGGTAAGTAAAATGTCATGGCTTTTGATATTATTGCCAAGTTGTAATCTAAGAAGGTCATGCCGTTTATATTCTACTGGCAGTGTCCAAAACTACCAGTAAATATTGTTATTTCATATTATTTTAATTGTCATGTTAATTTAATTATTACCAGAAAGAAGTTTCAAATATTTTATGAGATGATTATCAATTATATGATTTCTTGGGTAAATTGGCTCTCTTTCCCTTTATGTTTAAACTAGATTATTGTGAAACAGTGTTCCCAGTTGAATGAGGTACAACCAATTGCCAGATTCTGCTAATCATAACATGCATTCTGATTTTAAAGCCTCAGTGTACGTGGAGTCTGAGCTAGAGGTCATTCGATGCTTGAGATTGGCACTGACTGACGCTGTCAAGGACATTGTACAACAGGTGATATCTGTGATGAACTGTGAGAGAAACTGTGAGACAAACCTGAACAAGCACCGTGTTCCTGATCGTTTGCTTAAGAGCATTCCAAAGGAATGGAGTTATACTCCAAAGGAAACCAAAAGAAAAGATTCAAGCAAAGGTAAGTATACTTGTTTTCCTAGAAAACATCCCCTAAGAAAGCAATCTTCCAGGATATTCAGTGAAGTAAAATTCTAAAAACTATAATACTGATAAACTATATTATTCTTTCTTCCTACAAGTATATCTGGGAAAACTGGAACAAGGAAACCAGAAATGCAAATGATTCAATTGGTCATCTTTGTTTAACAGTTCAAAATTTTCTGTAATATTTTGTTTTTGTATTAGTATTCACAGATTAGTCACATGTTGCAGACTAATTTTTTAAAAAATCTATTGAGTAATCTAGAGTTTGTATTCTCAGGAAAATTACTCTGATATTCATTTTGGTTATTCTTCCTTTTAAATTTTTCCCCTGAAACCACCAATTATTACTTTTTCTTCTTGTTAACACACCTTACATGAATAACTTTTAGGTAAAAAACTGCAATGAATTTGGTAACTACATGTATTTTTCTGACAAGGTATTTTCCTCCAGTCCCTGTAGTTCTGAACTGAGATCTTGTTCCAATTCAGAGCAAAGCATCCAGCAAGTATATTTAAGAACCATCAGTTTACATTACTTATTTATTTTATTAGCCAAGTTCTCTCTTAAATGTTTTCTTCCTGTATACATGTAGGAAAATTCCCAGAATTTTCAGAAAATTCCTTTGAAAGTATATTAAATATTAGTGTTTGTGAATCTTCTTTTGGTTTTCTAAAATAAAACTTTTTCCTTTCATATTCATCTCTTAGAGACTATTTTTCACCAACTCTAAGGAAACTTTCATCAATACTCCAGCTGAACCCACAAAAGTCAATTGAAGGGACTGGTCTTTCTTTGATTCTTTTCCATGAGATCCTAAGTAATGTGGCTCTTATTCAGCGACCTTATATTACAAACTCAATCAATTATCTATCTGTGACCTTTCATAGTAATGCTTTAATTCTGTCCAAGCCCTATTAAACTGCCTGCCTTTGAATCTAGTAAAGCCATTTAATTGAAATTGGAAAATGTCACCTTTTCATTACTTAAGTTCTTCCTTGTCTAATAAGAGTTGTTGCCATCTCTCCTTCATTCAAGCTTTGGATATTTCATACATTTTGAACAAAGCAGGGGCATGATCTATAGTTAACATGCCATGCCATATGAGTGGCACTATTTTGCTTGTGGCTTTCTATTTGTGAAACATTTTGGTTTCTAAGAAACATTTTAGAATATCTGCGTACTGTTTTAAAGAGTTTCTCGTTCCAAAAATGCTTATTTCACATGGATACCAGTGATTAGGTTCTTCCTTACTCACTAACATTTTTCATAAAATTACCACTAGATGTACAATATATAGCCAATCACAAAGAGGTGCTGGATCTCATGAATACATAAAAGAAAGTGACTTTATGAACCATATTTTGCATTCCAAGTAGATATGACACAAGGGGAACACCATTGATCTTCATTTATGTCCTCTGAGTACAGGAACTTTTAGATTAGCCCTGCTCAACATTTATATTCACTCCTTATCCACACTTTTTTGCTTTTTTCCTTTATTTTCATTCCTTATCCACATTTCTGTGGGTGACAGTAAGCCCCAAAATATTAGCATTTATTTTGACTTTCACGGGAGAGAATTCACATTCATATAATTTTTATTTTAGTATATTATTATAATTGTTCTATCTTATTATTAGTTATTATTAATTTCTTACTGTGCCTAATTTATAAATTAAATTTATTGTAGTATATATGTATGGGAATAAACATAGTGTATATGTTTTAGCCATCCACTGGAGGTCTTGGAATGTATCTCCCTTGGATAAAGGTTGGGGGACAACTGTAAAAGACAGATAGTATTTACATGCTGGACATTAAGTCATCTCTTCATTCTATAGGTGACTGACTATTACATATGAGACACTGTATTTATAGTCAGAGATAAGCTATAAATATAATATCTCCTCTTGGTCCTTGGAGATTAGAATATAACTATTTCAGAATGGATGCAAATACCTCAGGGGATGTATGATTCTTTTGTATACGGGAAGAAAAGAATGAAAGTTTGCTAAAGTCTCACTTGGAGATTGTCACTGAAACCCCTTTTCAGTCTGAGTGAGCAACTTTGTGTTAGGGATAATATATGAGGAAGCTCAAGTGGGCAGGAACACCCCAATATTAGGGAGAAGTGATGGGCAGGGAAACCTTATTCTTTCTTTACTTTTCTGTTTGCATACCTTGACTTTGTAAAATCTGGTTTTAACAAAATTAATCCTTGCAATAATCAAGAGATCTTAATGTATTCCTATGAATCAACAAATCAGTTGTAGTTTAATACTGGGAAGGTAGTGAAGAGCACAAAATGACAAAGAGAAAAGGCTCACATTTATTTTGATTGCTAATGTGAGCTCTCAGTCATATCATAAGGCAAAACAATGAGGATCCGATCAAATTTGGCAAAAAAATAACAAGATAAAAATAAATTTCAAAAGAAAGAAAAAAACCTGTAGGAAAATTATTTGAAATATGGCTTCCCATCCATTATTGTGAAATGTGAATCCTTTTTAAGTGAGTATTGTGCCTTGAGCTATTAGCTAAAGATAGTTTGAATTTGCCTTGATTAGCAAAAGGATTTCAAAACCAAGCATCTGAAACCTAAAGATAAACCTCTGTAATTCCTTCAACAATGTTTTAAGTCAAGTTATAATCATGTTCTTCACAAAATTTGTGTAAACAATGATAAATGTCTGAAGACCTTTCTTTTGAGAATTCAAACCTATTGAAAGACAAATAGTCACTACCTTAAGGGAACATTTGTCCTTGACATAGTGAAAATGACAGAACATGGTAAACAGTATGATGACAAACTAAAAGACATTCCTTTATTTCTTTGTCAGCAAATGTCATTACATAGCAACACTGAAGAGTTAAGGAAACAAATATTACAGTAAATCATACAGGGAGATTTACAATACAGTTGGATGTGGATTCAGATTGTTCTGACATAGCTTAGCTTTTCCTTGTATTTCAAAAGAATGAATACACAAAAGAACTAGTTTTATTTTTGTTTTGCTTCTTTGAAAATAATTAAATGAAAGATGTACATGAAAATAAATTTTCTCAACAGTAAATTACTCTTTTTAAAATGAAAAAAAATGCATTATGGTAAAATCATTGGAGCAATTGCTTCAATGGAAACAATGGATTCTGGGGAGTGGAAGCACTGGTAGTACCATAAGGAACACGCGTCCATGTCATTGATGTCACATTAACACGAAATGTAGACAAATGCACAGACATAAAGACATGTATAAAAAAAAAAAAAATACAATTGTGTGCACACTAAAGAGAGATCTCCTCGTCCTGGCCGGGAGGAATGACACTTAAGTTGTGAAATATTTTGAAGGACTCTTTTAAGGGAATCATTCCATACCTTCATCTTGGTCCTCTTGATTTTGTACCTTTTTTATTAATCTTGATTCCTCAACAACTTCATCTTGATCCTTTTGATGTGGTACCTGCTTTATTAATCTAGATGGTATCCATATTGGAGAGGATTCGTGCTTTGGAAAAACACAAACAGATCCTCTCCCCCAAATTAATACTGGATCTGGACCCTTCCATATACCTGAAAGAACATCCTTCCAGTAAACCAAAGGTTTATGTTGTTGGTGTGGGTTCCAATGTCTGTCTCCAGCAGAATAACCATTAGAGTCTAAAGTTAAAAAATTTAAGGTAAACAGGGCAACTGCCAATCTGTCCCTAGGACTTTTCCAATTTCCTTCTTTTTGTTTTAATAACATGATTTTCAGTGTGCGGTTTGCTCTTTCAATAATGCCCTGACCCTGAGGATTGTATGGGATGCCTGTTTTATGGGATATATTGAATTTTGCGCAAAACTGTTTGAAAGATGAGGACGTATATGCAGGGCCATTATCTGTTTTAAGCATTTTGGGGATGCCCAATGCAGCAAAAGCTTGCAAACAATGAGATGTAACATCTTTAACTTTTTCTCCAGAATGTAAGGAAGAAAAATCATGCCTGAGCATGTATCTATGGTCACATGAATAAATCGCAATTTTCCAAAACTTGACTCATGAGTAACATCCATCTGCCACAAATGATTGGGCATTAATCCTCTAGGGTTAACACCATAATGAGGATTGGGCAAATGTGTCATACAAGATTTACAATCTTTTACAATTGTTCTGGCTTGCTCCTTTGTGATTTTAAACCTACGCTGCAAGGTGGTGCTATTGACGTGAAACTGGAAGTGAAATAAAGTAGCTTGCTGGAGTGCTGAAAGTATAAAGATTGTTTGGGTAAGTTCATCAGCCTTTTGATTACCTTCATAGAGGGGACCAGGCAAGTTGGTATGTGCTCTAATATGCCCTACGAATAGATGTTCTTTTCTTGCCCACAAAAGTTTTTGTATTTGATAAAACAATTTAAAGTCTGGAGTATGAGGTGCTATTGGTCCTGCAAGCTCTAATTTTGGGACGGCATGTACAATATAGTGGCTATCTGAAAAAATGTTCATGGGCTGCTCTCTAAAATTTTCCAGACCTCTTACCACAGCTTCCAGTTCCACTAGTTGAGCTGATTTGTGTGCAGTTATGTAAGTCATATTTTCTTTTTTAGTGACTACTGCAGAAATACCATTTGAGGACCCATCTGTGAATACATTTAATGCCTTAGGAATAGGTTGATTTTTTTATTACCTGTGGAGATATAATAGGATGATTGATACAAAAAGATAACATAGGAGACTTAGGAAGATGATTATCAAAATTTGCAGAAGGAGAGCATCTAGCTATAGCCCAATCATTATCATTGAAGCATAAATATTCAATCTGTGATGATGAATAGGGAATAATAATAGTAGCAGGGTGAATGCCAAATATTTTAGTAGAAGTCTTAAGTTCTTGAAGAATAAGTTTAGCCACCATGGAGGTATAAGACTCAATTATACTTTTAGGAGAGATGGGCAAATGTATCCATAATAAAGGCCCTTGTTGCCAAAATACTCCTGTGGGTGTATATTGTGAAGAAATAATAATCAATATCAGTGGATGAGTTAAATCAAATCTATCACAAAGAGCTCCTTCGATGGCTTTTTCTACTAATTTAAAGCTTCCCTAGCATCAGGAGTCAATGTTCGCGGTGAAGATGGATCAGGGTCCCCACGAAGGATGTCAAATAAAGGTTTTAGTTGGCCAGTAGTGAGGTTTAGTGTAGGGCGAAGCCAATTAATATCTCCCAGCAATTTTTGAAAGTCATTGAGAGTGACCAAATGCTCCTTATTAATTAATATTTTTGAGGCCTAATAAAAGTGTCCATAATTTGGAATCCTAGATATAATATTGGAGATCTAATTTGAACCTTTTCCTTAGCAATGTTTAGTCCATATCATTTCAAGTTTTCTGATATATCACTAAATATGGTGAATAAGACTTCTTGATTAGGATGAGCAAGCAAAACATCATCCATATAATGGAGGCACATAAGCTCTGGGTATTTATTTTTGATAGGCTGAATAACTTTATCTACATAGATTTGACACATAGTGGGGCTATTAGCCATTCCCTGTGGCAAAACTTCCCATTGATATCTCTGATCAGGGCCATTATTGTTAATAGAAGGAACTGAAAAAGCAAACCTGGGGGTATTCGGAGGGTGTAGAGGAATAGAAAAGAAACAATCCTTTATATCAAGAGTAATAAGATGGAAATTTTTTGGAATAGCTACAAGATTAGGAAGTCCAGGTTGAGTAGGGCCCATGATTTGCATGGTTTTATTAATTTCTCTAAGATCATGTAACAATTGCCATTTTCCTGATTTTTTCTTGATCACAAATATGGGGGAATTCCAGGGAGAGGTGGAAGATTCTATATGTCCTGCTTCTAGTTGTTCCTGAACTAATTAGGTGGGCCGCTTGTAATTTCTCTTTAGATAGGGGCCACTGAGGGACCCACACTGGCTTATCAGAAAGCCATGGTATTTTCAAAATTATTTTCTCAGTGGCCCCGAAAAAAAAAAATCTTTTTCCTTTATGATAATGATTACTTTTAGGGTTAAGATTACTCTGTACTTTTTGATAATGATTTCTTTTAGGGTTACGATTACCCTGTACTTTTTGATAATGATTTCTTTTAGGGTTAAGATTACCCTGTAGATTTTCACATTTAACACCTGCAGGCTTGGTTGCAAGGTGTACTCCCATTTATTACAAAATATCTCTTCCCCATAAAGTAACTGGTAGGTTAGGTAAAACATAAGGCTGGATGTTCCTTTATGCCCTTTATCATCCTCCCATTTTAAAATTACCACACTTTTCTCTGGGAGGTTATTATATCGCAAGCCTCTTAAACTGGTTGAAGCTTTTTGCAGAGGCCAGTGCTTGGGCCATTGCCATAGATTAATGATGGAAGAGTCAGCTCCAGTATCTATCAGTCCTTCCATCTCTATTCCTTGGATTTTTATTTTACACATAGGCCTCCTTGAACAATCCCGAACCCAGCAAGCCATAGGCCCCAAGTCAGTGGAACAAAATCCTCTATTGTTCCTTTTTTGAGGCATACTCATTTTAAATGAATTATGTAAATTGGGAAGGAGAAGCAACTGAGCAATTCTATCTCCTTGATTAACAGAACTTATACTTTGGGGTGAGCTAAGCATTATTTTTATTTCCCCTTTGTAGTCTGAGTTTATTACACCTGGGGTCACTTGCAAACCTAATAAGCTTTTAGGACTTAACCCGAGAATAAGTCCTATAGTCCCTGAGGGAAGAGGTCCCCTGACTCCCATGGGAATCAGTTGAACCCCCATTTCAGGTGTTAACACTATTCGGGCAGTAGAACCAGAGGTCTAATCCTGCATTTTCTCTTGTTCCTCTGGCGAGGGAGCGGATGGGTAGTAGGGATTGTGTCGGGGAAGCATCTGAGTGGATGCTCCTCCTCCAATGCCTCGTATATTTGTGGGCCCCGTGCCCCGTTTTTTGAATTCCTGAACAAATGATTTCCATAGATGTGAAATTTTGAATGGCATTTATTGGCCCAATGATTTCCCTTTTTACACCTGGGGCAGCAGCGGCCTGGGGCACAGTATGAGCTTGGTCTTATTTCTCTTTGGGGATTTTGCCTAGAATAGCCTGATTGATTATGATAATTTTGCCTGGAATACCCTGATTGATTATAATGTCTAGGTTGAGTCCTTGTGAAATTTTTAGGGGAAGCACCTCTCATTGCGGCTGCAATCACATTTCCTGTGACAAAGGCGTCATTTATATCTTTACATAGTTGTATATATATGGAAAGATCCTTTTTATTTCTCCATGGCCTGATGGCTTCCTGGCAGTATTTATTAGCATTTTTGTATGCTAATTGAACAACTAATGGCATAGCTTGGTCAACATCTGCAAACACTCTACCTGAAGTTCTCAAAAGTCAATCAGCAAAGTCAGCATATGGCTTATTAGGTCCTTGAATCACTTTTGACAAGCTACCTTGTAGATCCCCAGGTCCTTGTACAGTTTTCCATTCCTCTAAGGCAGCTGTGTTTATCTGAGCATATACACCTGGGTCATAATTTTTTTTGAGCCTGTAAGTCTGTGAATTGCCCTTCTCCTGTGAGCATTTCTACATTATGGTCTTCAAACTATGCAGCTGCATTTCTTTTAGACATTTCTATACAAAGTTCTTGAAATTGCAATTGCCAAACCAAGTATTGCCCCCCCCACTTAATGCTGCTTTACATAGACTTTTCCAGTCTGAGGGGGTTAAGCTAAAGGTGTTAAGGGACTCCAGCATACTCAACGTGAAAGGAGCTTGGGGTCCATATGTCATTACTGCCTCTTTGAGATTTTTTATTGTTTTGAAATCTACTGACTGGTGGACCCTCTGTCCATTTTTCTTTTCAAATACTGGCAGTTCCCAATGTATCTGTGAGTTACCCTCAAGAGTGCATAAGCGCTCAGAAAGACTTTTTATTTCTATTTCTAGGGTATGCAAACGCCTAGTAATACCCTTCATATTTTCTGTAATGGATTCCACCCATGGGGGAGTAGAGGACACAAGTGGTTCCTCTACTTGATGGTCCTTTTTCTTGGTCTTTTTTAGTTTCTTTTTCCTCATTTTCTCAGGATCACTTTTACTAGATTCCTCACTACTGCTAATTTCACTGACAGCAATATCCTGAGTCCCAGGTTCCATGAAGAGCAAGTATTCTTCAGCTATCTCCAATAACTCCCAAATAGCTCTAACAGCTTGGATTTTTGTCATTTTGGGGACTCTTCTAATACTCTCTTTACTGGTCTTAGTTGACCCAGTGGAAGCTACACTTTCTTGATCACTTTCACTTTTTTCTAAATTCTCCTCACTGACAACGGAGTCAGGTATATCAAGGATTCTTTCCATAACCTCTATCATTTGGGATTTAGTTATATTCGAACCCATCTTTAGAGACCTTTCAGTTCTTACCTGTTCGCTCCGAAGTCCCTGTATGGGCTGCCACCTGTCGCTGCCAGAAGCGATTGCTGCTTGGAGCAGCAAAGCTGCAGGAATAAGTTCAGAGGTGGACTGGAAACAAACAGGCTCTTTATTCTGCTAGTTTCTCTCTCCGGCTCCAACAACAACTCCAACACCATCCATACTCCTACAATCACCACAAAATGGCAGCGACCCAATCCACAATCCCCCGTGCCAAGTCTCAGGAGACCATGGAAGATGGTAATGCTTATGGCTCACAGCTAACCACAATCTTAGCTATCTCCTTAATTAGGGCTCCTGCACACACCTATAATACTAGTGGTTAGGGAGGCTGAGGCAGGAGGATCACAAGTTCAAGGTCAGCCTCAGTGACATAGGGAGAGCTTGTCTCAAAAAGGAAAAAAAAAAAAAAAAAACAAAACTAGGGTTTAGCTCAGTGGTAAAGAACCCCTGAGTTCATTTTCTAGTACTAAACTCACACACACACACATAAATGAAATATATTTTCTACTTGTTTGTAAGAATAAACAATTAATATTATAGACAATGGATACTTATTATTTAGATTTCAACAACAATTTTGCCTGTTTGCTTTTTAAGGCTATAAAACAAACTTCATTATTTTGTAAACACAGCTAATAATAGACTCCATGCTCCATCTGGAAATATATATGTATATGTCGGTAGTAGTAGTTTTTTTTTCACCTATTTCAGCCATTAAAACAATGTCTTGAAACAAACTTAATGGAGAGCCCGACCTTTGTACTAACCCCAGATTTTAAACATAAAAAGTATATTAAATCACATTATCATCATCTACAAATTGTTATTTTGTACAATTAGTAGAAGAGATTCTAATAATTAATTTTTTAAAAAATATTTATTTATTTACTTTAGTTGTACACAATGCAATGCATTTATGTTTTACATGGTGCTGAGGATCGAACCCAGGCCGCGCACGCGCAAGGCGAGCACTCTGCCGCTGAGCCACAATCCCAGCCCCTCTAATAATTAATTTTAAGAACTTATTTTGTCTTTATTTCATTTGTTGTGAATATTCTCCTCACATGTTTTATAATCCACAAATATGATATTATAGTAGTATGTGTGTAAGAAGGAATTAATGATAAATACATAAATGTACCAACCATATTGTGTTCATTACAAGATACACATGTTTTCATACTTTGTCAGCTATGAAATTGTCATGGTTTCTAATATTTTACATATAAATGGATTAGGAAGAAGTCAACTTATTTAAATAAAGACATAAAAATGAGTGTGAGGTACTGTTAAAAGATTCCTCCCTGGTATATTGTTAACCTCATCATAGATTCACAGCCCTTGTGACTAGTAGAATAGATTTATTCATTTGTCATCAGCTTGAAGGTCCTGATTGGAATTTACTTTATGCTTTAATGATGTGGTTGGATATTTGAATACCTGGAGCCCTCAGAGTTTATAAAGTAGCAGAAGTCCAGGTGTAAAGAGAGTTGGTAATCTTTACCTCTTATCTATTTAGATATTTAAATGTTTGCTCAGTGCCTGTGCTTACACCCTCTTTAGAAGAGAGGAATATAAGATGCAATGTTTGAAGTCAAATAACTGACAGTAGAATAGGGAGTATGATATACAAACACATAAAGAACAATAAGACATTTAAAATAATTTAACAACACAAAGAAAAGAGGTCACAAGGAAGCTTTTGAATTTGCTTTATCTATATTTTAAGATCCATTGAAACATTCATTTGCATAAAAAGAAAACTTTTATTGAGGTACTCTTCTACAGGCACTGGAGGAGGTGCTTTCATACTCAAGGGAAGTGCACTGGCAGCTCTCTGGGGGCCTTGGGGAGATATCTCCCATGCTCTTCAGCAGTTTTTAATGCAGCTATAAAGACAACTCATGAAGACCTAAATAACAACATGACATAAATAATAGAGATATTAATACAAAAGATGATGCAGCATGGTGCATTATTGGACCTGACTACCAACATCCATATGACTATATGGATATTATATTCAAATAAATTCAATACATCTATGAAAAGAATAGGACTTCAAAGAGTTGAAGTATAGATTAGGTGAATCATGAAGAAAGGGCATTCCATTGAGAATGAGAGATATTCAGAACCCTGAAAGCAGAGGGTAAAGTATGTTGAAGGTCTCAAAGAAAAAGTTGGTAGAAACAGTATAACACTGGGCTGTGAAGCGTTTTGAAAATCAAGCTCTGAAGGCTTATCTTGCTCACCAGTAGAAAACAGCTAAAACAATTATAGCATAGAAATTGGATCATAAAAATCCAATTGTATTGGGAGGCTGAGGCGGGAGGATCACCAGTTCAAAGCCAGCCTCAGCAATGGCGAGGCACTTAGCAACTCAGTGAGACCCTGTCTTTAAATAAAATACAAAAAAGAGCTGGGGATGTGGCTCAGTGGTCGAGTGCCCCTGAGTTCAATCCCCGGTACCAAAAAAAAAAAAAAAAATCCAATTGTATATGAATCCACTACTGTATATGAATTTGGTTTTACAGTGCAGAGGAGAGGCTGGACATAGCCTAGAATAAGGAGATAAGTCAGGAGAGTACTTCCATTATCCAGGTGCCATTTGTGAGAAAGAGCTTGAACTAGCGCTAGGTTGGTCTCAGCAAAGATAAAGAGGGTTTCAGAGATAACAGGGTAGGAAGAATTTACCAATGGTGGTCACTGGTTTTGTATGAAGGATCAACAGGACATCTGCAAGTGAAGAAGGAATTGAGGGTGGGAGGGAGAGAAGAGGAGGGCCAAGTTAATTTGGAAGGAAGACAATAAATTTGATTGTATTGAATTAATGGTGACTAGGAAAGAGAAATTCAATGCCCAAAAGGGAGCGGGAGCTATAGGATTGCAAATCCTGGAGAAAGGCTAGGACTTAAGATTCTGGAATCATCTAGAAGAATGGTTCTCAACTCAGGGTGATTTTGCTCCCAGAGAACATTTGACAGTGCTTGGAGCATTTTTGGTTTGTCACAACCGAGGGGAATGCTGCTGGCCTTTAGTGGGTGGAAGCCAGTAAGAAATGCTGCTAAACATGCCTCACAGGACACCTCATCCCAACAAAGACTTATCCAGCCCTGAATGGCAACAGTGCAGACAAAGAAGTGTCAATCTAGAGAAATACCAATATATCCTTCAGAGAAGTAGCACCAAGCAAAGGAGAGCACATAGTATCACCAGCTGTAGGTCAAGGTCTACTTAGAAAATACCCACATTTAAGAGGTGTTGATAGAAAGTGTAACTGGCATGGGACACAAAGAAGCAAAGAAAAATAGTAGAGGCAAACATGAACCACTTTATTGGCTCCTTTATTCAACCAAAATTTATTCAATAACTTTTAAAAATGAGGTACTAGGGCTGGGGTTGTGGCTCAGTGGTAGAGCACTTGTCTCGCATGCATGAGGCACTGGGTTCGGTCCTCAGCACCACATAAATAAATAAAATAAAGGTATCGTACCCATCTACAATTTTTTTAAAAAAATGAGATACTATGTGTTAGGAATACAGCAATGACCTCCTGGAGTTTATATTCTAGTGAAGGGTGACAGATAATGAATAGGTAAAGGACATAATTAAAACAGGCTAGTGCTGTAATAAAGGCAACACAACAGGGTCCCATGATAGCAAGGTACTTGGGTCTGGGATGGGAAGAGTGTGAAGGGACTGCTTTGAATGGGATTTGAAGCAAGTCCATCTGAGAGGGTGACATTTAGGCTAAGAATGAAAGGAAGAGGAGCCAGTCCTGAAAAGAGCAGGGATGATTCAAAGTTCCCTAGGGAGGAGGAGAAATTCTTAAGGGGACTCAGAAGCATCAAAGGCTACTGAGGTCCAGCAGGAATGCATTTGCATTTGTTAATTAAGGGGGGACATTTGTGGTCCTCAAAGCTGCAGTCTTAAAAGATAACAATAGAAGTTATAATTCTGAAATTTCTAATCTTCATTTATGGAAGGAAACAAAAAAAGGCAAGTTTGGGATTTGGAGGACTTTAGGTAATGCTGCAGGAGATCCCAGTAGATTCTGTCGGAATATGTCAAGCACTTGCTCTTCTCAACAATTTTCTCCAGGAAAATTAGACATCCCCACACAACACAAAACCATGCAGTGATGGAACGCAAATGCTAATATTAATCATACCTTTTCTGTCTTTTCTTCCCCAGGCTTCACAAGGCTTGCTGCTCAGGCAGTATCTATTGTAATCAGCAAGTTACCTACGGTGATTGCATGTTTGCCTCCCCCAATTAAATACTTCTTTTTTCTCTCTGAGAGGAAAATGTCAAAAAACTTTGTTGAATTGAAGAAAGCTGGCCTGCTTGTCTGGAACTTGATTGTACTTATACGTCGCATATTTAAGGATGGAAACATGGTAGAACTTTTAACAGGTGCCTCCCTTGACAGATGGAGTAAAGAGAAACTGGGTTTAATTTGTGTGTGTTTGGGAAGCATCATGGGAGAGCAAAGTAGCTCTAATCAAATGACCCAAAAAGTCATACAAAGCATTGAGCAGCAAAAGCCCAAATGGATTGAACGCCAATTGTTGAAAGCAAGGAAATTGAGCACTGAATGGTAAGCAATGTTTTTCTCTCACTGAATTCATCACATACTTTCACAATAACAAAATTACCAGTACACAACCACAACAAAATCTTATCAGATGGGCAGCATTGATCATTTGGCTAAATTCATGGGAACTTTGATGAGGATAGAAAAAGATAAGTATCCCACTAAACACTACTGTTAAGGATTCCTTGTCTTCTTAAAATTTGAATCCCATTGATAGACAAGAACACTATACTTGTTGGGTCACCATCTAAAGGTTTCTGATTAAAAGGGTGGTAGTAACACCCTGGAGAATTTAGTTTCATTCCTTTTCAATGTGTAAACAGGTATCTAGTGGATAGCCTGGAGTGTTTTACAAGTGGAGTGGGCACAGAGATTAAATTAAGAAGGAATTAATGGATATGAAAGCCTTTTTATTGCTTTCTGTGTACCTGATTGTCAAAAAGGTACACATTTTTCATCTGGTAATATAAGAATCCCAGAGGGCAACTGGGGCATATAACACTCAAGCTATAAACACACCCAGCTGTTCCAGTATGAAAATGTCAGCCTTCTCATAGGTTTGTCACCAAGAGCTAAGTGATTTGTGGTATTGCAAAGAGTTTTAAGGGTCCCTGATGATTTTAAATATGTACATAGAGCTCTCCTGTTTTAAAATTAGTCTTTGGGTATAGAGTTGCATGATATTGATAAAGGAATTCTGGCTCAGATGGTCTACAGATCACTAAGTCAGCCCCTGTTTTAAACATCCATATACACTGTCCCCATTCTCTTAAAGTATATTCATGTTGCTAGCAGGTACTAGTATAACTTTCTTCCTGAAAAGACTAAAAGCCACTTGAAATATTACTGTTACTAGTATATGGTAGTGGTAAAGAGCTCAGGCTTTAGAATCAGAGGAACAAATACAAATCCCTTGTAAATGGGTCAGCTTGTACAAATTACTAATTTCTCAAAGCCTCAGTTTTAATAATGAAACCAAGATGACAGAATTGTTTTGAGAAATTAAATAACATAAAGTTCTTAGCATCAAGTTTAGAACTAGTAATCACTTCTTAAGTATAAACTATTAGAATACATTGCATTCACTGGTTAGTACTATAACTAATGCTTTTTGCTGGTCTTTGTTAATCTTTAAGACTTTATATTAATCCACATGGTGAAAAATAGGTAATCATGATTTTCCTGGTCTTGTCATACTGACTTCTAGAAATTTACTTCTGGATGTCTCCTGGGTGGAAGTAACAATAGCAGTCAGGCAAATGCTTAGTAACATTGACAGTGACCTTCTTAATCTTTATATTTGCATTCAATACCAATTCACAGGCTTTAATCCAGTGACTAAAAGATTAAGGCCAGATGTCATTATCCAGTGATTATAAAAGAGAGAGAGAAGAGTAAAAATTGTAGATCGGATTTTAGTTTAAGTTAAATTTATGATACTACTGATTTAGAAGCCACTCTATCAAATAAGATCTATTCAAAGCAATGTGTAAGTAATATAACTGGACTACAGGCAAAAGCTGATTTCAATTAAAGTTTTATAAACAACACCAACACATCTGGTATCCCCTGTAGTGTAAGGCTGTCTAGCTAATATTTAGCTGATTAGTTATGAGTCAAAAGATTGCTTAGCGGTTTCTTAGAACATGCATCAAAAATGAAGAATTGCTGACTTAAAATATTTTCATCAACAAAGATTCTGAATAATTAGGTAGTTAGCACAATACTATGTCTCAATTTCCCAATTATCAATATATAAAAATGCAGACTTAAAGTTACCTATTACATGTATTTGAAAAAGTTAAATTTGATTTAACTCACTTATATTAATCTTTTACAGAGTTTGGGCACTATAAGAATGATTCTTCTTGAGTTCAATTTTAAATTGATTATCTGAAATACACATGGACTTCTACCTCTAAGAATTTCTCATAAATTAATGATTATTAAATTAATAGATCTATACTGTTAAGAAAAATGCACTTCAAATTATGATATCTATATAGAGGGTTGCCATATTTTTAAAAATAAGGGTATATAAGCATTTACACTGAAGTAGTTCTTCTGTTAAGATAAATCTTAATTCCTCACGAAGATTATCTTGGAAACTACATGATATCATTTAGCTAGATTTCTTGCACTAGCATCCAGATTTAACTTTGAATATTTTTGTGGAAAAGGTGAGAATAACTGTAGTCAAAAAGGTGGCAGCTTATGTGTTGCCTGTCTTGCATACTGCCTGAAAGCATTACTATTCATTAAAATAACCTTCACTTTGTAGTAACTCTCAAGATGTAAACAGTCAACTTACATTCTGGAGAACACACAGCCCCAAAACTAAAGCAATGTCTGTCTTTGCAAAGTAATTTGTCGAGTTGAAGATTATTGTTTTTCATCATGGTGACCCTGACTTGGCTGGCTGGGTGCATATACAGATTAAGATTAATGCAGTTATTCCTTGGCTAAGGTCTGCCTCTTTCAGGGCACATTCTCCCTAATGACATGATTGATAGGCAGTCCCAAATTCAGAGAGGAACTCATTAATCATAGCGTTGACTGAATCCAATCATTTGCTTCACCTGCACAGTGATGGACAGGAAAGGATACAATTCAGGGGCTGACACTGAGATACTCCTTTGTCAAAGGGCCTCAACTTTTTCAATGTCAGCCTCTACAAAACCCGACAGGAAATTTTGCTTGCAACCTGTATGTACGCAGCTTCAAAAAGATACATGCAAACTTCTCTTATTGTAACAAGGCCATTTTTTAAAAAGAGAATTATACTAGCTGATGAATATTGCTAAGTCAAAGTGGGATTTGCTTTTTTGGTGGGGGGTAAGGCTTATAGGATCTTAAGGTTCCTTTTTCTTTCTTTTCCTTTTTTTTTTTTTTTTTTGAGAAGGGTATTTTGAAGCTACATGTGGAAGCAATATCAGAGTTAATGTCCAGCAGCTGGGTATCATTTGGTTCAGTCTTCAGGTCAACGGCACTGACTCTTAGCAGAACTAATTTTATAATCATGGCAAAATCTCAGTAATGAACTGCAGTACACAGCTGATTACACCACAATAAATTTCATTCAGCCTGGGAAACAGTAGAAAACCATGAGTTTTCCTAAGAACACTTAGACTGAAAAGCCCAACATGATCCAATAGGAATTGTAATAAAATTAGTGTGGAATATGTAGCATGTGTGATGACTAACATAATTTTTTTATATTAGTGTACTTTGAGGTGTTTAAAATATTTTATGTCATTCATTATTGTGTAAATAATGTTCAAAACGAAGAATAAGCATATATATGTGTATATATACATACATATTACATATATTCATATTATATGTCTTGTCTTATTTCTCCAAAAAGAAACATTTCAGGACTATGTTTTCAACATTCTTAGTGTGATGATTGTAAACCCTTGTTCTGGAAGAATAAACAAAGTAATGACCTTTCTTATGTATCTGTTACAGAAAAGGAGCAGGAGAGGGGTAATATATTTTTTAAAAGGCAACAAGTGTCAAAGGCCATTTTAAAATACTCAGTGGTAAGCACACTGCCACCAAGCATCCAGCCTATATTTAGCATAATAAGCTCCCCCTTTTGACACGTTAATTAGTCTTTAATGTGTTCTAAGACAGGTGTAAGAGGAATCTACAAAAGACAGAATACCAAAGCTATTCCTGGTATCAAAGATACTTTTTATCCTCCAAGAGAAAATACAAATTATTTCTTACAGGTTCTTAAAAAGAAATGTTTTGTTTTCATCCTGTGATTATAGCAATTTCAACAATTGCAGTAATGGGAAAATGTTTTATAGAAAGGAGTATAAATGCAATAAAGAAATGTTTTAAAAGAAACGATTCAATTTTAAAAAATGCTTTCAGGTGCTTAATTCTGAGGCGCTGTTTCTATGAGCAGCAGCGGTTTGGGAAGGCTTACTATTTGAGCGAAGTCTTTATGGGTGCTTTGAGTATGAGATTTACATCGACTCTCCACACTCAATCTCTCTGATTATTTTCCATCTTTACGATTCTTTGCCGCTGATATGTATGTGCTTCCTTTGTGTTTAGTGCCTTTATGACAATGGAGAAAAGCACAGTCTTAGAAGAAGGAGACACTGCTCTTGAACTGACTGAGCAGAAAATAAACATGATGGTCCTGGATGTCTGCCACAAACCAGGTGGCAGCGAGTACCTGAGGCAAATTTATCACATCATGCGGCTCAATGAGGTAGGGAAACGGCCTTTTTACCGAGCAATTAGGTGTGTACTGGCCTGAGGCAGCGTCTGCTGGCAGCTAAGGGTTAGTCAAGGAGGTGATAATACTTCTTAAAGTCAATACCAAACTCAATATTGCATTATTAATAGAATCTATTCAGCCCTGGCTGTGCTGCATTTGTACAGAAAAAGCTTCACTGAAACAATGTAGGTTTTATTTGTATGATTTAAACAATAACATGGCTCATAAACTCAGTTCAGTTCTGAATTGTAGAGACTAGAGGTGTAGTTTGGGAATTGCGTGTTTGTGACCATTAAGCTGATGCTAAAATCTGGTATTTGTGGAACTGAATTTTCTGAAGAAAGACACTGCTGTTTTCCTGAAGACATCATACTTGTGCTGGTGAAGTTAGAGATTCCTTATGTAGTTAAAAACTTCAGAAGAATACTGAACCTTATTTGGGAACAGATAAACCCAAGAAAATTCATTAATACACAGACACTGGCTGGAACCAATGTTATGCCTATTCTTTGTTTGGTTAAGCCTCTGACCTTGGGTGTTTTGAGCTGTTTTAACAAAAATCTACATACATAGTTAATCTTGGCTATTTGCTTGAAACAATGCAAGTTTTCTAACCTCATCAAGTTTTTATTTTGATCATATGTATCTGAATTAGAATGTGGCACCATGTTTATGTTTGTAAATATGATTGTATTTTCTGGTATAGTAAAAATTATATAATATGAATAATGTGAATATGTAGCATTTTATCTCAATGATATAGGCCTTAAAAACCATAGATTTCCAAGTGGTGAATTAAATTCTATGACAGCATTTTACAGTTCAGTTATATAAATGTTCTCTCCATCATTTTCTGAGAGTTGCTTGAAGTAAAACTTGTTTCCTGAATTTCATAGAGCTAATCAACTACTCGATAAACAAGTGGCATTACAATGTCTTCAATGACAACCTGATGTGAGAAATTTGTAGCTATGAGAAATGACCCTGTCCTTAAGGCACCAGAGCTCAGTATATAGTTGCTACAAAGTAACACACTATTCACTCTTGTTAATGATGCCTGATAGCCTGTGTAGGATTTCTATTTGGGAAGCCCTGGAACTCCCATCTAAATGAATGATCTCCTTTTCGAAGTCATGTTTCTCAAAGGCATTTTTCACTTGGCCACCTGGATTTGGCCAAAGTAATTGTGGTGACTAATAAGAAAGAGATGTTTAAGTACGATTACCATTAGAGCCTTTGTGTAAATTGATGTCACAGTAGCTCTGGAGATAATAATGGCTGATATAGATTGCCAAATTGATAGAAAAAATCAGTAATTACGAATGAACAAAATCATCAAAAATCAAGTTGCGTATTTATTAGCTGTCATTCATCTGATACATTTCCCTTACAGAGTTTGTGTAACTCTGAGGCAGTGGTTCTGAACAGGTATGCTATGAAATCTTTACTGGGAGGTCACCAATTTTTGATCAATTGCACTCAAACTTATGATTTTCCTTTTTTTACACCTGAATCTATTTACTATTATGGCAATGTCCATCAGATTGTGTGTTGAGCTGTCTTTAATTTACTCTGTTGAGTGAAGCATGCTCAGAAAGATATGTTAGGTAAGACTAAAAGTAAAGCAAGTAGGAAACTTTTGCTTTGTAACTAATAAAAAACACAGACAATAAACTCAATACCAGGGTGACTGAGTAACTAATATAGTACTCTTGGCTGCTTTTAAATGGGTGGCATTATGTGCTGTAGTTGCAAATGCACTGTGCGGTTTGCTCATTTGATGAGTAGTGCTCAACATCACTTAAAATGTAATATGGGTTCAGTTATGGGTACAGGCCCAGCTGAGGGGAAGAATGTGTTTGTAATTGATAGGGAAGTTATAAAGGACAGCGGGTTTAAGTTTGTCTTTGAGATGAAGGTAAGATGTGTGAGCAAAAAAATATGATTATGGTTAGAATCCCGGCCATGAACACAGATGAGAAACCCAGAGTTGGTGGTGTTCAATGAGTGTGCTAGTGGGGACCATCAAGCAGGTGGGGACACTTCAGTGGGGAGAAGTAGAGAGAAAAATAACAGGTAAAAAATAAACTTTGGTTTAACTGCACAGAGAAAGTGTTCAAGAAAGAATGGACATATTCTTAACAAGTAGACCTGATTAAATATATCTAAAGGAATGTCATAGTAAAAAAAAAAAAAATCTTTTTTTTTTAAGAAAGTGTACTGATGACTGTCAATGCAGTAGATTAACAAGGGAGAAAATACCAGTTTGTTCACAAATTGTAACAGAGCACTTTTTTTTTGAATAATGGAAAAAAAATAGATAAAAATATGATTAAGTAAGGGGCAATTAATTAAGAAAAAATATTAGCCAAAACAAAGCATGATTTTTTCCCCAATGAAGGAAGTGTTTTTATCCTTTTTAAAATTTTGCTTCATAAATCATGACAGAGAAAAAAAAAAACTTGTTTCTGTTCAGTAATCTATATCTGGGCATAAAATTTCTTTGTGATGGTTTTATCATCATCTAAACATATTTAGTAAGTTCATGTGTGCCACTCTGTCAGACGCTATAGAATTAATCTTTTAAACTTACAATGAGCAAGTTTAAGAAATGAGTGCTATAGTTAACTTTTGTAGTGGTTTCTTTAGATGCCACTTTGGTTGTAAAATCTGAAATTTTCCCTCCACCGTGGACACAATGGAGTTCATAGAGTTGTAGTGATGCAGGAGAAAGCACAGTGATATGAAGCCAGATATGTGGTTTCTTCCAACTCCACCACTCTCTTTTGTGTAACCACAGGCTTGTTCCCTGACCTTTCAGAGACAACCATTGACTGTGGTGTTCAACTAGACTTTCTTGAGCTTTTATGTGCCTCCAAATCTCCTGAGAATTCCTGTTGTCAGGCAGATTTTGATTCAGTGGGGGCTGAAATTCTGCTTTATGAACAAGCTCCTAGTTCAGGCTGATTCTCTTGGTCTATGCATCAGACCTTGAGTAGCAAGGATTTTTAGATGACTTCTGAGGTCTTTTTTGTCTCTAAGACTCTGAACTTTGTTTTAACCTTAACCTTGAAGAAAACAAATTATATTGTGGCATATTAAAAAATAAGAAGAACGTTTATTATTTTTATTTATTAAATGACTTTTATTAATAGCAAACATTTGTTAGTTCATGGTAGATTTTTAATCATTTAAATTTGTAGTCTTCTGAAGAGTCACACAAACTAGGATTGTTTGTTCACCTTATTTATTTATCGGTGGAAAATGAGGTATAATGCAGTAGATTGTCTCTTTTATTGCCCAGGACTGCATTGGCACTTGGAAGATTAGAATTACGTATTCTGAGCTTCTATCACCTTGATATTTTTTAGTCCACAGAATAGAAATAGACTTTAGGAGCTTGCATTATAAATAATTCTGCTTAGAATGTGACTAATTGCAGGAAAATATCAGAATGCTTAGCGCTCTGATGAGCCTGGAGTAGGGAGCAACTATACTTAATGAAGGAAAGAACAATCTTGTACTGGGCATAATCACACCTGAGTTACGTTTTGGTAACCAGACACAGTAACACGTGAACCAGTAAGTACATAATGCCTGTGAAAGACTCTGACATATAAAGCATTCATTCATTATGTGACAGTTTGTTAAATGGGCTTTAAATCTATACTATACAACAGGTAAACCTATTTTTGATAGGTTTATTGCAATACTGATTGGTACTCATCTATGTATCTTCTGAAAATGTATTCTTCCTGAGGCAAGTAATACACTGCAATCTTGCTAATGTGCTGAAAGGGTAAACTTGGATATTGATCAGTTTATTTTTAAAGAGAATATGTGCTTCTCACTATCATGACTTGTAATTTTTTTCTTAAAGGAATATTTAAAAGAACAGCTGTTTTCTATGAATGGTTCAGAGGAAAAGCCATTACCCATCCGACCTTTAAAGACAACATTGAAAAGTGTGGAAGCTCAGCCTTCTGCCTTTAACCCTTTCCATGTGTACAAGGTGTTTAGTGAAGATATGCTAGATCAGGTATGCAGAAATTAAATGGTAACTTTAATTTAAATGTGTGTTTCTCTACACAAGTAAGAAAATGCTTTGGTTTGAATATGTACTCACAAGCTTTTTTTTTGATAGGAAACAAAAATCCCTTATTTCAATTTATATGGTCTGTACAAATTATCTTTTGAAAGTTATTTTACCTTCTATTTGTCAAACTGATTCATATGTTTGGTCTATAAAACTTAACTTTTGACCAGGTCAGTTTGCCATGGGCAAACAGAACATCTTTTAGCCTGTGTCTACAGAAGGCACAAAGAATCAGGCATTTTGTAATATTCTTCCTTTCCCTTGTCACCTCTTATCCCCTGAGAGATTCACAAAACACCTTATGATCTTTATTAGTGTATTAGATCAATTAGAAAATAATTTTAAATGAATTACAATAGAACATTGAGCTTCTATTTTAAATGATATGAGATAAATTTTCTTTTTATAACCCTAAACACATCCCCAAACTTCAAATGAATTTTACTAATGACCTTAAAGCAAGGACATTTGGAATAAAGTCAATGTGATAAACCCCATACATTTTTAAATGTCAGATTATCCATTGTGTAAACTGCATGTTTCAGTTGTTACATTAAAAAGATCATCTTTCCGGCAAAGTTTTTGAAACCTGAAGTTGCTTTGCTTTGTTCATTCTTCTGGTGGCTTTTCCCAGAAACCTCTTGACAGACAATTTGAACTAATAGGGCAGAAGAGAAGGATTGCTTGACCTAGAGCTCTGAGGAAAATAAGAATTAAAACAATGGCCTAATTCGGCATGCAGATAATATTTTTACCATGCCTCTTACAGTGCTCCTCTTCATTCATCAATACTGTAGTAGAATAAGACCTTCAAATGCTGACAACCCGGGCAGAATTCTCCTGCTCTATGACAGGATTGTAGTGCTTGATTAATCAGCAGGTGACAGGGGATAGCTCTTGTTGGATTTTAAACATCAGCCTGGACTCTTGTTATCCAGACTATTTAGTTTTAAGGAGAATAAGCATCTATAATACTTTAAAACAAAATGTATTATGTAAGTTTGAGTTTATTGGCTATTTTCCTGTATTGTACAATTAGATTGCTTCAAACCATAAATAATTATTGTAGTGTTAAATTATCCTTACTTCATTTAAATAAATGGCATGTTTTATTGAGTTCTGAACTATGGGACCATTTTTCACTGTATTTTTTCCTCCTTACTCTGTTGTGGAATTATCTATTAATGAGAAAAAAGAGTCATTTATGTTATATATACTTGCAGGTCCTTATTAGTCTCCCTTTAAGGCATTTTCTTGACCAAAAAGATAACATTAATATCATGCTCTAATTATGGTGGGTCTTATAATTTGGGTCTTAGCACGACTAAGTTTTTTTTTAATCAAACTTTTGGGTGCCAAAAAAATATAAAGTGATTTATGCAAAAGATGCCTGTAGAGTGATCTTTGTGTAAGTTGCCAATTATTTTGCTTTGTTTTTCAAAGAGTCACCCTCCCAGAGAAACTTGTTGGGCAAATGCCATTAACACTTGGAAGAATAACGACTCTTGATTTATATTTTTTATAAGTAATGACTACATCCCCAAATGGATTTATAAATTAATTGCTGTCTTTTTGGAATAAAAACCTTCTTCTGTGGACATGATTGATGTTATCTGTCTAAGTCCTTGTTCTGGACCCCCCTCCTTCTTAGTTAGTCTATCACAGCTGGAGCTTTAATTTACTGATCATATTAACTCTGATTAATAACTAACAATAGTGTCTTCTCATTTATCAACAGTCAGCCATCACAAAGTGGAACTGGAATTGGTCAAACTTGCTGCCAAATTATCTGGGACTAGATAAGATGACCTTCAGTGTGCTGCTCAAAAACAGGTAATAAGATTAGGGATCTTGGGGGTCTGGGGTTGGGGGAAGATCGTGTGTGTGCATGTGCACACACAAATGTGTGGGTATCATTTTGGGAAAAAGCAAAAACATTTTGTCAGCAGAGAAATCTCTTTTATTTTCTCCTTTTCCAGTCTCTCATCTTGAAATAATCTGGCTGAAATTACATAAACCTACTTCTTAAATTCTGTTTTCTGTAATGAACATTTCCAAAATTTGTTTCCAAAATGAAATTAGTTGATTTCAATGTCAATTTTAACTATTTTAAACTTTGTGTATTTAATAGTTCACTCTTATAAACACCAAAAATTATTGACTTGGATGACATTATCATACTATACCTTTTTTACAACAATTTAATGAATGCATTTAAAATGCCAGACCAAATCAACTAGTCTAATTAGGGGAAACATATAAGTAAAACTGTCATGATTGAATTTTTACTTTTCAGACAGTTATTTTGGCACTGTCTTGTTATAGCCTCATTTGCATATTATTTTATACACATGCGCACACACATACATACATACACCATTATAATACAATAAAATAATAATGTGATTTCAGCCTAGTAACATACTTGTAATTTATTTTGCATACTATATACACATTTTCTATTATGGATTAATTTACATAGATTTTGCAAATATATCTTGGTAGTTTTCAGTGAATTCCCATAAACTTTCAAAATTAAATTTCTCTATCAATTTTCACATTTCAAATTAGATATATATGTATGAGACTCCTATATTAGTTACATTTAATCTACTTATAATATTTTTATATGATCTTTGTAATGTATTCTCAAATTTTTTTTACAAAAATGTTTTTTTTTTTCCCCTGTAAGAAAATAATGAAAGTGACATAGTAGAATTGCCAAATTATCCCTGAGAAATCTGGGTGCTTATAAGAAAATGTCCTATAAGAGAAAGATTGTAGTATTTTCCAGATGAAAGGTTAAAAAAGAGTCAGCTTTATCACTAATAAAAACTATAGGTTAGCTCTGTGGTCATAATGGTATTCCTAATATTTCACCCTGAATTAAGATCACACACCCATCAAGAGCAAAGCAAAACCATCCTGAAGCTTCCCCATCAAAGACAGAGCCTTTCCTGTAGCAAGTTTACCACCTGGCAGGCAGTGATCCAGAGTGCACCCTGTTTGTACACAATGCACCCCAGACGTGCTTCTGTCCTTCCCAAAGTTGTCTGAAAAGGTGAGAGGGAGTGTTGATAGTTACATGATGTGTAACCTACAGTTACATGATGTGTGCACAGTATTAAATGTCTGTCTGGAAACTTGGAAGCATAAGTAATTTTCTCCTGCTCTTTGAAAAGCTTTGAGTTTATGCAGACTAAGTGTACAATATTTTACTAACTTTTCTTTAGTTTGGAGTTGCAGCTTCTAATTCAACAAATGATACTCTAGGAATGACATGTCCTTCAAAATTTACTGCATTTGTGTTGTGTAATAGTTGCTTCTAAGGCAATTTGTGCTTTAACCATAATTACATATTGTTATTTTTGTTTAATAACTTTAGATATACTTTAATTAAGTCACTAGCTATTAAAGTCTATTTCTCTGAGATGTGCATGAGTGAGTGAGAGAAAGGAACTTCTGTAAATTTAGCTAGAAATAACAGGTCAAAACAGTTCTCCTGGAAAAAAGGTCATGAATTTTTAATAGAAACAGCTAGAATCTCATCTTAATAAGAACCTTAGATTTTTAAAGAATGGCACAAAAACAATTCTATTGCAAAGTACCACAATTGCAAGCTACAATGAAGCTAACTGATCTATTTTAAAAGATGAAAGACACCTGAAAGTTTTTAATCTCTTCTATCACTTTCCCATTTAAGAATGTTATTTGTAAGTTTTGATTAGTGTTGAATGAGCAATGAAATTATTTTTGTTATTTTCTGTAAGATACTCTCATTAGGACCTATCTGAGAATGCTGACTTTTTAAAAAATAGTGCATTGAATTTTCTGACAACATGGTTATCTGAAAGATACACACATGATAATGAGACCAACAAAACACTGAGCTTTTAGAATGAGGGTTATATATGACATCCAACACCTACAGAGTTATACGTTTGCCTACAACCATGGTCTTTTGGGCTAGACAAAGATGAAGAAGAGAACCAAGAGCAATTCAGCTGAATATGTTTGGCTCTTTTTTCCAAATTCTATTAAACAAACCATGTGTTCCCCTTTACTCCCTTTGTTGGTAATATATTTGTACTAATGTACCTCTGCATTATGACATTCATGTATAAATAAGGCTGTAAATGTTGTCTGAGGACATATTATAAAGAAAAGTGAACTCAAATACACAAGTATGAAAAAAAGTCCAGGAGAAGGGAGTTTTTTCTATTTACCTCAAATTTCTTGCACCTGCTCTTCAACTTTCATATAGGAAGCAAAACATCTGTGGACTTATCGTCTGCAGTGAACAGACCTCCCTCATCCCCAAAACAAGACACAGATGAGAAAGCAGGATCCCTACTTTTCTGAAGCTTAGCTCTAACTTTGATTTTCTTATCTTTAAAAGGAAATACTGATAGCCAAGCATGATGGCACACACCTGTAATCCTAGTGGCTCAGGATGCCAAGACAGGAGGATCGCAAGTTCAAAGCTAGCCTCGGCAAAAATTAAGACACTAAGCAATTCAGTGAGACCTTGTCTCTAAATAAAATACAAAATAGGGCTGGAAATGTGGCTCAGTGGTCGAGTGCCCCTGAGTTCAATTCCCAGTACCCCATCCCCCAAAAAAAGGAAATAATGATAATTACATAGCTACCTCATGGATATTATTGTCACAACCAAAAGTTAAAGTATATGGAAATATTTTTGAAAGTTGAAAATGTGATACATATTCAGAAAAATAGTAACAGCAGCAGTTTAGTTCTGGTCACATAAGGAAATAATAAGTTCCATTTTGGATTAGTTGCAAGATCAAGCCTCCATATCAAGTTTATGTAGACTCCAAGCCTAAACCAATAGGGAAAATCAGGACATATATCAGATCAGACCAGGCAGTGGGCCCCTAGGTCTAGAAGACCAACAGTGAGAAAATGAGCAAGGAAGAGAAACAAAAAGTCAAGTAAACTACTGAGGAGATAGAGACATAAGAGATGAATACTTGAGGGACAGTTCAGACACATAAAAGAGAGAATCTGTAGGGTGCCAGCCATGTCTGTTACCTGAGGCCATATCGGCATTGCTTCCATACACTGGACCTGTGCTGACTCCAAAGGCAGAACAAATCTTGAAGTGGCTGCCTGAGTCCTTGGCAGGGATGTGCCCTCTGCTCACTATTGGACCTCAACTCAAAATACCTTCCTTTAATTCATGATGCTCATATTGCCTTCTTCATGTTGTTTGGATTGTTTAAGTTCTTTCCCACTCTAGGGTCTTTGGTACTTGCAGTTCCCTTCACTGTTCACATGGCCAGCACCATCTTGCCCATCTGGAGTAAATATTACCTCCTGAGAATGATTGTTCCCTATCACCCATCCTCCCGGTTACACTAGCATTCTCCTAAATTGTGTTTCCTTAACTGAGTTATCACTATCTGAAATCTTAATTTCTGTTTGTTTAACCTTACCCCTGGCAGTAAGATTCAATGTTTTTGAGATTAGCACCTTGCGTACCTATTTCAATAGTGCCTCTAATACCTAGAACAGCCCTGGGCACATAGTAGGCTCTAAGCAATATTTGTTGAATTAACTAATGAAAAAATGTGGAATAAAGATGCAGGGAAAAAAGCTGGCTCCTGACAGATAAACATAAAAGTAGGTGTCCTCAAAAATGTGATATTAATAGTCATTTAAGTACAAGAAGTGTATTCTGGTAAATCACAAGTAAAAAATATCTAACTGCATATTTATTCTCTGCATTTTCAAAATTTGGATAAAGCAGGTCAGTTAAACTCTTATGTTTCAAGTGCCTATTATTATTGTTGTTGTTATTTGAAATTTGGCTCAGATTAAAGCAGGAAGGTGTTCTTTATTTTTAATTACCTGATCCTGTTCAAGCCATAACCTTGTCAGCAACAAAGTCTGTTTTTTACTCCATGATTCCTAAGTCTTTTGACATTTGGGAGATAAGTTTGGATTTCTTAAATGATATTAAAAATGGAAGGTGAAAAACATGAGGTACAGGTAAGTGACCATAGCATCCAATCATGCCTTTGTAAATTAATTAGTGATTTTTGAGGCATTTGAAGAAATGTACAGTAGCTGAGACCTCAGAAAGGAGATCTTGAATATGTATTAAAGACATATATGTTTCAACTTAGAAAGTTTGCCACCGTAGAAAATAGAGACTCCTTAGAGGTTCAGAAAATCAACATATATATCAGTTCTACACTTTTACCTTTAATGCTGTATAAGAATAAGTACAGTGATTGTACATTGATCTTTTGAAATAATAAAGGTGCTTTTCCAGTTCCTTACTATTCATTTCTTGCTTTCGTTCTTACCCACTTTAAAATAAATCCAGACTAGCCAATGAGATGGTGATTGCATTTCAGGAGAGTGCACCAAAAGGAACACTCTATTCCTTCACTCATGGCGGATCTCCAGATTGCCATTTTGATATTGTTTTCTTTGTCACTGAAACAAATTTATGTTGCTCCTTTTCTCTTTACCTTATTTATTCCAGACTAATTCCCAAGAATTGTGTTGTTGCAAATAATCTGTGAATACAGTGGAGTGCTATGCTATTTTAACCATCTAAATATACTGCATATGAGTTTGGCTTCGAGTTGAGCAAACACAATTAAATATGATGGCAGGAACAGCAGAAGGGGTGGTGGTGGCAGATTTCTGGCTATCACTTTGGGGCCTTTCCAGGTGGACAATAACCATGCATCTGAGAGGAAACAGAGATTAGAAAACGTGTTGGAAAAGAGCTGTTGATCTATAGAGTTGATTGTTTGCTTTTAATAATAATAATTATTAAAGTACCTTTACCCTAAAGCAGATTATAGTGTGTGCCCTGCAGTGTGTGGAGAATAGGAAATATTGTCTCTGGCTCAAACTGCACACTGCACTCTCAAGTGACCATTCTCAGGCAGTGCTACCATTAGCACAATGTTTATAGTTGCTCACAGCAGTAAATTCCTGGTGCAGCAGCAGGCTGCCCGGTTATGGAGAGTTGGGTTTAAGAAAAAGGGAAAGCTGATTTTATGAGTACACACCTCTGAGCCATTACATACATTGCATATGCCACAACATTCAAATTTGGGGACTTTTTTTTCATGCTCCAGCTCCATAGAGTACCCATTTCTTTCCACCTCCACCAGAAGGCCTCAGCCTCAGTGACTTTCCATCCACCAGCATTCTTTGTTCTAAAATAGAAGGCTCCCCCCACCCTACCATCCTGAAATCCTACAACAGAATGCAGAATGTTTCTTTCTTTTTCTTTTTCTTTTTTGTACCAAGGTTGCCTAATATGTATTTTGGGTTTTTATTTTTTTAATTTTTTTTTAAAATATTTATTTATTTGCTTTAGTTGTACAGAATGCGTTTATTTGTACGTGGTGCTGAGGATCTAACCCCGGGCCACGCACGTGCTAGGCGAGCGCTCTACCGCTGAGCCACAATCCCAGCCCCTTGGGTTTTTATTTTTATTTATTTATTTATTTTTTGGTACCAGGGATTGAACTCAGGGGCACTCAACCACTGGGCCGCATCCCCAGCCCTTTTTTTTTTTTTTTTTATTTTATTAGAGACAGGGTCTCACTCAGTTGCTAAGTGCCTCGCCATTACTGAGGCTGGCTTTGAACTTGCGATCCTCCTGCCTCAGCCTCCCAAGTGCTGGGATTACAGGCGTGTGCCACCGCGCCCGGCTCGCCTAATATGTATTTTGGGATGTATAAATGTAACACTCTGATACTCGGAATTTGTCAAGCTAAGGGATTTGGTACATGAACCAAATATATTCATAAACATGCTTTTTTTAATGCTGGGAAACTTGTATATGTCTGTCATCCTTTATGATGTGTAAAGCATTTTCACACAAATCTTCTCCTTTGGCCCTCACTACAACCATGTAATGAGAGACAGGTATGAATGAGGTTGTAAAACATTAAATAACGTGCTCAAGGTCACCGATATTAAATGGCAGGTGGTACTCGTGCTGAAGGCTTCTGACACTGTTTCTGGTATTTTATCTACTATATTCTGCTCAATTTCTTTCTTTGCTTTTTCTTTTAGTTGTATAGCTGTATATTCCTTGTAATAATACTGATGATAATGAACATAATAGAAAGAGCACTTGCCACATGGCTGGCACAATGTAAGTGTTTCACAAACACATATTTAACTATAGTCCTACAGTAACCTTATAAGGTTGGTACATGTTATAATCATTTTCCTGATAAGGAATATGAAGCATAGAGGCATAGAGCTTTAGGGGAGTGTTTAGATTCTGGCTCAAGTCCATGTTCTTTCCCCTACCCGCCACTCCTCAGTACTGGGGATTGAACCCAGGGGCACTCTACTACTGAGCTACATTCCCAGCCCTTTTTGAAAAAATATTTTTATTTTGACACAGAGTCTCATTAAGTTGTCCAGGCTGGCCACAAACTTGTGATCCTCTTGCCTCAGCCTCCTGAGTAACTAGGATTGCAAGTGTGTGCCACTGAACCCTGGTAAGTTCATGTTCTTAACTACTTCTTTCTAGGTCATCTGTATAGCTTTGCTTACTTTACTCATTCAACAAACATTTTTTAAAAATATTTATTTATTTATTTTTAATTGTACAGAATGTCTTTTTTTTTGGTACCGGGAATTGAACTCAGGGGCACAAGACCACTGGGTCACATCCACAGCCCTTTTTTGTATTTTATTTGGAGACAGGGTCTCACTAAGTTGCTAAGTGCCTCACCACTGCTGAGGCTGGCTTTGAACTCGCGATCCTCCTGCCTCAGCCTCCCAGAGTGCTGGGATTACAGGCGTGCGCCACCACGACCGGCTAATGCCTTTATTTTTATGTGGTGCTGAGGATTGAACCTGGGCCGCGAACATGACACGCGAGTGCTCTGCCGCTGAGCCACAACCCCAGCCCCCAACAAACATTTTTAAGCATCTTCTATATTAAGGGCTATTGTTTGGAATAAAGTAATGATTTAGTGTGAAATGTTATATATGGTCATGCATGGCATAATGTTTTGGTCAACCAGGGACTGCATATACAATGATCCCATTAGATTATATCTCCTACTGATGTTTTGGCCATCTTAGTTTGTGTTAGTAGAATCTATGATGTTTGCCAAATGACTAAACAGCCTAAAGACATGTTTTGCCTAACCTGTCTGCATCATTGAACTATTAACACATGACTTCAGTGCTTCTCCACATAATTTCTAATCCATTTTAAATTTTCATTTTGGTTTTTCCCCTCTTGCAATGCTAATACTCCTCTCAGCAACTGACTTGCCATCACATACTTTACCAGGGAGACGGAAACCATCTAATGTGAATCTCCCAAACTTTCTTCTTAAACTTCAGTTTAGTTTCTGTAATCTCCAATCTTTTGAATAAAGAGATTATTCTTCCTTTTAAAACTTAAGAGTTAAGAGCCGGGCGTGGTGGCGCACGCCTGTAATCCCAGCACTTTGGGAGGCTGAGGCAGGAGGATCGCGAGTTCAAAGCCAGCCTCAGCAATGGCGAGGCACTTAGCAACTCAGGGAGACCCTGTCTCTAATAAAAACACAAAAAAGGGCTGGGGATGTGGCCCAGTGGTCGAGTGCCCTTGAGTTCAATCCCCGGTACCACAAAAAAAAAAAAAAAAAAAAAAAAAACTTAAGAGTTAAGTTGGCTACTTATATTGTGCAGGGCCTGCAGAGTAAGAAGTTTGAAATCTAAACAGTATACTGACAGAATTATCAAAGTGACAGGAGTGACAGGAACAGGGAGCTACTTTAGGTCATTAATAATATTAGGTCATTAGTAATAGTAACTATTACTAATGACCTAAAGTAGCAAGGGGTCAAGGGGCAGGATAACTAAAAGGAGGGAAGGGCAGGATAACTAAAAGGAGGGAAGGCCATGTTAGAGACTATGGCTAGGGACAGATGTAAAAGACATTCCTAAACAAGTTAAGGGCTCAAAAAATTCTATAATTTGGGACTGGGGTTGTGGCTCAGCGGCAGCACACTTACCTGGCATGTGTGAGGCACTGGGTTCAATTCTCAGCACCACATGTAAACAAATAAAATAAAGTTCTATTAACAACTAAAAATATTTTTAAAAATATATAGTTTGAATAAAAATAGGCATGTTCCTGCCTCTTTGAAGAGAGTGTGACTGAGATTTTTAAGGTAGAGAAGCACTGTACTAACCTTTTGTTCAGAGAGTAAGTGTGTCAGTTCGTATCCTCCAAGAAGCAGATGCCAAGACAGGATTAGAGATTCAGGAAAGTTTTTTTGTTTATTTGATTTTTTTTTTTTTTTTTGGAAGCAATGCACATGCAGGTTAGAAAGGAGAAAGAAACAGGAATAGGCAGGGAAGACCTTCAGACCAAGTTATTGATCTGATCCCATGAAAGGAGAAGGTGATGTTGGACTGCAAAGGAAAAGTCAGTGTCAGACAGCAAGGTAGTTCTAAAAATGTTTTCACAAGGTCAAGGGGAATTTCTTGAGCTACAGTACCTACTAAAATAATCCTGTATCTTACAGGAGTGGGCTGGTTGTAGTCCTTCCACCATACTCAAGATACTGGCTAAAAACAGCATAAGAGAAGCATGGACTTAGCACAAATGCCATGGTAGATGCCAAGAAATGACAGCTGGGGCCATCATGTCAGCTGTGCTAACTGTAGATTTGAGTGGTGATTTTCTGTGGCTACCATAATGGGGATGGAAAAAATGACTCTTATATACAGAAAGATTATAAAAGTATATGTTATGTAAACTAACACAAATGCAATTTAAATAAAGGTCTCCATTACTTTAGTGAGAAAAAAGCCAGCCTCAATAAATGTGTTAAATGCTATTGACAGAAATGCAGAATTGGCAACATTTTGATGAAAAGAAGGTATAATAATTTCCTCAAAAGGAGCCATGGGAGAATTTTTTTGCTTGTCAAATTGAACCAAAATTCACTTTGTAATGAATTTTCTTCTACCTAATTATGCATTCACATACTGGCACTTTTGGGTTTTTGCAATGGATCAAAAGCTATTTAAAATCTTGCTTGTATAGAACACATTCTTTTTTCAATGACTATTCTTTAATTCTTTTCCCTGTCAAATACTGTTCAGACCCCAAAGCTACTCTGATGTTTTTCTGCAAAAAAGTTTTAGCACACGCTGCACCAGGAGTAGCTGTCATAGGCCTATTGATGCCATCTGACTGAAGATGAAAAGAGTATTGACTGCTTTAAGGCTTATTGAGCATTGTTAAATATCTCAAGTTTGTTTATGTTGCCAAATCAACATAAGGAAATGAGCTCTTTGAGAATATTTTTATTATGACCTGTTTATAAGAAAAAATTTAAATGTCTACTAAATGCAATTAAATATAATAACAAATCTGAGCAGCAATTAATATTTTCCCTTTATTTGTGTATAACATAATAGTATTACTATTTCTGATGTACTATACTGTTTTGTGACATGCTATATATTTTGACATAAATTGGTTAGAATACCTGCAGTGCTTTATTTTCTTTTTATTGATACTAGGCATTGAATCCAAGCGTGACTTACCATTGAAGCACTTCCCCAGCCCTTTTTATTTTTTATTTTGAGACAGGGTGTTGCTGAGTTGCTCAGGGATCACTAAGTTGCTGAGCTGGTCTCAAACTTATGATCTTCCTGGCTCAACCTCCTGAGGTGATGGGATTACAGGCATGTGCCACCACATCTGGCATATATTTAATTATTTTAATTTATTTTCCTGCAGTACTTTCTTATATTATAGGTGAAACTCTCACCCAGATTTGCCTTGGGAATATAGCTCTAAACCTGATCTCTTTTTCCATAATATGAGACCTTTTGAAATTTTTAAAAATTGAGATAGTTTAATATCCAGAATCTATACATTGATTTTGAAATTTATTTTATAATAAAATATAAGTAACATATATACATTATTTCAAATGGTATAAGAAGATATGAAATATAAAAGCCCCCTCCAACTCCTCAATCACACAAGTCTCCCTCCAATTGTAACCATTTGAAGCATTTCTGTTTCTATTTGTTTTAGTTCATAAATCTAGGGAATAAGATGAACCATGATTTTTAAAATTTTTGTCAACTTAAAATTACATTATTGAAGCCAGGCACGGTGGCGCATGCCTGTAATCCCAGCACTTGGGAGGCTGAGGCAGGAGGATCATAAGTTCAAAGCCAGCCTCAGCAATGGCAAGGCACTTAGCAACTCAGTCTCTAATAAAATACAAAAAATGGGCTGGGGATGTGGCCCAGTGGTTGAGTGCCCCTGAGTTCAATCCACAGTACCAAAAAAAAAAAAAAAAAAAAAAAAATTACATTATTGATTCCTTTTAATGAAAAATACAGAATTTAACTCATACTATCTACTCCTTTCCACTCCTCTTCAAGCTCTGCTAGTAAAAATGTTAATTTCTTTTATTGGTCACCTTTATATGATGTTATAAACATGCAATGTAACATGCCTCCCTCAAGGACAAGATTACTTAGTCCTGACCAGGATGAAGTTTCCCTGCAGCTAAGAAATAGAGTGGAGGTCACTCAAGTAGAATGACTGAACTCTGTGGAAGTTAAGCACTTCCTGATATCTACAAATAAGAGCCCCATGTGAACAGCTCCTCTGGCTTTATCCAGCTTGTGACTTACACTGTAAACCACAGTAGTGAAAGAATAGGATAGTTCAGTTCATGCTTGTTTTAGTCAGCTATTTTGGTGCTGTGACTAAAAGACCTGATGAGAATAATTAGAGGAGGAAAAGTTTATTTGGGGGCTCATGGTTTCAGAGGTCTTTGTTTATAGATGGCTAACTCCATTTTGGGGGGCCTGAGATGAGGCAAAACATCATGGCAAAAGAGTATAGCATAGGGAAGTAGCTCAGAATAAGGCACCAGGAAGCAGACAGACTAGACTCAGCTTAGAAAGTACTGACTCCAAAGGCATACTTCCAATGACCCGCCTTCTCCAGCCTCTACCTACCTGCCCACAGTTACCATCCAGTTAATCCCTGTCAGAGGATTAATGTACTGATTAGGCATTCATAATCCAATCATTTAATCTCTAAACTTTCTTGCATTTTTTTATACCTGGGCTTCTTGGGGATACCAAATATCATATCCATAACAAACCTTTTTTGGGGTTCAGCCTAAATTTATTTTTTGAATAACTTTGTTATAGAACTTTCTTAGTTAAGGAAGGATCACCAAGAAAGAGACCTTATGAATTCATTTATTAAAAACTGTATTAAATTACTTTAAATCACATACATGCTCACTACAAATAAGACAATACAGACATTGTATAAAGTAAAAGTCACTAATCTTTTGCTCTGCCTCATCACCTATCTTATAATTTCACTCACCAGAGGTAGCCTCTATGACCTTTTCTTTAATTTTCACTTAAACCTTAACATATCCTTTGAGCATTGTCATTATTCTGAATAGAGTTTTAAATGAAAAAAAATTTAGGAAAATGTTTTGATTTAGGAAAAGAGATAAAAATAGACTCACCTAGTTTTTTATTCAATGGAAGTTTCTAAAGTCACAAAGAAATAGGAGATTTAGCAATTGACCTGGACACTTACAGATTTTTTTGTTGTCAAATAATTGATTGTTCCAGATTAATAAATTAAACTTAGTAACAAATCCTAGATTACAAAAATCTTGTCTGGTCTAACTGGATTTTTAAAGAAGTCAGTAGCCTGACTAAGGCCTTACTGTTTACCTGTCTTTTCTCCAGAAGGCTCTTTATGCATCTGGTTCAGCCCAAAGCCAGGGCTGAATATCCATTTCAGCAAGTCAGAGCTGTAAAGGGTTTGAACATAGGAATCCTTGGAAATTGACACCTTGGTGTAAAGGATGGTCCAGATTCTTGTTCTTTTATTACACGGAGAATGCATTTGCTAGTAGACAAAAGAATTACATGACCCACAAAATATGCTGTGTTGATTATAACAATGTACCTATCCAATTATTTAGTCCATCAAAACTTTGAATAAATAGGTAGTTCTATGACTTTTCATTCATCCACCCATCAAATATTCATTGCATACAGCAGATAGAGGTAAGCCAAACACAGCACCTACTGTCAAGAAAAACAAAATCTAGTAGATAAAATTAAAAAAAAAAAAAAAACTAAAAACCAACAACAACTGGGGATGTAGCTGTAATAGAGATTCATACCAGTTACCACAGAACTATATACTAGATGTCACAAAGGAGAGAAAGCCAAGTCAAGCTGAACATAGGGGAGTCAGGAAACACACAGGGGTGGGGGCAGTAACACTTCAGCTCTGTCAGCCAGATAGTCAAGGTAAAAGATAGTCTAGACAGAGAGTTCAACATAGGTAGAAACAATATGAAAGAGACGGTGCTGTAGTTTGGATCTAAAATATCCCCCAAAGACCCACCTGTTGGTCCCCAGCCCTGTGGTGCTGTTGGGAGGTGGTGGAAGCAATAAGAGATGGAGTACAGTGGGAAGAAGTTAGTCACTAAGTGCATGCCCTTGAAGGGGACCTTGGGACCCCAGCCCCTTCCTCTCTTTCTCTCCTGGGCACCATGAAGTGAACAGCTTTGCTCCACCATATGCTCCCCACCTTGCCAAAGTCCCAAAGCAACAGAAACAACCTACAATGGACTGAAACCTCTGTAATCATGAGCCAAAACAAACATTTTCCCTTATAAGTTGATTATCTTGGGTATTTTGTCAAAGTGATAGAAAGCTGACTAATATAGATAATATCTTGTATCCAGGCTATTTTGGCTAGAATGATGGTATTGTCACATCATTTTTCCCTTTTAAATCAATACTATTGGCAACATACATGCCCAGTGAATAAACTGTTAGGCTTAGGAAAAAGTCAGATGCTGAGTTGAGTGAGGGGTGCAGGAGGGGGAAAGGGAGCAACTGCTCTATTTGGACATACAGGTGAAGAATAGAGTTACAGATTCTTTCTTTCAATTCCTTGTCCTCATCTGACTTGGAAGTTTCTCAGGTATATGTAGGCAACTGATGGGCCTGTGTAATTCATACATCAAATAGCCTTGTAGTCTGTCACTAATATTCTGTTGGCCTTACTTTTATATGGCTTTGATGGGATGCACCTTCCTGAGGACATACTTGGTGTGTGATTGATAGTTCTTCAAAAAGGATGCTAGTTTAGTGGCCTTGGTCAAGTATGATAGGTATTCCTGATTTGTCTTGCTCTTAATCACTTGGTGTACTTGCAGTCTGTTCTGCAGTTGCACAGTTTGTTCCTTCAGACTTGTTTCCCTCTGGATGTTAAGAGTTACCTGACAACAGTGGGAATGTCTGAGAGAGGTAGTGATGCTTCCAGGTCAGTGTGTTTGTGTTTGCTGCTCCAAACTGGCTGATCCAAGATGGCCGCAAACCGAATTTCTGGATCCCAAAGGGTTTCTGAAGAAGAAACTAAGTGAAATTGTTTCTTAACAAATTGTTCATTTTTCTCTCTTAACCCATATTCTAACAAGGATTTTAGGACTGAAATTTGATTTCGGCAGAAGTATGTACATATAGATGCTTCTTCATAACAACTCTGAAAATGTGGATTATATGTGTGATTTTAATGCATTCGTTGGAAATAATGTTATTTTTCACAAAGTAGAAGCATCCATAATTTTGCTACAAGGAAGAATATTTGCTTCCTCTCACACATTTTATTTAATAATTTTACTTCTTTAAAAGCAAAACAGCACACAATTTGAAAACGAAATTTCCCCAAAGTGTTCAGTTTGCTAATATGTTTTTCATTTTCTTCATTATGCTATAGTGGAATGTTGCCATACTTGAAATGTGCAATTTATCTCCCAGGAGGCAACAGATGGTATGACTAATCTGTCTTTTGGTATAGGATTTATCGTGAGAGATGGTATCTAGGACTACACGAGATAGGAGCCCTGCCTTCAAAGAGTGTTGACTCTTGTGTCCTAATTGCATCATTACAATCTTTATGCAAATTTTATTTCTGAATATGAAAAATCCTGCAAAAATGAAAAGTTTTTTGTACTTTTTTAAAAAGCTTATTTTATCTTAGTTTATGTAAGGAAAATGCTTTGTCTAGAAACTTAAGTTATGAGTTGCTCAGCCTTCCATTACTCTAACAAAATACCTGAGATAACCAACTTTAAAAGAGGAAAGGTTTAATTCATCTCACAGTTTTAGAGGTTTCAGTCCATAGTTGGTTGACCCCATTGATTTTGGATCTATAGTGAGGTATTACATCATGGGAGAAGCACATGGTGGAAGAAGTCTGTTGACCCCCTTGGCTGGGAACAAAAGAGAAAGAGGAAGAGAGCAGGGTCTCATAATTCCCTTTGAGAGTTTGCCTCCAATTACCTAAAACCTCCTACTGTGCCCTACCTCCTAAAGGCTCTACCACCTCCCAATAACACTCAGGGCTAGGGATCAAGCCTTAATACATGGGCTTTGGGGGGGACATTCCAGATCCAAACTATAACAAGTTATTTTAAGTGTGCTGCATTTGTTTTCTTTACCAAATGCCTCATTACTGGAAGACCAGCTGACCTCTTTGGCAGGACATGATTTTGTTGGGATTTCCACCGAAGTCTATTTATGACCTTACTGTTTCCTTTGAAAGTCTGGCATTTTGGTTTCAGGTAGGAATATTGGCTCATACTAACCAAACACCCAAGAGACATTTGTAAAACCAGAGTTCTATTTTATTAATTTACAATGGAAAATACAACATCAGACAGATCTGATTATTCTATCCCTTGAGTCAACTTGATTTCAGAATCAATTTAGATTATGATAGAAAGTTTGTTGGTTATTAGGAGTAGACTATCTACTATGCCTTCCATTAGGACATGATTCACATGTTGTCCTTGTTCTGAACTATGCTAACAATGTTTTATTCTCTGCACATTTTTAGTCTTCTGCTGACTCTTCTGTTATATTATCTCTTTAAATAGAACAGCTCATGAGTGCTTAACTCACAAATAGAAAATATTTTTATTTTGAGTGAAAATTCCAGGAGGATACTTAGTTTTCTGTAGTGCTGTGATCAATTAGTGATATCTGCCACAGACGGGAAATAATGGTGGCTTAGCTGACATATATACATGCTCATGCTGGTTTAAATCTCACTTTTAGTAAAAGGAATCAAATAAATACTGTGATTATTTATATTTAAGAACAGTATTCTGTAGTCTTGGAAATTCTTTGAGAACATACTTATAAGGCAGGAAAAAAAATCTTAATTTTCTCATTTTATGGTTAAGAAAACATTTGTCTTCAGGAATGTACTGAAGTCAGAACTAATAGATAGCTGTGCAGTGACTCTAGCTCAGGGTTTTGTCTTATGGTCTAACTTAGAAACCATAGTAGTAGATCTAAGAATTACAAAAACTGATCACTTTATTTTCCAACCTAATTTGAGATACCACTTTTCACTGGTAGGATTGAGTATTTTATTCTTTTAAGGTCAGCATAATAAACACAAGGACTGTTATATATACCATGGGTACTTAAACATTGGTACATTAGAATAATTTGGGAAGAGTATTAAAAAAACAAAACAAAACAATGCCCAGGCCCAGGCCTCTCCCTGACCAATTATATCAGAATTTCTGAGGTAAGATAACAACCATTATTACTTTAAATTTTTTTCATGTGATTCAAATTTGCAGCCAGGATTAAAATCATTAATAGAACAATTTGAAAATTTGTTGGAATGATCACTTTGTGACTATTTAAATAACCATTGTTGACATTTCAGTTAAGATCTTGAATAATCAATGTTTTGTCATTCAAAATTAATCATTCCAAATAAATTTTAAATTAAGATTGGATTACTACATACTTTCATTCCATAATTTTTTTCAAGTTGCTGGTTTTAAATAAAGTATTTTTACAACAATTGTGTCTTCATACATGTATTTAGGGTAATCATGGATAACTCAGTCTGCCATTATTCCTATCCCCTTGTCCCCCCTCCCCACTCTTTGTTCTATGTAAAGCTCTTTCATTCCTTTCATCCCCACTCTCTTGCCTTTATAAGTTAGTATCTTCATATCAAAGAGATTATTTGACATTTGGTTTTTTGGGATTGGCTAACTTCACTTAGCATTATTTTCTCCAACTCCGTCCATTTACCTGCAAATTCCATGACTTTATTCTTTTTTAGTGATGAGTAGTGTTCCACTGTGTATATATACCAAAGTTTCCCTATCCATTCATCTGCTGATGGGCATCGGGGTTGGTTCCACAATCTAGCTATTGTGAATTGTGCTGCTATAAACATTGATGTGGCTGTGTCCCTGTAGTAAGCTGTTTCTAAGTCCTTTGGGAATAGGCCAAGGAGTGGGATAGCTGGGTCAAATGGTGATTCCATAATTTTTAGGATAGACGTCAAGTAGGAAATTGGAAAAATATCGATGATGATGATAATGAATAATTATCCTGATAGTATGCCATGATAAAATCAGGCATACTATATTGGTAAAATGTACAGAAATAGTATTCACTCTTATTCAATCAGTTCTAGTTTCTGATGAAGAGAAACCTGGTAGTAGAGATCTGAATAGCTGCATCAGAATATCATGCAGGTAGTGTTTACTTATAATGTGTACAGTGATACAAACAACTTGTTAATATCATGGGCCAGAAAATGAAAATTCCTGGAATAGTAACTTTGAGTTGTTTGGTGCTCATAGAATGTTGTGGTTCCCTCTGCCATTTAAATGTGGCTAAACTTTGTGCTATGTATGTAGCTAGTTGAAGGAACTGCTGGTCCAAAATCTAAAATAAGGAATAAACTTTAAGTGACTCTAATATTTACTTAAATATTATTGATGTTTTGGAAATGTATTGTGTTTCAGAAATAAAGCTACAATAAGGAACCCTGAGGGAGGGGGAAATTCCCATATTTGCTCTTTCCTTGATTTCCCACCACTTTGCCCTCTGATAGGCTGCAGTGCAGCTTTAGACCTCTGGTTATCCTTTCTTTCTGTTTTTTGTCTCACTGTCCCTTCTCACTTTCTTCTCTAGTTCACACTTTCTTTTAAGAGGATGGGGAGGGAATAATGTGTTTATGTTTTTAAAGGCTTTTCTGTCCCTAGAGTAAGACTGGGGAAAAAGCAGTTGCACTGCTGCCTTGTGCTCAGGAGAAAATTCTGAAAACTCCAGCCATACTTCAAGTGGACCCCTTGAAGGCAAGCAGCTTGAAATAAGATGTAAGCATTCCCCAGTTGGTTTTATCATTTGCAGATAATTAAAACTAAGCGACTATCTCTTCATGAATTAAACCTTCCTACTTCTGCTGAAAATAGATATTGTGTATAGCAAAAGAGCCTGCACCGTAGAAGTCCTCCTATAGCAAAGAGAATTCAGAATTGCCACTCTGAAAGTTGACATTATGAAGTATGTCATTGAGGAAAGCTTTTATTTTTTTATGTTACTCTTGGATTGGCAGGTTATGACAAAACTACATTCATGTTACTTGAATACATCTTTTGTCTAGTTTTACATGCTTTTTGACTTGTCTAGAAAATGACATATTGAGGTTTTCATTAGCTTTAACCAGGTGTGATTTTCTTCTGGAAGATAACCCAGCAGGACTGCTGTTTAAGGCGAATAAACCAGTGAAGCTCAGAAAGGCCACAGCCCTCCTTCAGATGGTAGCAATGAGCTGAAAGACTCATTAATCAACCACAGAGTCACAGGTGTGATGTCTTGCCTACAAACTGCCAACAGACTGTGAAAGTCACATCCGACAGGCTAAATTGTCAAAGTAGACCCATCCATAACATTTTAACACACCAATATTCCAACTCTTTTGTCTTTAAGATTGTGATTTAGAAATGTTAGATTTCCCCAAAATAGTCTGTGAAATGTTTATTTTATTCACAAAACTCGAGCCTTGGAAAATAATCAGATTTGGCATTATTCTCTTCCATAATAATATTTATTAGTGTTTTTAGGTCTCAATATTTTTCCCAATGATTATTTTTCCCCCTTTATTTTAAAAATCTGTTCTCCTGTACTATGTAAAAGGTTGGAGGATGAAATGAAATTTTCTTGTATCAAAGACTTATCCGTAGGGAAAATCCACTTTCAACATGAGTGTTAGCTTGACTTGTACCACTCAGAAGGATTACATTAATAAGAAAACACTTGTAGATATGTTTTAAAAGAAGGACCACGTTGTATTGTAAACTACTTTTTTAACAGAAAGAAATTCCCTAATTTAACTACATGACTTTTTGTGTTTCTCTTTCTTTTGAACTCTTCAAGGAGTCAAAATTTTGTTCTGTTTTAGTTAAATTTTGTACATCACTAAAACAGTCAAATTAAACCTTAAGTTTGACATGTGGTTTTGTCTAGAGTCTCACAACAAAATTACAGTTGCTAAAATTTCAAATGAATACGTAGTTTATGTCTTAGGGAGGTTTTTAGTGAAATCAAGTAAAATACACGTGAGAGCCTTAAACAAATCTGACATTTCCAGATCTCCTACTGTAACTCCTGTAGTATTTTTGCTTTTTGCACAAACGGAAGCTAAAGTATAACATTGAATGGTTTTTATATATTATTCTCATTGTAGTTTCTCATTGTTCATTTTAAAACATTGAGTAGTACATTGGTGCTCATCAAGACATAAAATTAAGCATGGTAACTTTGGATTGGACAAAGGGGAGGGGAGGGGAGGGGTTATAGGAGTAGGAAAGATGGTGCGATGAGATGGACATAATTACCCCAGATACATGTATGATTGCACAAATGGTGCGTCTCTACACTGTGTACAACCAGATAATTGAAATGTTACACTCCGTTTGTGTACAATGAATTGAAACGCATCTGTTGTCATTTACAACTAAGTAGAACAAATAAAAATAATAAAAAAAATTAAGCATGGTACAATCATAATTGTGTGGGTTTGCTAGGACGTGGCCTCTCAAAACTTTTTTCCCTTAGAAATATAGAACATCAGGACTCACCCAACACCTGCTGGATGAACATTCCCACAAGATACTCAAATGCTACATTCCCACAAGATACTCAAATGCTTATTATTCACATTAAAGTTTGAGTAGCATTGGGTGAAAGTGAATTGGAATATTCTTTTCCTAGTTTTTACCTGCCATTTAAATCTCATCAGAGCAAATGCCTTTATGTGAGTTATCACATAAAAAAATTTAAATGATATTTAATTTTCTAGATATTTCAAGCATTATCAAATACAATAAACAACAACTTGTGTGAGGTGAGGTCTGATCTAATTTTTGGTATAAAATTATACAAAAACATCTTTTTATTAAGTCTTGATATTTGCAGCTAGTGTAAGAGAAGACAACATATTTGAAAAAGTGTAAGGCACATCTTTGTTTTTATAAAAAAATTATAAAACATCTTCATACACTCTAAGGAAGTTCAAATGTGAAGTTCTAAAGCTCTCCCATGGTCTCATTTTAGTTTTTAATGTTTTAATATTAAAAAGAACATGAACATTCTTCAAAATGGGAGAACTTTTCAATGTTCATTTTAAGTTTATTACTTGAATTAAATGTTCTCCTTCACAGACTATTACAAAATAAGCTGACTGGGGTAGGTAATTTTCTTCTTTCTTTTTTTCCCCCCAGTTTCTTCTATATCCATTGGGAATAAAAAAAACATGAATAAATATTTAGACTAAATAGATTCTTTTTTTTTTTTTTTTTTTTTTTTTTTTGGTACTGGAGATTGAACCTGGGGTACTCAACCACTGAGCCTCATCCCCAGCCTTTTCTTTTTTGTATGTTATTTAGAGACAGGCTCTCACTAAGTTGCTTAGGGCATTGATAAGTTGCCGAGGCTGGCTTTGAACATGTGATCCTCCTGCCTCAGCCTCCAAAGCCACTGGGATTACAGGCATGCACTACCACGCCCAGTGCTTAGACTAAATAGACTCTTGAACATCAAAAAGGAGACAGATATTATAATTTATACCCTTAAGGAAGTAGTCATACTCTAGTTCACATTCCTTATCCTTTTCTGTCTTGACAAAATACTTTTAGATTATACATCATATATAATAAATTCTATAAAATACTGTCATTACTGTTCTTTATTGACCTTACATCAATATTGGAGAACTGTTTTAAAGAACTTGGAAGTTGGGAGCTAGAATAATGAGTTAATTTGTGGCCCACTCCATGTTAAGTAAATAAAATTTAACACATTGGTACTTCCATGATAGTGTGCATACCCAATATTCTCCTGGGGATTCTGAGAAGGGAGGCCCTGGATGATGTACTCTGGATGGAGACATGCACAGAGAAAACTCTCAACAACTACTTGTGTTGGTTTGGAAATAGTTGGAGGATCAATAACAATATAGGAATGCAACAGAAAGGCAATGGAAAGAATGAGAATTGTATACTGAAAATTTTCTTAAATTCTGAAAATTCTATGTCATCTCTAATCTTTATTTAGCCAAATAAGTTGGATGAAAGTAAATATGCTATGTGAAAAACTAGAAATTAACTAATAATAAATGGTAAAAGTAAAAATTCTAATTAAAGACATGTGTTTGAGAATTTCATTTACATATAGTATTTGATGCCCTAATTAGTCTCAATACAGTTAGTTCAAGAATCCTTGCAGATGACTCACTATCATTTTACTACTGTCTACATGTCAACACATAATTTAGCAGTTTTTCTCTAGAGATGTTGACAAAGACTTAAAGAAAGAGCTGCCACTTCATAATCTCATTTTGAGGTGAAATATATAATAGAATTAGCTTTGTTTTAATGGAAATATGTATAAAAAGAAGTTCTTATTGGAATCATTGAAAAGTATACCTCATGAGGCATGAGGATTATAAGTTTGAGTCCAGCATCAACAACTTAGTCCCTAAGCAACTTAGTAAGACCCTATCTCAAAATAAAAATAAAAATATAAAGGGCTGGGTATATGGCTCTGTGGTAAAGTGCCTCTCAGTTAAACCCCTAGTACAAAAAAAAAAAAAAAAAAAAAGAAGAAGAAGAAGAAGATGATGATGATGAAAAGAAAAAAATGTATACCTTGAAGTAAGTCTAATGGCAATTTATTTTTGTCTATATTGACAGTGGCTAATAATTTTCTGTTATGCTTTAACTTAGTGATTTTTACCCCTGAAATAATATGGAAATGTTTTCTTTAACTGTCTAATAAGCACTCTGATAACTACATTTAAATACATCTAAACTCCTACCTTGAAGTGCTAATGAAATTAACAGTGAAAAGGTACAATGATTTCTACTGTGCTATTACATGGGTAAATTTAGAGTAGATTTGGATAGAACTAGAAGCATTGGTATGATATACAGTTGAACCTCTGTAACTGGTATGTGGAACATCAAAAGCTGTTGCATTGTCTTTAGGACACAAAGGGAATCTGTAAACTGTTAAGTGGAAGCAATTTTTTAAAAGATATTCTCTTTCCTTATTCTAATAAACAACTCTTTGAATATATCTGACTAATTGTTTCTTATGAATTTATTGTCTTTTTGCATTTTTAAAATATAGTATTCGACATACTTTAGACCCTTACAGTGAAGTTATAAATTCAGTCTGCTTGTTGTTTAATTTGATCAATTAAGATGAAAGAATGAACTACAACGTATCTCAGATAACTTAATTTGGGACAGTTTTACCTTGATTTGTACTCTAGAGATAGTTTTCAACTATTCAATGATAACAGATTTTAAAATATGAAGAAATTGCTTTTTGCAAGGAAGAAATTAAAGCCTAATATATTTAGAGTACTTCAAATTTACCTGGCAATATGTCGTACATTTTTTACATAAACTTTTAATTCTTAAAACTGTTGTATAAAAAACACTCACCATATTTTCAGTTATAAAGATGAGAAAATTGATTCAATGAAAGCAAGAATTTTCAATGTCACATACCTTGTATGTGGCCAAACTAGAATTCAAGTTCAAGGGCAGCAGATCACCCCAAAACCCATGTCCTTTTAATTGTAGACTGCTAGCAGAGTATAAGTTGTAATGATAAATGACATGAATATTTATTTTCTGTGATCTTGTATGTAATACATTTGCCATATTTTTAAAAGTCTTGTGAAGGATAACAGATAATGACACACCAAAAGAATGTGACACTTTATAAAGTACCATAAACCAAACAATTAACCAGCACTGATAGCATACGCCCAGGAATGGAACACTGGCAGACTGAGTTATCCATGATTACCCTAAATACACGTATGAAGACACAATTGTTGTAAAAATACTTTATATAAAACCAGCAACTTGAAAAATCATGCTCTTTATATGTAATATGAAATGAAATATACTCTGCAAGATGTATAACAAATTAGAATAATAAAAATTTTTTTAAAAAAGAAGCTCCTCCCCACTCTTCCAATCACTGAACACCAAGCACCACCCTCTCCCTTCTCTTTAAGATTACCACTATCTTTACTTCCAACACTGTAGTCTATATTTTCTTTATTGTGATAAAATATATATGGCATAAACTTTACCAATTGATCATTTTGAAGTGTACAAATCAGTGGCGTAAAGTACATGCTCATGTTTGTAAAATCATTACTACAGTCTGTCTCCAGGATGGCACCTTATATACATTAAATGCTAACTTCCCATTTCTCTCTTCTCCCAGCCCTTGGCAACCACCCTCTTATGTTCTCAAGCTATGAATTTGACTATTTTAGGTACCTCATATAAGTGGAATCAAACCATATTTATCCTTCTGTGACTGGCTCTTTACCCTTAGCATATGTCTTAAAGGTACATCCATATTGTAGCATGCATCAGAGTCTCTTCCTTTTTATAGTCAAATAATATTCCATAGTACCTGTGTACCACATTTTGTTTATTCATGTCTCTGTCAATATACAACTTGGGTTTCTTCTGTCTTTTGGCTATTTTGAATAATACTGTTATAAACATTGATATAAAAATGCCTAGTCCAATTCCTGTTTGCAGCCCTTTGGGGTATATATATGCCCAGGAGTGGAATTGCTAGATCATATTCTTAATTTTTGAGGAATTTTCATATTGTTTTCCATAGCAGCTACACTATTTTACATTCCTATCAGTTATGCAAAAAGGTTTCAATTTCACCAGATCCTTGCCAACAATTATTATTTCCTTTGGGCTTTGTTGGGTGTGTTGCTTTTTGGAAAACTACATAAACAGAATCATATCTGTTTTCTTTTCATTACAACTTCTTCTTGATCATCCATATAGTTGAATGTATAGACAGTGTACATTGTTATTGCTGTATAATATTCAATTGTGTGATTATCCATCTCACTCTTGATGAACATTTGGATTAGTTTTAGTTCTTAGTTATTATGAATAACATTGCTGGGAAAATTCATATATATGCATATTCTCTCAACTCTGCAATGATCACAGATTTTAAGAATGTGAAGATATTGTGTGGAATATGTGTTTTGTATATGCCTTGAAGTAAAATTGCTGTTCATTGGGTATGCATATGTTCAACTTTAGATTGTGCCAAGCTATTTTGCAAAGTTTACATTTCTGCCAGAAATATGGAGTAATTCTCATTGCATCACATCCCTAATAATACAAATGTGGTTTAGACCAATCTGACATTTATGATGTCAGGCCTCTTTGATGAGATGCCTATTAGACCTCCTGCTTAATTTTCTATTGATTTCTTGGATTTCATCAATTGCATAAAAATATATACACAAAGATGAATGGATGGATGGATGGATGGATGGATGGATGGATGGATGGATAATATAAATCCTGTGTTGCAAATGTCTTCTCCTACTCCGTGGCTTGCCTTTTCACTTTCTTAATGATGTCCTTCAGGAATTAGAAGTCTTTAATGTGAATGTAATACAGATTTTAAAAACAATTTTCCTTTCTGTATGTTGGCTTTTTACCCTTTTAAATAAATTTTTTTTCCACTCCAAAGTCATGAAGACATGTAAAATTTTCTGTTAGTATAATCAAAGAAGGAAGCTATTGGGAACATAGTTTGACTTTCCTGAAAATGAAAAAAAAATTAAATTTAGTCCTCTGAATTTCATATATCTCACCTGACATTTTTATGCTGATCCCCAAATTCATATATATGACATTATTACTTTATAATAACTGGCTTAAAATGTGGGGATGTGTATTCTATAGTAACTTCACAAATCTTTATTGTAACTAATTTAGCAGGATGATCATTGAAGAAAAAGGCACACATACTTTTCACTGTATTTAATTGCTTAATAGTTATGTTTACATTACAAAAAAATAGTTAATCCATTATGATGCAAATCCCTCAGGTTTTTCTTGATCTGAGATCAGGGGAGTCATTATTTGTAGTATAGTACAGTATAGTCTGTTGGTATAATATCTGTGTGAGAATAGTATATATTTGCTGATTATTCAAATGTCCCATTATTCCAGATGCTAGTACATTTTCAGTTCCACTGTTCCATCAATGACCACACTCTTCCTTGTGCACATATCTACAGATCAGCCTTTTGTCCTATTCTGAATCTTCATAGCTGTGGCAAATGATCACTGCTGTAATTCAGATTGGCTGAGTTCAGATAGGTATGATCCATGATAAGATGAGGATTAATGATGATAACACTGGAATAGCCCATCTGTAGAAGCTTTGACTACATGTGCTGTCCTGAGGTAAAGCAGAAAGGTTTTGCTAAGCATCCACTTTATAAAGTGGAGACTTTTAACAGGCTTTTATATAGGAATTTTAAATAAAACTCAGTTTAAAATCAAAATATGAAACTTCACATATCTTAAAACTCTGTTTTAGTATATGAGTAGAAACATTTTTCTGTAAATTTACCAGTTATCGTCAATGATTAAAGTATTTTCTATTTTACTATAAGCATGTACTGTCATTTTCCATGTGAAATTTTTACTTTTTTAAGTGACTATCACTAACAGGTTGAGAAAAAGAACATCACCCTAGATTTGTGTTTGGCAAGAATGGAAAGTAAACATGTAGATCTATGCATACAGTGTTCTTTCCTCGACTTAATTAATACATCTCAAGCTTCTCCCAGTGTTAGGTTATTCAGAGCAATGGTGAATAATTGCCCAATATTGATTTTGCAAACTAAAACTTCTGCTACATTTTACTTTTTCTCTCACTATAACCTGACTCCATTAAGGGGCTTAACATGTCTATACTTGATACTCCAAGTTACGCAAGTATAGCTCCATTTGTCTATTAGAGCAGCTAAAGGTCAATAACCTGTGTATGTATCATGAGCCTTTTCACATAATGTCAGAATAATTAATATATTATATTTCATTGCAACAGTACTGCATTAGTCTCAGTAACTTAATCATCCAGACTACTTTGTTGGCTTCCACCATGAACTTAAAATGAAACGAGAGAAGTATACTCTGAATTGTGAAAAACTTAAAATATCTATAGATGTTTATATGAACATTTTTATAGGTGGGCCAAAATTTGTCTTTAATTATTTTGTATGAATAACAGCTAGAATAACTGTAGGCTGAGAATACACTAAATGTTAATATCATGTTAATTCCAAACTTTTATTTATGATGTTGAAGAAATTCTGGATAGTACTTTTGAGTGCACTTGGGCAAACTCGTAGGCATTCTTCAAAAGTGTATTCTTTAAAGAGTTGCTTTCTTTAAAAAATAACTGAAGTAACATTTGTACTTTCACAGTTCATTGATAAAACAGGTTTTTTAAGAGTTATGTTTCAATTTTTTTAAAGATTGGTTTAGTAATTCTAGATAAATAGTTGACCTGCTTTTTAAAGAATAGGACAAGTGTTGTTCTCCTACCAGATTGCACTGCCATGCTAAATGAAATTTAATGTATTTCCTTAATATTTTTAAAGTTTATGTTTATACACAAAAAGTCTTGGGCCAAACTTATTGAGCTGGTGTATAATTTTAACTCCATAGGAAAAATGCAATTACAATTTCCATGGAACTCTCACATTCTTTCCCCAAGACCATAGTAGGATATCAAGCTTGGTAGTGATAGAGAGGAAATACATTGAATGAATGTGAGAGGAAACATTTAGAATAAAAAAGTATTGCTGCTAAATGAAATAAGACATAAGATATTTGATAAATTCACATTTGAGTCCTTAAAAAATAGCTACAATTCTAAGTCCATTAGAAAAAGCTGCTTTATTTTCTATTTAATTTTTAACTGGCCAATAATAATTGTGTACACTTGGGAGTACAAGGTGGTATTTTTTATCCATGAAGACATTATAGAAAGATTCAATCTATTAATTAACATATCCATCATCTTACTAATTTATCATTTTTTGTGTATTTGGTGAGAATGTTAAAAATCCATCTTTACAACTTTGAAATATATATTATTATTAACCATGGTCAACATACAGTACAAATAAATGAGTAAAATCTATTCCAATAGTCTAACTGGAACTTTGTACCCTTTGTCCAACATCTTTCTTTACCCTGTTTCCTATCCCCCCAACCATTCTCTGATAACAACTTTTCTACTCTCAACTTCTTATATCAGCTTTTTAGAGTTCCCATATGTGTGTGTGATTATGCTGTCTTTCTGTGCCTGGCTTATTTCACTTAGCATAATGTTTCCATCCATCATGTTGTCACAAATGACAGAATTTCCTCCTTCTTAAAGATTATATAGTATTCCATGTGTATGCGTATACACACACCATGTTTTTTTTTAATCCATTCATCCACTGATTGACCTTAAGCTTCCACATCTTGGCTATTGTGAATAATGTTGAAATAAACATAATTTTGCAAATAATATTCTAACATCAATTTCAATTCCTTTGGTATATATACCCAAAAGTGGGATTGTTAGATCACATGGTAGTTCTATTTTTATTTATTTATTTATTTATTTATTTATTTATTTATTTATTTATTTATTTATTTTGAGGAACTTCCATACTGTTTCCATAATGCTATACTGATTTATATTCCCATAAACAATATAGAGGAATTTCCTTTTCTCTACATCCTCACCAACACTTTTTATCATTCCTCATTTTGATAATAGCTGTTCTATCATGCTTAAGGTGATACCTCATTATGGTTTTGATTTACATTTTCCTGATAGGGACGTCGAGCATTTTTTAATGTACTGTTGATTGTTCATGTTCTGTTCTTTTAAGAAATGTCTGTTCAAATCATTTGACCATTTCTGAAACTGGTAAATGGATGAACTGAAGACTGTCGTGCTAAGTGAAATAAGCCAGTCATCTTAAGTCAAAGGTCAGATATTTTCTCTGATATGCAGAAGCCAATCCAAAATAAGGTTGGGAGGATAAAAAAAAAAAAAATAGAAGAAATATCAGTGGGGTAGACAAAGGGGAATAAAGGGAAGGAAAGGGGGTAGGATAAGGAAAGACAGTGGAATGAATCTGACCTAACTTTCCTATGTATTTGTTTTCTTGCCATTGAGTTGTTTGAGCTCTTTATTTATTTTGGAAATAAGCCCCTTATTAGATGTATGACTTGGAAATACAATAAAGCTGCTCTCAATCAGCCACTAAAATCTTATTAAAATATAACTTAAAGATATAAAAATCTACCTCTAATTTTTGGCAGCTCACTATACTAAATCTCATCTAGGGAAAATATTTGTAGGAATTAAGGTGCTTTGGCTATAAGAGATGACAGTTAAGATACAGAGTCATTTGTAGTGATCAGTATATTACCCTCTAGTTAATAGAGTTTTTTAGCTTTCCCCAGCAAATGGTGGTAAGCTGCTGAGTTTAGAAACAAATGTTACATATCTACATCCATAAACAATTTATTTTACAGGGTGGTATAAGACAAGTTCAGTTTTAATAATTCTTTTGTAAAAGAGCATTTTTCTTTAAGAAAAAAGAAATATGTGAAAAAATTAACAAATATCTGTTAAATTATATGGTTTTATATCTTTATACATAAGGCAACATGTGGCAATTTAAATGGCATTTATTTAATTATCTGTAAAAATGAATAGGCCATTATAGTCTTATTTGTTATTATAATAAAGAAAAGATATTTTCTAATTTATATTTTTTCAGTATGTAATAAACCTATTCAATTTTTATGTGTGTGTATATATAGCTGTATCTATTTATATAAATGAATACACACATATGTACTTAACATTTGCCAAGTAAATTAAGAGGAGATGTGAGAACCTACATTTTACCTTATGATTTAAGCATCCAAAATTAAATTAAAACAGTTAAATTTGACATAAAACAGGATTTTTTCACACAATTAATAATTATATAACTACCCTCACTAAAGGAGATGTATTTATAAAAAACCCAAAATGTTGCAGCATACTAGCTGCATAGCTTTCCTTCATTGGCCCCCAACTTTGTGAAGAGAATCATCATCCATCTGGTTGAATAAACCAAGAACCTCATGTTAGACTGAGCCCTTCTTTCATCCATGTTCCTGATTTCCAGTCTATCACACATCCATTTAGTTCTGTCTCTCAAACCATTCTACTTTGTTTTCATTTTTACCATCTTTGTCTCATGAACCATCATCTTCTATGGGGATTATTTCTATAACCCCTAACTGGCCTCTGTTCATCTACCTACTCCTCTCCCATCCAGTCTCTGCAAGAACATGTATGATTGTGTTACTGTCTTGCTTTAAAATTCTGTGAAAATACTCAGAATAAAATCTGCATCCTAAACCTGGACTAAAGTCTCCTGCATAGCTTCCCTGCCTATAGCTTGTCTCATCTCTTTCTTTTCTCACTACATTTATGTCATTTATGCCCCAGCCTAGCATGGCCTTCTTTATGTATCATACAATTGAGTTCCTTAAGTATACAATGTCATGAGTTTTTCTAAACTTAAGAGTTTCCACTACCTCAAAATGTTCCCATGTTCCAATTGGCAATTAATCCTTTCTCTTACCCTCAGCCTTGAAGAACAACTGATATGCTTGCTTTCTTTCTTTAGAAATTAGTTTTTTCTAGACATTTCATATCAATGGAATTGTGGAATATCTGTCCTGTGCTTTGCAATATTCTTGCTGAATCTTTAAAACTTACCCATTGTTACTTATACACAGGCCTGGCATATGATATGTCTTGGAGAAGTTCTATGTGTGCTTGAAGACAATGTGTATTCCATTGTCATTAGGTGCCTCATTCTATAAACAAAAATCAGGCCAAGTTAATAGTGTTGTTCAGGTATTCTGTGTATATGTTGATTTTCTGGGGGTTTTTGTTTGTTTGTTTTGGTTTGTCTTTTTTGTTTTTGTTTCTGGTACTGAGGATTGAACCCAGGGATGCTGTACCACTGAGCCATATCCCCAGTTCTTTTTATTCTTTGAGACAGAGTCTCACTAAATTGCTTAGGGTCTTGCTAAATTGCTGAGATTGACCTCAACTTGCAATTCTGGGATTACAGGTGTGTACCACTGAGCCCAGCTAGATCCCTGTTTTTAAGTGCATATACATTTATAATTGTTATTTCTTCATGAGGAATAGACTGTTTCATCATCATGAAATGTTAGTCTTTGTCTCTAGCATTACCTCCTTCCTTAAAATTACGATTTTGTCTCACAATTATATAGCCATTGTAGCTCTCCTGTAGTTTCTAAGCACGGAAAACAATTTTCCATCTTGTAACTCTCAATCCATGTGTGTCTCTGAAACAAAAGCACATAGTTACTGGAGCTGTTGTTGTTTGGCCAGTCTGATACTATGCTCCTTGCATCTGGAGTGTTTATTCAATTCACATTTATTATAATTACTTTTAGGTTGGATTTACATCTGCTGTTTTGATAGTTTCTATATATCTCTTTTTGTTGTTCCTTTGTAATTCTATTATCATCTGCTGTTATATTACATTTCTTAGTGTAACATTAGACATAGCCCCTCAATTGAATTTTTACTATTTTTAGTTATATTGTTAGTGCTTACTCCACATAGTAAAATGTGCATTTTATCAAATTTCAGATTAATACTTGCCCAATTTCAGAATTACTCCATTCCCCTTTACCTCTTTTGTGCTGCTATTGTTATATGTATCTAATCTTTATGTACAACCCGAAGAATAGGATCCTAATTAGAATAAGCTATACCCCATGTATTATTATATGCCAAAATACATTCTACTGTCATATATATATCTAAAAAAAACTTTATGTGTTTTAAGCCCGATGATATGGTTTTAGTTATTGTATCATACAATCTTAGATCTTTTAAGCAAGTTGAGGAAAAAAAGGGTTAAAATATATTTATTCAATCTTGTTTATGTCTTCATATATTTACCCTTTCTGGTGTTCTTTATTTCTTTCTCTTGACTAGTTACTCTCTGGTACCATGTCCTTCCAACCTGAGGACTTTTTAAAATATTTCTCATATGGCAAGTGTTAGCAACCAGTTCTCTTTGTTGACATGGAATTGTTTTTATTTTGCATTAATTTTGAATGATACTTTTGCTGTACATAGAATTTTTGGTTGATAGTTTTCTTCTTTTGGCACTTTGAATATGTCACATTACCTCCTTCTGGCCTCTATTATTTCTGATGCAAAGTCAAGCATAATCATATTATTGTTTCCCTGAATATGAAGAGTCACTTTTTTTCCTTTTTCTTTCAAAATTTTGTCTGTCACTTTCAATAGTTTATGATGTGTCTAGGTGTGGATGTTACAGTGAAATAATGTTTGTTTCAACAAATTTGGGAACTGTTTGGATTTTGTGTATCCTGACAGTTTTGCATGCCTTCCCCTACCCTTCTGTCTTTCTCCCTCTCTCTCTACATCTTTTCTCCTCCCAAGACTACCAATACATGTTTACTGTTGTCCCAGACATCTATGAGGCTCCATCCATTTTTACTCAACTGTTTTTTTCCTTGGCTCTTCAAACTAGTTCATTTTTATTGAATTATCTATAAATTCATGGATTCATTTCTTCTGCTTTCACAAATCTGCTCTTTAGCTCCTCTTGCAAACTTTTCATTTCAGTTATATTTTTTAACCCCAGAATTTCTGTTGATTTTTTTTTTACAGTTTCTATCTTCTGATTAATTCTCTGTTAAATCATTCTACATAGAAACACACACACACACACACCCCACATACATTGGTACTAGGGATTGAACCCAGGAGTCCTTAACCACTGAACCACATCCCCAGCCCTTTTAAGTTATTTTGAGATAGGGTCTTGCTAAGTTCCTTAGGGCCTTGCTAAGTTGCTGAGGCTGGCCTTGAACTTGTGATCCTCCTGTCTCAGCCTCCTGAGTTTCTGAATTATAGATGTGGGCCACTGTGCCCAGCTTGTCAACATACTTTCTTTTAATTATTTAAACATAATTGCCGTTAGTTCTTTGAACTAGTTACTTTAATTATTTGAAGTCTTTGTCTGTGAGGTTCACATCTGGTTCCATTCAAAAACAATTTCTATTAACTACTTTCTTTTCTAACTGTGGGTCACATTTTTTTTCTGTTTCTTTGCATATTTGCATTTTAAATGGAAAACACAGCATCTTAGAAAATATGTTGTAGCAACTCTTGATTTCTCTGCGAATGTTTTTAATTTTTTTTTTTTTTTTTTTTTTTTTTTTTTTTTTTTTTTTTTTTTGGTGGTGCTGGGGATCCAACCCAGGGCCTTGTGCATGCAAGGCAAGCACTCTACCAACTGAGCTATATCCCCAACCCCAGTTTTTTTTACTTTTTAAAATTTGTTTATTTAATAATTTTCTTGGACTAGATCTGTGAAATGTCTCTTCATCAGTGTATGGGTACTGATGCTTTTTTTAATATTCTTAAGCCTGTTTATCAGGGATCACCCCTAGGAAAATATTTATTTTATGTATGAAAGAAAAACATCCTCACACAAAAATTATGGGGGCTAGAAAGACACACAGGCACACATTTACATAAACTTAGACTTCTGTGAAATACTCAGTACTGTAATATAATTACTCAGTGTTTTAGATACACATGTCTTCAGAGTTTTGAAGGGAAATGCAATTATCTAGGCATTCTATATTCTTTGTTCCACAACAGCTTCTATAGTATCTATAAATATAATAGAAAGACCATCTCTGTTGTTAGGGGATTAGTAGATATGCCACTGGTATAATTTTCCTGAGAAATTGGTTAGATATCTATGCTTGTGAATTACAAGATGAACTAAAAATTAAAGAATGGAAATGTCATAGTATTAAAGACCAGTAACAAGCATGAAAACCCACAAATATACAAACTAAATAACCTCAGAAATTGTGGTACTGGAATGAAATGTAAAAAGTAACAAACTGTTCTTGAAAAAGAATTATGTAGTTAAAAGCTGCATTGAAAAGTCCAGATTAAAATAATTCCGGTAAGTGGGGTCAGGAATAATGAAAGTATGTTAAATTCCCCATCCTGTGCAAGACGATAACAAACTATTATTCTTTATTTTATGCAAATAATTAGAAAATAAATGTTTAAGTATCTATTTGATATTTTTAAGAGCAATCAATAGTAAAATTGAAGATTTATTTTGATTGCTTACTGCAGAAGATACATAAAATATCTTTATAAAGGGTCTCAGAATTTAATTTAATTGTGATTCCCCATTGAGAAAATAGGCAATGGCTTTTGGGGGCTTGAAAAGTATGTACTACTTCTAAAGCCATTTTAATCTATACATCTTAAAGAAGTGTATTAGCCAAAGCAAGCACATTTGTGGGGCACAATGCATCTCATTGTCTGTCCCATACATCAAGAAATAAGGAAGAAAAAAAGGATACAAAGGAAAAGAAAAAAAAGAGAGAGGAACAAGGCTGCCTCAACCAGAAATAACCTTTAAAATTCATTGATGTGGTATTTACAAGAAATACATCTAAATGAAGTAAGTGGAAAAAAGTTTTTTGAAAAAAAAATTGATGAATAGATCAGCAAGCTAATAAGAAGAGAGAGAATCAAGTTGAGAAACTTGACAAATAATTCTAAATTCATATGAAAGAGTAAAGAAATAATAGCTATATTTTATTTTAGAAAGATGAGTAATGAGGGGATAATTGAACAACCAGATATTAAAAAATATATATATGCATATATGTATATAAATTTATATATAAATATATGTGTATATCATTTATATATAAATTATATATACATATAAATTTTATACATATATATGCATTTATATACATATATTCATTATATATTATATATGTATGCGTGCATATATATACATACATATGTATATATATATGTATATGGTTTTTTATTTTGGCACCAGGGATTGAACTCAGGGTCTCTTAATCATTGCCACATCTCCAGCTCCCCCACATTTTTTTCAATCTTTTATTTTGACACAGGGTTTTGCTACGTTGCTTAGGGCCACAATAAATTGCTGAGGCTGGCTTTAAACTTGTCATTCTCCTGCCTCAGCCTCCTGAGCCACTGGGATTACAGGCATGTGCCACCACATCTGCATAAAATATATTTCAAACTCTCTAATAGTTTTATATATAAGAATCGTATAAATGAAATAGGAAAAGAACTTGTTTTATTTGGCTCAATAACTGTATGAATCCCTGAGTTTTTGAAGTTGTTTATTGCAGTATAATAATTTGGTGAATCATGATACATCATCTATTTTCCTTGAGATAGGATTCAGATTTCAAACAAGTACAGGCCAAAATGTAAGCAGGTTTGTTCTTCAGAGCCTCACCAAAATAGTGAGACTTCATCAAATAGTGAGTTTTCATTAGCATGACTCAGAAAACTAGACTTTAAAAAGTAAGTATTGGGGGGCTGGGGCTGTGGGTCAGTGGTAGAGCGCTCCGCTGGGCTCGCATGTGTGAGGCCCTGGGTTCCATCCTCAGCACCACATAAATAAAATAAAGGCATTGTGTCTACCTACAACTAAAAAAAATATTTCGAAAGTAAGTGTTGGGATTGGGGATATAGCTCAGTTGGTAGAGTGCTTGCCTCATATGCACAAGGCCCTGGGTTCAATCCCCAGCCCCACAAAAGAAAAAAAGAAAAAAAAAAAAAAACAAAGTAAATGGTGAAGTTTTTATTTTTCACTTCACTTTTTTGTTTCTAGGAACAATAGGAAATATGTTTGCTGGAAGGTGACCAGTTTTTATCATAATTATTTTGGACATTTCCTAGTGAATGGTGGAATAAGTTTTACATAGGCAGATGTGTCATCTGCAAATAGATGTTTTCATTCTTCCTTTGTAATATTTATATCTTTTATTTCTTTACCTCCTACTCGCTAGGACTTCCAATAATTTGTTGAATGGAAGCAATGAGGAAGCTATCTTTAATTATTCCTAATATTAGAGAGGAATGCAGTCTTTCATCATCAGATACATTGTTAACAATACTCCTTTGGGGGGAGGAAGTTAATGCCCTTTATTAGGTGAAGAAAGTTTCCTCTTTATGTTTTTCTGCAGCTTTTTTTTTTTTTTTAATTAATGTATACTGAATTTATCAAGTCCTTTCCCAGTTTCTACTAATAGGATCTTGTGGCTTTTCTTTTTTAGATTGCTAATACAGTGAGTTATATTGAGTTTCAAAAGCTGACCCACATTTGTATTCCTGGGATAAGCTTCAGTTGTTAGTCATGTATTATCTTTGTTAAGTATCACTTTATTTATTTGTTAGTATGTTGGGGAGGATTTTTCTATTGGTATTCATGAAGGATACCTGTCTCTAGTTTTCTTAGAATGTCTCTGTCTGGTTTTAGTATTCAAATAAGGCAGGTTCCTCAGAATGAGTTGAGAAGTGTTTCCTTGTCTTCAAATTTCTAGAAGAGATTGTATAGAATTGGTTAATTTCCACTTCAAATGTTTGGTACAATTCACCAGTAAAACTCTCTGGGCATAAAGTTTTCTGTCTGTCAGATTTCTAGCTATGAACTGATTTTTTTTTTTTTTTTTTAAGAATTACAAGTCTATTCCTGTTATTTATTTTTTCTTGAATGAGTCATTTCAAGGAATTTGTTCTTTTCATTTAAATGGTTTAATTGGTATACAGAGAGTTCTTCACAGTATTCTCATTATCTCTTTAATAATTTTAGGGTCTATAGTGATATCTGTTTTCATTTCCAACAGTAGTAAATTTTGTCTTCGTCTATCCCCCCCCAACCCTTCTCTCTCCCTCCCTTCCTCCCTCCTTGCTGAGGGGGAGGAGCCAATAGAGTTTTATCAATTTTATTGAACTTTTCAAAGAACAAACTTTTTATTTCACTGATTTCCTCTATTCTTTTCTATTTTTAACTTTATTTATTTATGCTTTTATTTTGATTATTTCCTTAATTTTTCTGTGCTTTTTACTAATTGCTGATGGTTTGAGGGCTTTCATGTTTTTAACTTCAAGCATTTAATGCTATAAATTTCTCTCTAAACTCTATTTTACCTGCATCTTGAAATTTTTTACATGTTCTATTTTCATTTTTATTGAACTAAAATATTTTAATTGCCTTCTTTGAGCCATGTTTTTTTTTTTTAATTTTTTAGTATCTAACAATTTTCCAGATATTCCTGTTACTAATTTCTACTTCATTCTGTTTGGGAAGAGAACATATTTTGCATGATTTCAGTTTTTTAAAATATTAAGTTTTAGTTTGAAGTCCAAAATATGATGTCTTGGTAAATGTCATGTATACATTGGAAATGAATGTTCTCTGCTTTTTTTTTTTTTTTTTTTTTTTTTTTTGTTTGGTACCAGGGATTGATCCCAGGAGTGCTTTATCACTGAGCCATGTAACCATATCACTGAGCCATGTACCCAGCCCTTTTTAATATTTTATTTAGAGACAGGGTCTCACTTATTGCTTAGGGCCTGGCTAAGTTGCTGAGGCTGGCTTTGAACTAATGATCCCCCTGCTTCAGCCTCCTGAGCCACTGGGATTATAGGCATGTGCCATCACACCCAACCCTGTTATCTGCTTTTGTTGGGTGGCTTCTTCTATAAAGATGAATTAGGTCATGTTGGTTGATGTTCTTCATCTCTTCTATATACTTGCTGATTTTGTGACTACTTATTTTATGTCTTTTCTCCTTTTAGTTCTACCACATTTTGCTTTGTGTTTTTTAGACCTCATTTCTTTTTTTTTTTTTTTCTTCTTGGTTGTGATTGTGTTTCTTCTTGGTAAATTGACCCTTTCATAATTACATAATGTTCTGCTTTTAGCCCCTTCCTCCATCCTCAAAGCTTATTACTTCAGTCTCTGCTTTATTACTGCACTACTTTCTCTCTGATCTCCTGTATCCCCCTTTAAAAATCTTTGTGATTACAACAGGCCCACCCAGATAATCCAGGATAATCTCCTCTTCTGTGAATCCGTAGCTTAATTTTATCTGTAAAGTCATTTCTTCCATGCAAAGTAATATCCACAGGTTCTGAAAGGTAGGATATGGCCTTCTTGGGGAATATTGTTCAGCCCATAGCAATTTAAGGTTATTAATTCTTTTGTCTGTGATTTTGTTTTTCTGTAAAACCATTCCTATGCATTTTTTATTTCAAAGAATGTATTTTTCTGTTGGGAATTTCAATCTTCCCAATTATTTGACAAGTACTTTTTAGTTCATGTGCTTTTATTTCTTGGAGCACTGCTATAGCTGATTCTCTATTCTGAGTGTGAACATCTTCCTGTATTTTTGTTTTTGTCTCCACCCAGCCCTGCCCTGTGGCCAGCTATAATTTTCCCTCTACATTGCCAAGGTAACAGCAGAATGATAGAATGAGCATTGGGGAAGAAATCTGTCCTTGCCAATAGAGAACCCAGGAAAAGGGATCCCTATTGCACAAGAAGGCTGAGTTAATTTCTGTTCTCTCCCTCCTACTGATCACCCTAAGGGCCAGGTTTGGAATGTAGAGCAGCTTGATAGTCAGTGAGAGTAGCTTAAACTCTGAGAGAACTCAACTTTTCTAATCAGAGGACTAGGAAAAGGCTCCCCTGGAAGCCAGAGGGTATAAAGGAAATCCCTGAGACAAGAGAGCTGGAGGGGATCCCTAAATCTGTGTATCAATCAACAGATTTTTTTCCTCAGGTCTAAGTGCTCATGCTGCCACCACTGTCGCAATGCAGACGGAAGATGAGAGCTGGCCATAAAGCAGGACTGGGCAAGGGAGAAGAAAAACAGGGAGACATTCACACTCCGTGGCTCATAGGCACTTCCACACCCACACATCGCTACTCCCGATCCTCTGGCCAAAAGAATGGGCTTCTTTATGAATTTTTGCTCACTGTACCTGCTTCAGCATTCCTGATTTAACCTACTGTGGGATCAAACACAAGGAGAGGAAAAAATAACCCTATAATCTAAGAAACTCACTGCCACTAGATGGATCTTTATTTAAGGTTTTACTTCCCTCCCTAATCTGCTGCTTTTACTTTTCATAGTCCTCAAGTAGATTTTTGTTGTTGTTGATATTCTTATTGTTTTTGTCTAGTGTTCTTAGTTGTTTCAGTGTGACAAGAAATCAGCCATAGTGAACTTAAACAAACCTCTGTCTACATATTACATTTTAAAATAATGTGGCACTGTCAACAAAGCTTTGTATCAGTTGCTAATATAAAGATGGGATTGATTGGGCTTTAAAAGTTAATTCTAACTTTTAAAATAAACTTGATTATGGCCAGGCACAGTGGTGAAAACCTGTAATCCCAGCAGCTCAGGAGGCTGAAGCAGGATCGTGAGTTCAAAGTGAGCCTCAGCAAAAGCCAGGCACTAAGCAACTTAGCGAGACCCTGGCTCTCAGTAAAATACAAAATAGGACTGGAGATGTGGCTTAGTGGCTGAGTGCCCCTGAGTTCAATCCCCAGTACCCAAAACAAAAAAGTTGATCATAATATGCTCATTTCTTCAATGCCAAAGTTCTTTAATCCAACAAATACTTATTGTATGCCTAATATATATCAGAAATTATTCAAGTCTCAGATATATAACAGTGGAATTTTCTATATATTTTACTATGTAATTCATAGTATTGAAAATTATTATTTAAAAATCATACTCAAGGTCATTATTACATTAACAGAATGAAACCCAACTCACTTATATTACCTTATCTCCTTGGTATTCTACTGAATTTGATTTAATCATATCTTACTCAGTTCCTCAAAATTCTTTGCTTTCTCTTGCTGCTGGACTTCTCCCTTTAAACTACCTTTCACTTGGTGCTTTCTTCTTCTACACAAATCCTTTCCAGCTCTTTTGAATAGCTAATTTTCTTTCATTCTCTTGGTTTTGACCTATGTATCACTGCCTGTGGGAAACATTCACTTACTCTAGCTTAGTTAACTCTGGAGTATACCCCCATTTACACAGACCAAACTGCAAGTCAGGATTTGCTGGACTGCCTGCATAGTAGAGGTAAAGCCTGGTAACTGAGAGACTAAAGAACTTTTGAAGAACTGAGAAGAGGCCAGAGTGGCAGGAATAAAATGTGAATAGTGGAGAGCAGTCCTCTGTGTAGTCACAGAGAGATGGAATCCCAAATTTCAAACTGCTTTAAGGTTTTGGAAACCTAAATGAAGGATGTTTTAGTGGATGAACATCGATGCTATAACCAACATAATCAGATTAGTATTTCATTACTGATAATCATATTGGAGATGTATAGGATACTTTCAACTTTTAAGAAATATCTTACTAAAGTGAGTCATGCATGTAGTGTAAAAATCAGAAGTCACAAATACAGGAAAAATAAAAGATAAGACCTTCTCTCATGACAGCTAGCCATTCAACTTCCCCCCACAGGTTGTTGTTTTCTGCTGTTAGTTCTTGTAATGATTTCCCTGTATTACTATATAACTTTGAAGAACACATTTATTTATGTTTCTTTGATCTTATCTATTGACTTCTCCAATAAGGAATGATAAAATTACCATCTTTGACTTCCTCCCATTTTTCATTTCTAATCTCCTTCTTTATCACCACCTAATTTTGATTAAATATAGTATTTATCTTGGTTCTTTTATCATTTACATTTATAACTTTAAATGTGCTTGTACTTAATTAAGTAGTTTTTGACCTATATAGAAGATAAGGAAATTAATGAAATCAATCAGATCAACCTTTTTTCCTCATTTCATGTCTAAAAAATTTTTTAGTTTGTTGTAAATTGCGCTGATTTTTAACATTTATATTCTGTTCTTTAACCATAGTTTTCATAGTTATTTTAATCTTAGTTCTATAATTAATAAATGGAATCAATTATTATTGTCATCCTTTTGCCATAGTTTCTCCATTTATCTGACAGCTGAGGTTCAGTCTCTAGTAGGTTATTCAAGATGAGATCATGATATTTGCCATCATGAGTATTGTATATTTAAATATTTTTATCTGTTGCCTTTATATTTCAATGCAACTTGAGTATATACTATAGGTGTTGGGTAGTACTTTAATTCCCAAAATACTTTGTAACCATAGCTCTCTTGTTTCTGTAGATATCTCTAAAACCAGTTTATTTTTTCTTCTCTTATAAACCTGGTATTTTTACCAGAAAAGTCAAAAAATTATTTTGTCATCTTTGAATATAAGTTGTCTCACCTGTATGATTATGTCTTGGCTTGTATCATTTTGTATCAGATTTGCCAAGGAAATGCTATACCCTTTCATTCTACATATTCAAATCTTACATTATTTCTGGAAAGTTTTCTTAAATTATATCTTGGGATATTTCCCCCATTACATTTGTTTGGTTCTTTTCATCAGGAACACCAATTATGCTTATGTTGGATCTCCTTCAATGTCTTTCACACCTAACATCTTTTATCTTTAGCAGTTTGTTCACTTCTATTTTATTTTCTCAATTTTATTAATCCTTCCATGTCTGTTCTCCTTTTTTGTGCTTCCACCTTGACCTTCATAAAACAAAATAACTTTGAAACGTAGCAAATTTTCAACTACTTTATGTTGTGTCTTGAGGGAAAGATACATTTTAATAAGATTTGGTATGGACACTGAAAGTTGCATATTTATCATAACACCCTACAGATCTGTTTCTAAAAGACCCAAAAAAACCCGAGATTTTCTTTTGAGTTATAATTGTATTTCTTTATATCTACATGTATAGTCATACTTAAAACATATTTTTAGCTTAATACCTATGCCCATGGTCATATTTTTCTAATTTTCAATGTAATGTTTATTTTATTATGCAAAGTGCATTTGCGGTAAATAAATGGTAATTTACTAGATGCCTTTACTTTTTAAAATATATCTTATAATGCATACTTTATTATTTATCAAGCTATCTATTCTAAAATATTACCATATAATATAGTGATAAAGGATCATTTTACTTTATTCCTATTATTATTTCTTTTTCAAAATAATGCACACTGAAATTTTTTATATAATACTAATTTCTCAATTACAAAGATTCTATTAAACAATGACAAGAGGGTGCAATATCAATTTCTATTCACTTTTTTATTCTGTATGATCTTATATTATTTAGGTGGATAAAATAGAATACTTTTTAAATGTGTATATTAATCTCAAATTTTAGTCTCTTAATACTATCACAGGAATTTGTTACCACATAAGAGCAATACAAAGCTAATGGAAGACACTTGAGAACTTTATAATATACACCAACTTTTTGCAATTGCAAATAAATTGGAACTCATTGCTATATGGTTTAGTTTTATATTATTTATATATGAGAATAAATTGATTCAATTGTGATACATAAAGTATCTTTGAATGCAACTTGATTATGTATGCTTAATAAATCCAGCAAATTTTTGTACTGTGTCATTGGAAGTGAATTTACTATTTCAGTGACTACCTATACATTATGGATTGCTCAAAAAAATCAGATATGAGATATGTATTAAACCTTATTAAAAAAGTGAAATCTGGAAAACGTGAGTTTTTCCTGTAGAAAACCTCTTGAAAGTATTTGCTTATAGTCAAAATAACAGGCAAATATTTGAAAAGATGGTTGAAAATAGGAAATCAGCACTGTACATTTGTATTTGATCTTATTGCTGTCAAGTGTGGTACTTCACCAAGTCTCAGAATTAATGAAAAATCAACTGTGTAGCACATATGATTCTCTTCCTACTGAGCAAAGAATTAGCGAAGTCATGATTTTTCAGTCATGTGGACAACAAATATGCCTATAGAGAGGGTGATGAAAAGATGAAAAAATGAGTTTTGACTCCCCTTTGCTCAAAGTGAATTGCCTGTAGAACAAGAATAAAACTCCAAAGGACAGTTTTTTCTTCTGCATAAAATAATATTCAAGTCCTTTGCGTTCCTAGAAATATAAATAAAGGCAGGAGCATGTAGAACAAGTTTCAGTATGGCTGGATTAATAATTTAAGAAGCAACTGAAGAGTGCATAGAGACATGCTCCCTGTGATTCAGCTACTTCTCGCCCCTTATTAACACTTACTGAGCATCAACTTATAAAAAAACAGAGCTCTTAGATCATTAAAGCAATCTTAAGGAATGTAATATTCCTTAAATGTGAGAACTATAGGTACCCTCAAACACCAGCGTGCAGCTTCTGCATGGAGCACTTAGCATATTTCTTTTTTCTCTATGGTTTTAAATAAATGTGTGGGAACATGTGATCAGGGTCCTTTTTATATTCAAAATGGGTCAGTTTCTGTCTAGAAAGTGTCTTATTGTCATGATGTCACCACATCTCAAGATTTGTGACCTTTTGCACCATATGGATTCATGGTAGTCCACATCTTAGTTTACAGGCCAGAGTGCTTTTGTGCCCCCGCTAGGGGGTATCAAAGGCTTTTGGACTGGAATTTCAAGTACTGATAGATTTGGAAAAACAAAAAAAAGTAATTTTTATATATCCTAAGGACCGCCAGATGTCGCAAAGGCATCATTGATGAAGCAAGTTTTATCCAAAATGTGGCACTTATATAAGGAATACTAGTATTGTGTTTGAGAGTTGCAGAGGCCATAACAGGTCAGTGAAATGTCCTTCAAACATTTGATTTTTACATTCAAGAATGGGCCAAGATGAAAAGATAACCACATATCTGACATTGACGTTACTACCATTTAGACAACCGATTCAATTGCCTTAGTCAGTGGGATCAATCAGGCCTTTATTACTCTGAAAAACCACAGAAACAACATAGGTTTTCTTTTTCTTTAAAAATGATGATTTGGAGCTACATCCTTCTACTATACTTTAACTATAACGTTAAATGCTTCACAGAAGCACATGAAAACTTTCCTAACTCTCCCTACCCCCTAAGCGTAAAGCATTTTATGAGATGTACAAAATTATAATAATGAAAGAAATGGTGCTGAGTGAATTTCTGCTGAGCCAAACTGTATGCATAAATTGGCAGTTTAACAAGTAAAACTTGGAAGCAAGCATTTGATGATTGATTTTATATTGAGACAGAACAAGCATGATAGTGAGTAAAGTGATTTTCCTTATTGAGAGAAAATATAGTGTTTTTCAACATGTCTCTAGTATGAATGGAAGCCTTGTCAAAAAAATGGAGCAACACATAATATCTTTAAAAAGGTGAATTAACATAAGTATATTACTTATTTTATGGATCAAATTTTATACTTGTCAGTTTTATTCATAATGCCATAAAGTTTATATCATAAATGTAGTATTATTACCTTTGTTATGTTCTCAAAAAACTCTGATATTAACTGCTTTGTAAGTAGATTATAAAATATATTCACATATTCAATGCAGTAATAAAAATTAAGGCCAAAATATGTATTCATGTGTGTAGATCTTAGGAAACTCCTTGGTAATTTTAAGTACTTGAAATACATTATTCAACAAGTAACCTGCTGTATATTTGTGTGTAATGGGCTCTGCTTGAGAATACATGAACTGTCAAGATAAAAATAAGAAACATGTATCATTCTAATTTAATTATAATTCATTGAAAGATCCCTCTATTGTATATATTCCAGGGGGATATATAAACTTTCTTATAAAATTATTATATACTAAAGTTAATTGAGATTTGCTGTTAGAATTTCTGTATGTAGATTTCTATTATTTAAAAAATATGTGCATATATACATATATCAACATATATGTACACATGCTGAATATTTGATTTATATGTATCCTTTGTGCACCTATTTTTATAGTCACATCCATGGGAAAATGAATTTGTTTATAGAGAGTTCCTTTCAGGTTTGTAAATGTACATTTATTTCCAATTGTGTTTTCTAGCTATAATTTGTAATTCTACTTAGCTGTGGATATATTATTCCCATTTGGAATCAAATGTATAACAACATAAGGAGGATATACTCAGGCTGTTTTTCTGGATTTAATTAGTAGGCAACCTATGAATCCGTGGTTCCTATTACATTTGAGTATGTGTATCATGGGTCCATGTTCTATGTGAAAGATTATCTGTATTTTATTCTAAGACTTTATGTATATTTAACCTTTAATTTGACTAGCAGGTTGTATGATTTACATAAAAAATAGATCAGCTTTGAATTCACTGAATGTTATTGGTATAACATAATCAATCATCTGTAAATGTTAATGGTGTTAAAGAGCAATGAGAGCATATGTCTTATATTTGCACTCCTGTGGATTTATGAAATTATTTGGGATGTCTAAGTGCATTAGATCATGGCATTTCTCTATAGTTAGGGAATGGAATGTTTTGAATGGTAGATGGCATTCTAATAAATTTGGAGAATCAGTCAAACATGAGTACGTTTATTTTTTAACCATGAAATACCTAATAGGTACCTTTACGACTAGAACATTCTATGAAGAAGGGGTAGGTAGACTATACAATACCAGCACTTAAAATGCTGTGACTTTGTCTCATTCTTTTTTCATTATCTTTTAATAAAATATGACTTTCATTGGTGTTATCCTAATTACATCATGCTTACAATTCCTCAATGAAATAAAAAGTCAATATATGAATGACAGTAGTAAGGGAAAAAAATAGGATTTCAAATGCTAAAAAGTCTGCTCTGGTAACAAAGACCGAATCAGTCCCTGTGTTGTGTAGCAGCTTGATCATATCTTTAAAACTGATAGTAACAAAGAATATTTATTTGTTGCCATGCTATTGTAGGATTTATTTTTAAACTCAAATCCCAATTATCAAGAAAATTGCATCCTCTTTATCTCACAGAAGGGCATACTGAATCATAGCATATTTGGTTATTGGAACTATAATATTGTTACCTTGCTTGAAACACATGGTCTCTCTTGATATACAAGAAAAAACTGAATCCATTTCAATAAATTAATAGGGATGAGAATCCCAATCCATCCTTCTTTTCAGAGGTTCGCATACATTGTAATGAAATGCATTAGGAGTTTTCTTCACTTGAAATCCAAATGAGACCCATTTTGGCTCACACCCTTGACAGTCTCTTTTATAAGCGTTGCTGTCTCCTGTTCTTGTGTGGGCCTAGTAAAATGCTTCCTTTGTAAGATGCACAGAGACAATATAATGCCACGAAAGACGAAGGTGTCAAAACACAAAGTTAGAGGCAATCTAATCAATGCCTCCTGATTTAGCCTTTGAAGGCTCTCTTCATTAAAACTCTTTAATGGTGAGGCTTATCTTGAGGTAGAGCTGTTACTTAATATTTTTCAGTGTCATTCTTTGGACAGTCATTTGTACCTTTTAAATGTATTTTCAGTATTCATTGTTTAGTAAATTGGATGTCTTGTTAGCCTGGTGGTGGTATGAATGACTTGCATCAAAATGATTGAAGGTAATAGTCTATAAATTCTTGGTAGATTTTTTTCCTATCTCCTAATCCCCATCTTTCCCTCCAACAAAATATCTTAATTTATTTTCTTTCTAAATATCAGGTGTAGGATGTCATTAGATGCTTTCCAAAAACAGACATTTAGATGTCCAAGAATCTAATTGGGAATCTGAAAATAATTCAAAGTAATTAAAATTTGTTCAAAAGGAGGGTTTTATTTTTTGCTATTGCCATCTTTTTCCTAAATATATTTTTTTAAGTTAATTTACTTTTTGTCTGAAGCTTTTGGGAAAAGCAATGTAAATCTCACTAAGATGGGTAAAATCCTAAATGCCTCCTCTCTCCTGATTTTTTGTTTCTCAGTAAATAGATTAGAAATGCTGAGAGACTGGAGACATAGAACACCTAACCAATTCCAGATAGGCTTCTGAACTTAGAAATTGTGCCCTATAAGATACCTTTAAATGGATTTTATTTTCTTAGGTGTGACTGGAAATACAGAAAATGTTTTTGAATCCAGTTCACTAGTCCTGTCCCCCAGTAATTTGTTCACATTTAATAAATGAAAAACTTATAATTTTCATATTTTTCTTTTGTACACGGACCAGAGGCATCATGATTTGAAAAATAATATATAGAAGAATATTTTGATATTTTGTTAATGATGTGTATGTGTTTATCTATATTTAGTCTCACATTTTACATACACAATGCATGTTGGAAAGCCATATACATGGAACAGTAAATAGGTTTCAGTTTAGTTTATTTGTTTATACATGGACTATGTAATTCTTCCTGCAGATTTCACAAATACATATGTTTGTGGATCCATAAAATCACACAAGCCATTTTAAAAACCTGAAAAATCAGGAGTTTAATTGCTTTTAATACACCCAACTTAAAAAGAAAAATATTCACAAGATGCCCTTTCTACCCTTCCTCCTTGATCTATGATTATCAGTAAAAATAAATAATTTACAAAACAAGGAAATTAGAAAAGAATAAACATCACAGAATTTATGCACAGGGTATCTTGAAATGGAAAAGAATTCAAGCAACTTTGACCTGGTTTTAAAGTGACTACCATGGTGACTACAGCTGCTCTAGCTTAGTAATTATTTGTGATAGGTTGTTTTTTGAGTCCCATAAGTGTAGAAGCTCCAGGCCCAGCTACCTCATTTGCTGGCACATAAACAGATTCTTCCAGGTGCTGAAAATTAAATTTTAATATATTATTTAAATATTAAGAGAATTACAGTTTCAGTAATTTTACTGCTACAGCTGGAGTATAAAGCATGCATGTAGAATACATGGCATTGGACAATCTAACATATAGAAATTTATACTGATTTTTAAAAATTATTAGCCTATATGTTTAATGGATGATGTCTATATTTGACAGTTGCATTATATATATGTCACCTTGATTCAGTGTCTTGTTGTTTGGGCATCCTCTACATTATTGCAAACTATTATCCATTGGAGTTTTTAGGTTATCTACCTAAAAGTAAGAACATATCAATGACACAGAAATTTAAGATATTCAAAAGTCTATGAATAACAAATCAGTGCCTAATGTGGTTTAGTACATGTGTATTGTTCTGTACTGAAAAGGGTTTTGACGTCTAAAAGTGTCCTGGTTTCTTTGGTTTCTACTTCCCAGTGAAAAGAAAATCAGGGAAAATGTTAACAAAAAATTTAATCCTGAAGGCACTAAGGCAGGATTCATCACTGATATGCCTCTTGAAATTTTTGTGTCACTATGACACTTTCAAATAATGTAAGACCCATTTAAATGATATCTGTGTGGTAAGATATCTGTAGTAGGAAGTAATAATTTAATTGTAATCATTTATAACAATTTTCCATGATAAAATCTTGCTTTTTAAGGAATCTAGGAATCTTGCATGTGGCATAACTCCACAGAAGTTAAGTTTACACACCATGGAGCCAAATTGCTCAGGGTCATATATTATCTTTCCCACCTTCTAGCTGTGTGACCTTGGACAGCCAACATTTTAATGTCTCAGTTTTCTGATCTGTAAAATGGAACTACATGGTAAGGATGTTTCAAGGATTGGATGAATTTATCAAATAAAGGACTTCAAACAGTACCTGGCACAAAGCAAGTATTCTATAGATTTCAGATTTTATTAGTAGTATTCATATATTATTAAAACTATTTAATATCCATTAACTTTTAGTATGTAGTATAAGTGAAGAAAATATTCACTTTTGCAACTCTTGAACGACTTTAGCATTTATTCAGAAATACTTGTGTTAGATAGCCAGTTGTCTTGGACATTTAAACCATCAACCATGAATAAACTCCTTACCCTTGGAATTTATTTCTTTCAATCATAGTAGTAGGCCATTTATAGTTTGGTTCATAACTCCAGATAGAGTGTGAAAAACTATGACACAAACTGTCAAATAGTAAAATATTTAACAAAATTTTACTAGGAAGAGTTACATAATTACTTCTTAAATCACAGAACACATTTTTGAAATATAAGAGTAAAGAATTTGTCAGTCTTTTCATTTTTTTCCTCTCCTAGAATGTAATTCTAGGAGGTCCTTACTTTGAAGTATTAACTGCTTTTTGAAAAATCCAATTGGTTTTGAAAAATCACCATAAGGAAAATAATAATGCAAATTACATTCTCAAAGACAGGTTAAATTCTATGTAAAGTATCATTTTCCTTTGTAAAACATGATTTTTATGTGTCAATGCAAGTAACTGATACTTTTCCATAGTAAAACATGAAAGGTTTGGGGGTGTCAAAGTGAGTAATTAAAATTTCCATACTGAGTACCTACTATTTCAGCCTTGGTATATACAGAACAACTTGGATAAACTTTTTACCTTCATACAGTTGGCATTCTCAAAAGAGAGCAGATAATAAACATAAATCAACATGATGTCAGGTAGCATAAGGCCATAGGGTAAAGCAAAGCACAGAAGAGTATGGGATAGGTAGCTTTTTGAATAGAGTAACCAGGGAAGGCATCCATAGAAAGGGATGTGTGATAGGAGGGAGCAAGCTATGAAAATTTATGGGATCAGCACATCAGGCAGAGAGAATGGCATGTGTTATTTTGTTCAAAAACAGAAACAAGCTTCACCTAGTCCAGAAAGAACAAGACCATTGTGTCTGTACCTGAATGAGTGAGGCAAAAGAGGAAGAAGAGGAAGGCAGCAGAGGCTAGATCACAGAGCAGGACTTATTTTGGGGGACAGCAAGTCTTTGGAGTGTGTTGAGTGTAAAGGGATGTCGTTGGGCATATATACCTTTCATACAGTGTTTTGACTTCTATGAGAATAGATTCTAGGGGTGGAGAAGAGTGGAAATAGGAAAGTTAGGAGCCTACAATAGTCCTAACTGGAATTAGGTTGAAGGTGGTGGTAAAAAGTGGTTGGATTTTGGAAACTCTTTTGAGGACACTAAGATGAATAATATGAAAAACTGAACCTGAAGTGTTGCTAATGGATTGAGTGTGAGGTATGAGACAAAAAATCAGGGGTGTTTTCCCAGCCTTTTATCAAGAGCAACTCTGTGAATGCTGTGTGATTTATTGATATAAGGAAACCTGGAAGACAATTGAGTTTGGGAATCAGGGAGGGAAATCAAGAATTCTTGTTTGAAGTAACTATGTTTGATGTGGCTTAAAAGCACCTCCAGGAGGAAGAGATGGACATAATAATATGGGACACAGAGGAGTTAATAGGATTGGAATAAGTATAGCAGTAACCAGTGTACAGATGGTATTTATGAGTCATGATGGAACTGATTAGCATCATCTTGGGTTAAGACTTGAGGCCTAGGAACCTTAACATCTAGTTAAGAAGGAGGATCCCACTGGGGGACTGAGAAAAAGAGGACAGGGGAGTAGGGGGGAAACCAGGAGAATGTGCCACTAAGTGAAGCTCTGAGGGAGGAAGAGAGCAACCAAGTGCTGCTATCCATCTCCCTGAGGCTTTCTCACTTTCCTCACTTAGATCAGAAATGGTCACAGCCAGCAGTAGCTTCAGCTATCCACACTTGGACTTATTTCCTTTCCTTTTCCTCTCATCAGTACCAATCACGGTAACTACTGTCTACAAAAATGTACTTACCTTGTTCCTGATTTCTCATGGTGCTTCCCATTTGCCCTGGGGTTAATTTAGGACTGAGCCAGGACTAGCTTTGTAGAAACATGAAAGGATAGGCTTAGGAAGAAAGCATCCTTCTTAGGTCTCTCCTCTTTTTCCACTCACCACGCTACCATGGCACCAACACTATAGAGCCTGTCCTTGTTCCTCAACCTCTTCCCATTTCCCAGAAGTTCCACTGTGCTTACTTCTTATTTAATGCTATTTTAGCTAATAATCATTTACCCTCTTTTATGCACCATATCTCTACCTTCATTCTTTATTTCTTTTGAGTCTGGTTTTTCCTCTAACAGAGAAGAAATTGCACCTGCTGTCAGCTCTTTCAAAGCTCAGACCATTGTAGCACCCTTTCCAATTCTACAGTCATTGGTGGAAGGGCATGAGGTCACTAATCTGTCTTTAGCAAGGCAAGATGTGCATTTTCTATAGAACATTCTTTTCCATGCATAGTTACTAATCTCTGCAGTAAACTATGAGTCAAATGGATTCCCCCCCCCCCCCAAGGTAGCCCAGGCCTTCTATATCATATTGCTGTTGTTTTTGTGATAAAATTTATCCCAAGTTCTTAATAAGTGATTTACTAATACAATTTCAAAATATAATCTATTTAAAATTGAGGAACTGCCTTATTTGTAGCCATCCTTCCTAACTTTCTATCATAGATAGTTAGATAAATAGAGCTATAAATGTTTACACGTAATCTAGAATAGACATAATTACTAGATAAGTCTATATTTAAATTATCTGAAAAGGCAAACTAGAAATTTTATATCAAATAAAGTGTTCCATTATTTTCTTAGTTTTCACTGTAATTTACTGAGTCATAGAACATTTGATACTTGCTTTTGAATAATTCTATCATTTCTTTTACTTCCTTAATCAATGATTCAAAAGCATATTGCATTGCATGGGCATGTAGTAATTAGGCATTTATTTTTTAAGTTAAATATTTTATAAAAAAACAAAGAACTTTTTAATGAAGAAGCAATGCCTTTTTAAATCTTTTTTTTTTCATATTTTAACATGATGCATTATAAGACTAGTTAGCCATAATTGATAAACGTAAATTTGAATCTTTTATAGAGAAATCTAATTTATATAGCAAAATCAATATGCTTGTGATTTTTAAAATATAGAGAATATGGGTTCACGTATACTCTACATATGTTTTAAAGCACATTCATATTGTCTCATTTCTACTGCTAAATAACTATAGGAGGAGGGCTGATATTTGATCCCTATTTTATTGATTAAGACATTATGGCTCAAGAAGGTCGCTTAAGGTCTGGGTGCTAGTGAGAAATGTCTGACACTGTCATTGACTCCAAATCTAGGTCTCTTTCCACTACCCCATGTTTCCTTATATTTTCTGTGGTAATTGTCTTTAAGTTATATCCCTGGAGTTGTGGAATGCTGCATGAGCTTCAGTAACAACGTGTGTTAAGCTTTCATTTTGGCTTGCTGGACTCCATGGAGCTGATTTAAGCCTTGAGCGCCAAAGTCAATGAGCCACTCTGTATTTGGAGTAGATCTGTGTAGCACTGAGCAAGAAAAGAAACTGGCATTACCATGCTTTGTGTTTCCAAAATATTTTAAATACTTAAAATCAGGGCTTTCTTTTTCCAACTGAACATGGCAACGTGGTACTCCCATGAGCAGAGTGTACCATCATTTCTGGATAGTTAGTCACGTGAGCAAAGTGGCTCAGACCTTGGAAGATGGGCAGAATTTGGGGGTTAACTTCAGACACACAGAATTTTGACAGTATGGCAAGAAACCACATGAATTCACTTCCGCTCCACTGCAGATGTTGGTGACTGAGAGACGAAACAGCATTCTTTCTCTTGTCTTACTAATACAGGCATAGGAAAAAGAAACAAACACATTTCTGTTCTCTTCCTTGTTTGTCATACCTCTCATGATCCGGGGTTGTGAGGTGGAGGGTAAATGAAATGAGGAACTTTAAACAATGGCTTAGAATAGAAAGAGGTCTGAAGGAATATTTAACTAATTATTGGCTTTAAGATGTTTTTTCTAAATACATATCTAAAATATATACCTTCGCCCCCATAGCTAATACTTTCATCATATGTTTTGGCTTTTGTGCCACACATATCTTAAAAAACAAGTAAAGAAATCTTTAAAATTGCTTTAAGTAACTCTGAAAGAATGCAAAGAAAACACTGCTTCAACTCAGAGGAATAAGCAAAGCGTCATGAGGAAGGTGCAGTGTGCCTTTAATCAGAGTGACCATCTCTGTGACTCTCAGGACACCAGATGGGTGAAGTATGTGCCCATGTGCTTGTCTTCAGAGGGAACCTCAAAAGACCACTACTATGAGTGAACTCTGAATAGGATTTGGATTTACTCTCTTCACTGTGGATTTTTTTTTTTTTTTTTTTTACGAAATAGATTGGAAATAAAGGGGAGAAACGTTCCCTTACCAATAGAAGCTGAGATGTTCTTGGCTGGTCCCCTGCAGTGTTTCATATAAGTTTGGAGGGTTTTGTTGATTTTTGTTTTGTTTTGTTCTTTGTATTTTAGGAGATATTACACTTCAATTTTTGAGGAAAAGAAGTAATATTTCATGTGGTTTAATAACATAACCTAGAATAAAGCTTGTAAGACTTATATCTTACTTATATCATCCTAGCAATACTATTATAAATACTATAAAAGTATTAATAAAAAACTATAGAAATTCATAATTGCTAGTGTCTAAGCTTTAACTTTTTGCTATCTTTTGTCTTCAACACAGACTTTTTTATATATGCAATATAAAACCATGATTAATTAGCATGGGAAGACTTGTATTATAGATACAGCCATTTGGATTTAAAATTTAACCACTCTTTTCATTAATTTGTATACTGATATTTGAAGAATTAGAATCAGTTTCCTTTAGACAAACCCAAAATACACAGATTTGCTTGATTTTATATTGACTTTCACTCAAAGAAACCAGCATCATTGTTAGTTAATATCAAAAAGTTAAGTGCTGAATTTTGACATATAACACAGTAGTAACAGATACAAAAGAACTAAACAATGCTAAAAATAAAGTTTAAGGAATAGAAAACTTGGTTCACTTGTAATAACCTCCGTTATAAAGTGATTACACATTATGTCAGATCCTTGAGTCTATCCAACTGTACAGTGATTTTCATTGTTCTCTAAGCCTCACATGGAATGATTGGGGGAAATAATAATTAATACAACTGGAATTGTGTAGTCATGAATAAATCATTTTAAAATATAACTATAATTTATAACATAGATTGAAGTATTTATTTCTATTTTTTTCTTTGTGTTTCAAGTGACATAGTAACAATCTAAAATCCCCACCATTATAATATGACAGTGGTCTATAAAACTTATGTTCGCCATCCATCCCTTTTTTTCATGCTCAGTAATTAAATATGGCTATAGGCATTTTTTATCCACTGAGATTTACCAACTGCTATAGCATTCAACATTTATAGAAGGATTTATACACCTGCTTTTTTTTAAATGAAAAACCAAATATCAAATATCACAGCAGCTTAAAGTGTTTTCATTTTTTTTTTTTAAATAAGTTTACCTCTAGGCCTTTGGTTTTCAGCAGATAGAAAGCACTATCATTAGCCTACCATCCATTTTAATTTGAAATCCTAAGAACAAAAGTCATTAATAAGTCCTTTGTCATGGATTTTAAAAAAGAAGACGCCTTTTTAGTATTTGTATGTCATCATGCCAGGCCTAGAAAATTAGGCTAATTTATTATTTAAAACACTGGTGGGATTCCTAATTGCATTCATCATTAGATATGACACGTTTAGAACTGAGAACCATATCCAGTGAGAATTTTCCAGTTTGAATTTTGAAATAAAAATATTTTTCAAGAGATCCCTAGCTATTGCCTGTTACCATGGCAACAGTCCTATTTGTCTGAGAGCTCTGTCCGCTGCCAATGAGAGAGAGAGCAACGTCAACTAAACATACGAATACATCAAAGACAAATTCATATGCTCAATCTGATCAGCTCAATTAATGTAAGAACAGAAGCTGAAGGGGGTTAAAAGAGGGCACCCATTCAGGAGAGATGAAGCCCCTTTTAGCAGAATATACATGCCGGCCTTTTGGGGGAGGAATTTAGCACACTGTCAAAAACATTATCAGAAAAAGAAAGTAGTAGGCCTCCTACACCTAACAGATATGAAGCTGTCAGACAAAGAATAGCACTATTCATTAAATGACACTTATTTTCTCCCACTTTACAAGAATACAGCGAACAAAACAAGCAGGGGAGCAGCTGAGAAAGACACTTTTTTCTTTTGCTAGTGATGACAGACATGCAGCAATTATGGTGATAACTAAGGAATACTAAACAAGAAGCCAGCCTCCATTCTGTTTATCACCTTAAATTTTATGTTACTAAATTTGCATGCAACTCCTGTTTTGTTTTATTATTTATGTCTGAGAGAAATTAGATGCCTTTGTTTTTAACATAGTGCCTTGAGTTTGGTGTAGCATACCTCTAAACTCTACGAATTCTCGCACTTTTCTTGTTAAATGGCCATATCAAGTTGAAATGCTTTTGAAGTAAGACATTGCCAAAGCACAACAAAACTGCTGTTATCCATATGAGGTATATGTGGGACTCAGGAGACTGGTTCATTAGTGTAAAGGGAGATATTATATATTGCTTCTGCACATTTTTTTAAGAGAGAGAGCCAAAAGTTGTATTAATTGCCGTCTTTGTTTCATGCTTCATTTTACATGGTGAAATGTGTTACAGTGTATGTCTATCTGTATTTAATGGATTCATTTTTTTTCTTTACAAAAGTTGTAGGTGATAGGTAGTAGAAAAACCGGCTTGTAGGGTTTTTAACAGGTGCAAGCAAGTAGGAGTTCCCCCGAGCTTGCTGCCTTTTAAGAATCTTATGCTTAAACCATGATGATCTGATTTAAGGCCCATTATCAATAGTCTGCTACTTATATCTGCATGATCGTGGGCTGATTGATACTGACTTTGTAGCCATGTGCTCCATAATGCGCTGTCAGGAAATGCTGACAGATGCAATGAAAGAACAATAAACGTGGGGCAGCCGTAATGTAAAGGTCCAGCTAGGCTGTATGAAAACTGATAGCTAGGATATTGGCTCCTATGTTACCATATACACCAGTCCCTTTGAGAGTTTAGCTGGTGAGTGAATTAAAATGGTCTCTTGATACCTAGAAGGGGGAGAAAAAAAATCTTCATTTAAGGAACTTGCCGACTTTGCCAAAACATTGCTTTATAAGAATAGAGCCAAGATTAAGGCAGTGTGGGGGTGGGGTGGGGGGGAACCTCTCATACTCAAAAATCTAGGCATGTTTGACACATCTGAGAAAGTATTTCTAAAAAACCAATACACAAAAGAGCATTGTATCCACTTTTTATGATACTGAGTCCATTTGTATAAAATTACAAAAGGAGATATTTTATTAGAATTCCTTCTTTAAATGTAAGGCATTTGATACTATTTTTAAAAAATTCTTGATCTTCATCTTGGTATATGAATATAGCTGGCATTTTGCCAGCATAGGTTTTAAACAAATGACTAGGATAAGAAGTCAATGTATTCATATTAAGCCATACAAGTTACTCTTTTCTTGCTAGCCTTAAAATGTAGTTCTGAAAGAGTTAGATTGGGCTATAATTTGATACTTTATCATGACTTTTCTTGCTTACATTTTATTTTATAGAAACCTGTGTTATCAAGCACTACTTGATAATTCTTAGTATTTAAAGATATAACCATCATTCCACAATTGAAATTTCAAATAATGTAGGGTCCTAATAGATTTTAACAAATCATTTGTTCCAAAAGTAAAATCATCATTTATTGTAATACCTTGGAAAATAAACACAAAAATCTGATATTTGACCTTGATTTTTTTCCCTCCTTTCATTAGAAAATGTAGAACGAAATGGGTACTTACGTATTTTTAGTTTTGAGCCTTTGTGGCTTCTACACATACAGGTGTGAATTAAGGTCAAAGCTGCCTTAATAATTTTGATTTGTGTCCTTCAGGGAAAAAAAGTAAAGGGTATCTTCTTTATTTACAAAGTTATCTAAAATGTTTTGGGGGACCCTGGAGAATCTAATTTGACTTAAAGAAAGGTTGTGAAAATAATCTGATCAGTTGAATTTAATTTTTCCTCCAGTCCTTTTTATGGTATTTGTTTGCCACATTTAAAACTGCATTCAAAAACAGATTTTTGTAATGAAAAATAATTATAGTGAGATTTGAATGATGTTACCTTCTGAGAATACTCAAGGAGTATTCTAAGCAGATCATTGACAAAATATGCCTACAACTGCAATTGTGTAAATTCAAGAGAATGACTTTTATACCATATTATTGACATAATAGATTGAGTCATCATTGCTGTCTGATATGCAAAGGCCTGGTTTGGAAGTCTTCTGTGGATCCTCTTTAGCACACAAAATATTGACACAATAGACAATAATGGCTCCTTTGGAGCCATTAGGGCCCATCATGTCAGGGCCTGTTCAGGCATTTCTTAGCAGGTAGCTCACAAACTCTTGACATGATAGATCATAACAAGTCCGAAGGAATAATTATCATTTCTTACATTACACCATACTTGGGAATTTCATAATCTACAATTTATTAAAATTAGATCATATTATCACCAAAGTGAATTTTAAGCAATTCATTAATTATATTCTATTAGCAATAAACATTTTATGCACACATACACACACACCATGTATATTATAAACTGCACAAATAAGCCACATCACATGCAGTTATTTATACTTTTCCCTTAACTTAAGGGAACTTAAGAAGCCCACACTGATTGTTATGAATATTCATAAAAAGCAATTCATTCTCAGCCTTATACCTTTTATGCCAAGAGTCAGCCTGGAGCAAATTTTTAACATCCACGGCATAGACCTTTGAAAGTAGATGTGCCAAACAGGGAGAGTGACACTGACTCTGACAGGCAGGAGCTCTGGTGGGCACCCATCTAATTAGATCTTTTGTGTGGTCTGGTTAGCTAAGGCAGCACTGGAGGTTTTTACTAACGAAATCTTTTGAAAGGAAACCTCATTCCCCTCAAAGTTTCAGTTGTTTACCAAGTGAAGAAATAAAAACAAAATCTGCAAAGAAAAATTTCCTGGTAGTTTGAGATGATTTGTATTATCTGGAGTCTAAGAGATGAGGTGAGTGATGTTGGATTGGCTTGTAAGGAAAGCATCATGCTTTTTCTTTTCGTGTGAATAGTTTTTATTGTGTTGAGATTAGAGACAAATAGAAATTATATTATACAATGTGGCAAGCCATTAGCTTTTCATAAAATGAAATGTTATCTACCAGGAACAGCTTTTGAAGTTGGAGACTTTCAAAAAAGCTTTTTAGGTTCAATTTTGGGTAGTGTTAGTTTGTTATTTCGTGTATCAGTATCTGTGTGTAGAAATTATGCCAGGTAGTTTTACTATTTACGTGGTAGCATGAGACATTTAAGAGTGTCCTTTTAAAATTTTATTTCAAAAACTGTAAATTCAACTTATTCTTCAAAGCTTTAATGTGTATAAATGCTAACCAAATCACATATAAGAAAAATAATTTTCTAACTTTTATCAGTCATGGGTCTTTTCCCGTGCTCCTTTTTGTTTTTAGTTTCCAAGCAATACCATAAGCTTCAAGAACAACAACAAAACTAAAAACAAAACAAAGTAATTTCTTTGAACTTACAAACTCATTTTGACATAGAAAATTCCCTTTCCACTTGTCGTTAGCATCTTTGAGAATTGGAGTAGGCCAACACTGTTTCTGTGACTGCAAAATTGCAATGGCATAAACCTCTTGCACACTGGAGGTCACCCTTGCTATTTACAAATTCTCTACAATTTTACAAAACAAAAGTAGATCCTGCATATTCTCAATATGCACTAGAGTCTTCATGATATTTTGGTATAAATACATGGAAGTTATATGTCTTCCATGTATAGTTAGTCATATTAAGTGCAATTAAGGAACCCATTATGAAAATCTTATGGTTGTCTGATTTTTCTGATGAAATAAGCAAATGACAAGAAGCTTTTCCAAACGAACCTTTCTTTATATATTACATATAATGGATTTTGAAAATCCTCCCAAATTGTTATAACAGAATTCTAGAGTAGACTTCATATGCATGGCTCATTCAATAATTTGTCAGCTGGGAATAACTTTACCCTAGTTAATCCTTATGGCTTGTTGTTGATAAAAATTGCTTCCATAGTAATTTTATTTTCACATAATTTGTTGTAGCATGCTAAACAGTTGGCCCTGTTCTACCATTTTTTTCTACCACATTGCTTTTATATTTTTATGTTCATTCAAAATAAAATATAATGATATGTTTTTAATAAGGATAAAAAACTTTATTATTTTTAAAATACACTTATTAACAAGGTCATATGTAAATAAAATTATTAACTCATTAATAAGAACCCTGGTTTTATAAGTATTTCAATGACAAAACATAAAATTGACATACTCAGCCTACATCTTGAAGCCATTCAAAATAGGAGCCAAAATAGACTGAAGAGAAGTATCTAATTCCGTTTCAGCAAGAAGAACATGCTGAAAATGCGAGGGTTCATCGCCAGGGAACTATAACAAGCAGTGCCAAGTTTCAGGTGTACCTCATCACCAACAGGAGAATAAAAAGAATAAAAAGAAATACAGAGGAACAAATGTGTTTTATCTATTTTTCTAAAAGATAAAATAGGATTACTATGAATTTTTCCTGATGTATATTAACTTAGCATACACAGCCAGTTTTCTTTTTCACAATTATTTTATAGCACTTTCAGTCTTTCCCTGGAAATTTCTTATATCCAGTTTTATAAATGTTTATTTAGCCTAATATACCAGCTATTTGGCATAAGAGTTAGAGGTCAGAATTGAGTTAAAGTGTGGGAAAATGGCTTTAACAGACTCATATGATGTAACAAGATCAAGGGAGCAGAGGATTCACCATCATGCTCCCTAAGCAGAATCCTAAAGGTATACAGGGATATTTGTCTGCTAACAGCAACTCAACCCTTTTCTGCTATTCAAACCATGTGAGGTTCAACACTGAGTGTTTCTATGAAGCCTTTCCTAAACTCTCACACACCTATGGACTTCTCTCTTTCCCAGTTTTGCACTGAGTACTCCATTCATTTTGGATTTTATGTGTGCATTTTAAAGTTTTTAACCAGAAACTGTGTTTTTTGTTTTCACTAGCTGATGAGTTTGTACATCCAGTTGCAGCATGTACTCTCTTTTATCCTGTAATCCTCACTGCCGTGAGCTGAGCACTGGACACTGAACAGCTGGAAGTAATCTCTCCCCCCTCTGAACTCTAGTAGCACCTCCTTTGTACCATTTTAGTGACTCTTATCACTTCATACTTTATATTACAGTTATTCGAGTATGCATTTTATCTCCTTTGCTAAGATGAAAATTCCATGGGAGCAGATGTATATCTTATGCATCTTTATCTCCCTATCATCGCCACAACAACCATACTTAGCACCATGTTTTCAGTTAACTTTTTCAGCATCTTAATGATGTGTGTTGAATACCTTGGTGGAGAGTACTGTGTTAATTACCAAGGATGGTACGATGCATAGTATCATTATGTATAACATCAAGGAGGCAAGAGTGCAGGGGGTGAAAGAAGTGAATAGGAATAATACCAGAACATGACCAGAACAGAGTGGGTTGAGAGAGCAATGAATTGTGACTGAGAATGAAAGTAGCCACATTCAAGCTTCCAAATGGAAATTTGGCAATGTGGTATATGCTGCCTTTAAATCCAATTATTATGGCATAATCGTTAGCAACAGTTCTCCTTCTGGGGACAGGAATAGTCCATTCATTCTCATCCCACCAAAAGGAGCAGTGGTTGAAAGACCTCTTAAGTTTCAGTACCAGATAGATCAGGCACATGGAAGGAGATACTGCACAAAGCCAGCTCTCTTATTTGTCAAACGAATGAATGAGTAAATGAGTAAATGAACAAAGGTACTCATTCTGGTATTTATTCACTGAAAAAAAATCAAATAATAATCCCATCGTAAAACACAAGTATTCTGCTGGGCACAGTGGCACATGCCTGTAATCCCAGTGGCTCTGGAGCCTGAGGCCAGGGGATCATGAGTTCAAAGCCAACTTCAGCAAAAATGAGGTGCTAAGCAACTCATTGAGACCCTGTCTCTACATGAAATACAAAATAGGGCTGAGGATGTGGCTTAGTGGTCCAGTGCCCCTAGTTCAATCCCTAGTACCAAAAAAAAACAAAAACAAAAACAAACAAAAAACAATAAAACCACAAGTATTCTTTATATTCACCAGTGAACTCAGTACTTTTTAGGTAGAAAGTATTATTTCTCTCTATGAATACAGGCACTATTATGTTTTAAATATCATAATAATAAATGCCATTTTGTTCTGAAATTTTGCTGTTTTACCTTTACTTTCAGTCCAGTAACTGAGTGGCTGCTTGATCTCTTAAATCAATACAGGTTTCAGAGCACCTTGACAAAAGAGGCTGCATCTAATAATTCTCTCTCCCACAAGTGTTTAAATTCTAATTTAAATTTGTTTTAGATTAGAAAAGAATTTGCAAGTGTGATAGATATAAAGCACTGTGCTGGGTTCTGGGGAGGTCATGGAGTGATTGCCCCTGCATGACCAAAGGTCACAGTATCTTGCCCTTAGCAAAGACCCTTGATAAATGCTGTGGAATTTAACTCCATAGTCCCATAAATAACCCCTCAATATGTCCATGTTGAAGTGATGTTGAAAGATTTAGGATAGAATGATTCTTTTGAATTTCCATTTACTCTGTCCCAAATAATTAAAATCTTGCTTATCTGTGGTGAAAAAGATTCCTGCCCTTTGATTCTGTAGCTGTGTTGATCTACTAACAGTAATTTTACTTTTAGAAACTTACTAAAGAATGGATTCTATAAACCAATAGATAAATATTTCCTAAAAATGTAATTTCCAAAAAGCATTATAGGAACTAAAAAGAATTGGAAGTGGGAATGGACCTGCTTTCTGTATTCCTGTCTGCTGTGGTTTGGTTACAGTTTGGGTTTGTCCCCTAAGGGCTTGTGTGTTGGAAGCTTGGGACTCAGTATGGCAATGAGGGAAGTGGATAAACTTTTAAGAGGTGGAGCTTGGGTAATTAGGTCATTAGGGATGCTGCCCTTGGAAGGAATTAACCTGGTTCTTGTGGAACCCCAGTTAGTTCTCACAAAAGATGTTTAAGAGAGGAAGGCTGGCTTTTTCCCACTCTCCAGCTTCATGCCTTACCATTTGATCTTTCTCACATGTACTCCTACCATGTTGCCAACTACTACAATGTGGTATAATCAAAGGGGTCCTCACCAGAGCTGAGCATTTGTTAGTACCATGCTCTTTGACCTCCCAAACTGTACGCTAAATAAACCTCTTACATTACCCAGTATCAGGCATCTTGTTATAGCAACAGAAAACAGGCTAGTATACAATCTGGCAGAAAATAACTTTTAAGATAATGAAAATACAGTCTAACCTATAGCAAGTGCCAAATGGCAGAGGATTCTTTACAGTCCCAGAAAAAGGCAATCTCTCTTTTTTGTGGGAATAGTTATAGTTTAATCTGGGAAGAAATGGAACTTGACCTGAAACTGGGACAATTTCACCCATCCAGACGGGTGAAGATTTACAGGGATGGTTGTTAACATAGAGCAAATGATGTGAACAAATATTAAAAAGTTGAAGAAGTGTTCCAGGCATGGTGGTGCACATCTGTAATCCCAGCAGTTTTGGACGCTGAGACAGGAGGATTGAGAGTTTAGAGCGAACCTCAGCAATTTAGCAAGACCCTAGGCAACTCAGCGAGACCCTGTCTCCAAATAAAATACAAAAAAGGACTGGGGATGTGGCTCAGTGGTTAAGTGCCCCCTGAGTTCAATCCGTGGTAAAGATTAAGAAGTATGGCATTTTAGAAGACCATGAACACACTGTTTGGCTGAAATAGAAGAAAACAAGCCTAGAGAGATAGATTGGTATCAGGACACTGTAGGCCTTATAATCCACATAAAGGATGATTCAGTGGACTTTGGGCACAGTGGTAGTGCAAACAACTTCATTGTGATAAAAACCATGATAGTTGAAAGAATATCATGTAATAGAGGGTGAGGAGGCTTACTTGGTTAGTATATATGATAGGGAGCCAAGACTAAAGTAAGGAGATACTGAAAGTCCCTTGGGTGCAGGGAAGAGATAATATGGTTAGAAATGTACAATAGTTTTAGTTGGGTGTTTTTTACAATTCTTTTCACTTTGAAAATTCACCATCCCCTACACGTACCTAATATTTTTATGAAAAGAAGGAGGAGTTGGCTTATGATTATGAGTGGTAAATAAGGGAATGTAGACTGTCTAGAAGTCTGAAGAAAATCTAGCTGATTTTCTGTAACAAGATATATTAAATTCTTTTTCAACATCATGAGGGGATGAGTAGCAAGTATAGAGGTAGATATAGATCCATAAACCCAAGCCCCACCTTATGTACCTAATTCAGAATGCTGGAGAATGGGCCCAGGTGTGTCTGTTAGTAATCAGCTGTCTACATAATTTGGGTGCATACTAAAGTTTGAAAACTCTTACAGCAGTTCAGCTTTTCTATTGTGCTTTCTTTGCTTATTATTAAGTCAATTAATCACATGAACAAATTATGGAAAGACCGATAGCTACAATAGCCACACTTATCGATTGATACCAGTACTGTTAATGATATCTTCAATAATTTCCCTTTGATGCCTCTATATTTTCTCAAAATTATTCATTTAAAACTATTGAGAAGGGAATAGTTTATGTAAGTAACTTTACCACGTTTAACTGAGGGTTTAGTAAGTACAGTGATAGAATTTAATAGTGTATCTGCCTATGTCTAGTTAGCATTTCTAGCATCCTCTGAAGGCAAAATATTTTATATTCATTAAAAGTTCTGATGAAACATTTCTCCATGTGCAAGAATTATGAATGCCACTTCCATAACTTGAATTACTTAGTTCTTTGCACTAAATAATTTTGTCAATTCTTAAATGATAAAGGCATACAAAAACTAAGCAAATTATTTCCCAATGTGTTTATTATCTTCTGAATTCAAGATTTTTTATGTTTATGCATTTTTGTTATATTTAATGATATTAGTATGGACAACTCTAAAGAGCAATAAAATGCAAATACATTTTAATCATGGAGAATTAGTGATGACATTAATTTTCTAGAAAGTAAGCTCTCAAATTGAATCTCACATTCTCTCTTTTTATCTCTAAATATAAGTCAGCACATATAAAACCCAGTCGTGTGGCTATACAGGTAGTATACATATATTATTCAAATTGTTATCACTATTTTACTTTATTATTTTAAGTTGTTCCCTTTAGAAAATATTCAAGTCATTAAGCTCTTGAGTTCATTGGGGAGGTGAAAAATGGTTCATGGAGAGGTGATAATGTACATATTCTCCCAGTAGTCAGGAGGTAGCTAAACAGGTTTAAATATAATTTCCATTATGACAAGTTCTCTATCACTTATTAAAAACTAAGAGTGATTGTGGAGTTAGACATTAGCTGTTTCAGGCACCAACTGCATCTCTTGATACCTTCAGATCCTTCTATTTGGTACTTGCATAATCACCTTTTACATTCACAAATACGTTTCTGAGTCTTGCCGATGATAGTCATGAAAACAAATTTTAATTGAGTTTGGCATGTCAAAACCCTTTCTTGGGTTTTATGTTTGATGTACCATGCCACATTTTCAATGAATAAAAACCTGCCTCCTTGCATATTTATTACACATTCTCAGTTAGTGAGATTTTGTTACACAAGCAGTTGCCTTATTATTTTTTACACCTGCACTTTGATATCACAGTGGTTCATTGTCAATCGATGTAATGTATCAGAAGTGGCACAGCTAATGAGCACACAGTTGCCTTTAGTTCATTTTACATCCTGAAAGCCTACTGGGGAATAGGCTGTAAAAATTGGGGGAGGGGTTCTGACATTTTATAAATGTCATATGTCAATCCTATATTGTGGTGGCTGTGAAACTGCATTCTGATGGTATCATAGTCACATGATAGGCCATTTCACTAGCAGGCAATGAGATTTTTTTTTTCTTATTATAGCACTAAAGAAAGGGGTTGTGTATGCATGAGAGAGACAGAGATTTGTTCTACAAGTTAACTCTAAGCCTTTTGACCTATGTACACAAATCAGGAAAGACTGGTCATTATTTTATTAAAATAAATGAGTAAAGACAAAATTTTGTTGGCAAAGCAAAAAAAAAAAAAAAAAAACGTGATGTAAAAACTTAAACTTCACTTTTATCTTCTTAAGAATAAATAGCAGAACATTTTTATCTTAGAACAATAGTAATTGGGATAGTTTCTATTTCCATAAATGTAAGTTAGCATTCATATTGGAGGAGTGAAAAATTAGGGTATATGACTTAAAGTTAATCTTACTTCAAGGCATGTTTATAAAACTTGTTTATAGTAATGGGGTGTGAATAAACAATGTAGTCACTTTTCCTTAGTGCATGAAGGTTTGGATTTTGTGAAAAGGGAAATTACACTATCCATTGCAGAATATCAAATATATTTCATTTTTCCTGCCAGTAAAAATTCATAGCCCATCCTTTGTCTTGTGGTAATTGTAGAATTATGAACTCAGAATGTGATATGGGTGGGGTATTTCCAGTTATGAAAAAATTTTAATTATTAATTAATTTAAAACTCAAACATTTTCAAATTGAAAATTTCTTTCCTTGAAGGCCAATTGTGCATATATTTACTGTTTTCAAAGAGATCCTGGGATGGCTCATTTGGGCCATATTCTGACCAACCAGAAAGCAAGAGAGGGCACAAAGGGAAAGCATTTAAAGATTGAAGGTTGGTGAAAGGGAAATAATAATAACATAGTTAAATGAGATTCAGCAAGGTTTCAGATCTTTCTATTAGAAATCTTTGTTGACCAGGTCAGCATCTTCCTGTTGCCTCTTCTGTGGTTAACAAGGACCACATGTCCCATATCATTGTCTTTCTTACCAGGCTAAAAGGAACAACTCCACCCTGCACTTATAGAACGTCTTATCACTATTACAACACCTGACTTAACAATCCCTACTATGCACTCAAGCTTCAAGAAGGCAGGCATTATTTTCAGTATTTCAGAAAAGTGACTTGTTTTTGCTTCATAGCATCATCTGAGCCCTGTATTCTGAGCATAATCTAATTTTGAGTGCAATATTCAGTGATTATCATTAAAATAATATGGTGAGATATCAATTGCTTTCTAAAATCATGATACTATTAGGCTACAACCTGTATAATGAATCTCTTTGTGGCCAGGCCTCACAGTAGTGACTGAGTAACTCGGTGTACCTTGGGAATTTTGTCCCATTTTATTAGGGACAAGTTGGGTGGGGGTGCCAGGGAGCCTCAGCATAGACAAGTTGCCATAGCTTTCCCTCTTTCCTGTAAGACCTGTGTAATGCTTTGAGTAACAACATTAGAATTGTGAAACTCAGTTTGGGGAAGTGTTTGTCTCCGTTAGCTTGCCAAGTTGAATATGAACATCCTTTTTAAAGGATCTCAACTCTTCTTTATAATAATGAAAGAAACACATATTCCAGTTTGTAAAATTCCCCCTCCAAAATGTAAATTTGATCTTATTGTGGAATTTTTACTGACATGGCCATTTCAGAGGAAATTCAAGAGGTTTGTTTACTAATAAACAGATTTAGAATTAGAAACATTTTGATTTGTCTATTTTTTAAAAGCGAGTAGTTGATTTCCTTTTCATTACAGATGAAAAACATTCCTAATATGTGGACTTATTTTATTGATTAAACATAATAATGTATCTTGGCTTTCTTTTTTCATTTCTAGTGAAATCTTGGTTTAGAGTTCTTCATTTCATGTTTAACTTTAGGATCTTATTTTAGTTTTGAGACATTGTTGAAAAAAATTTAAGATATAATTTGAGAAAATTTTTAAATTCCTATTTTAAGCTCAAAATAATATTTATGTTAAAACTTAGTAGAAACTGTAAGCACATATAGATTTTGTGTAGTAAAAGGCCCACTGGGGGCTGGGGCTATAACTCAGTGGTAGAGCATTTGCCTAGCATGTGTGAGGCACTGGGTTTGATCCTCAGCACAACATAAAAATAAATAAATAAAATAAAGGTCCATCTACAATTGTAAAAATATTTTTTTAAAAAGGCCTTCATTGTTTTTCTTCTTTTTTGTTATCTATTGTCTCCCTAACAAGTTATATGTATATAAAGTTGTGTGTTAGTTGAACTTATGAATAATTTTAACTTTGTCTAGCATTGAAATGCTTCATGTGACTGTCTTCTTTTTAAACAAAAGTAAGTGGGCTGGGAATATAGCTCAGTTGTTAGAGTGCTTGCCTCATATACACAAGGCCCTGAGTTTGATCCCCAGCACTGCTCCCCCCCCCAAAAAAGTTAAATAAAAGTAAAAATAATATTAGTCATACTTCTTAAATCTATTTGTTACCTGACAGAGCTTGTTGATGCTCCATCATCTGTAAATAATTGTAAGTTATAACTTTCATTTCCTTTAAATGAAAGAGGCAACAATTTGAAAATAACTTTTTCACACAAAAGCTGAAAATAAGGACTTTGTGTTTTTGGCAGTATTGTTATAAATAATCTGCCTAAACTATTAACTGTAAACACATTGTTAGAGACATGCCAAGAGTAGACAACCCATTAAATTTTCTTTGTTTAAAACTATCCAGTGCTGTTGTTGGGTAAGACAATTTATTCATACAATCATATAAAAATCATATTTAATAAAGAACAATCCAAGGCAAAGAGAAAAAAAAAATGTCTTTATCCATAAGCAACCAGATGAGAAATGGATTTTTATTCAGTCAGATCCTTTTAGTCAATGAAACAGCATTTTCATGCATATTGCACTCAAGTGATAATTAATATAGTCTAATTCAGGACATGATGCCTGAATTGATGTACTGTCATCGATACCCCATGTTAAAATCAAACCTTGACAGGGGTTTAACACCCTGGAACAGGTCATCATACGATAATACTCTTTGCCTCTCAGTATTTGTCTTCAACCAAGCAAAGTATTACAAGATGGGGTAAGGGAAATAATTACAAATGAAGAGTGACGCGGGCTGTGAATAGAACATATGTTAGGCTAGGCAGAGGCATCAGTGAATTATATCATTTCATGATGAAGCGGCACTGGGGCTGAACGGGCCTATTTTAAACCTTGATGTATTTTATCTCTACTGTATTTGGACTGTCATCTTTGGAGAAAGACTTGGTATAATTGAGAGTCAACTCCAATCTGCATGACTCCAGCGTGAAGTGGGGGCCAGATGAGCACTGTTATGGAGGCCAGGGAAGCTTCTAATAAGATAAAATGAGCAATCACCCTTTATGCCTTACAGTTACAATTGCATTCTGTGAGTACAGTTTTCAGAATTATGGCTTCCAAATGTCATTCATATTACAAAGTTTGGGAAGTGTTCTAATAATTATGATATAAAAGGAGTTCAGCTCATTTTAATGCTCATTTTAGGGTGATAGAATCAAAGCCCCTGTTTTATATTAGTCTTTCCTTGTGAAAACAGATGTACTCAGCATAATTTGTTCATAATGTGTTTTCATTGTTTGATTTTATTTGGCTGCTTCACTAAAATCTTTGTCATTTTTGCATATATTTAGCTAAATACCCTTTAACATCCTATCACATGCTCCTTCTTTCTTGAAATTTATTCTTATAATTTCTGCAGGAAGAAATCACACTCTTCTCTAAATGCTTTAAGCACTCAGTCCCACAAGTGTGTTCTGTATTTCATAACGCCCTCTGTTTAGAGCATACATGGACATATTTTATCCCCCCAATATATTATAAACCCCTGAAGAGCAAAATCATACTTCACATAGTGTTATCTACCATAGTACTAAGAATGCCATCTTGGGTAACAGGTATGAGAAAAGTTTGTTGGATAAGTAAATAGTCTGGGTGTATGGATATACACAATGTATGCATAATATCTTGTAGGGCTGGGAATAGTTTGGATTTTTCATCCTCCTTCCTGTCCAACTAAGCAGTCAACATTGTTTAGGGGAAAATAATCAAATGTCTATCTGATTCTAAGTTGAGGCTATGAGGCTAGGGATAAAACACTATTAACCATTACCACTAATGTCTATATAGAATTTACATTCTTTTTTTATTCTAAATAAATTCTTTTCCTTACTTGCTGAAAATTCAGTACAAAGTAGCATTGACTCAATCTCAAATTCCTAAGGGAGTGGTTCAAAAGTGGAATAGGCTTGTGCAAAATTGTTTGTGATAAAGATAGCCAGAAAAACTCTGCAATTCAGTATTTGATATTTCAAAGACACGTGTCCTAGGCACTTCCCATCCTTGAACTATTACTAATACTTCAGGAAGAGTGAAACCTGTCCTTACAGATGATCTAAAAACTTGTGCTCATTCTGTGGCAGCAAGTTGCCCTGACTCAGTCTATCATAGCGGAGTATTGATGCCCTCTCTTTTTATTCCCCTGTACTCCTCTCCTTTCCTTATCCTCTCCCTTGAAAACCAGTTTCCTGCCAATTTTTCTCTTGCCGACCTATAACAGAAAAGTTGTTTCTTTAGCTAAAGTCTTGGAGATTACTTAGCAAATTCAAAAGTTTGTGTGAAATACATAGTCCTAACTTTCTTATCCTTGGCCTTTGAGCTTTATCCTTTATACTGGCAAATGCAAGCACATTTTGCTATTCTTTTCAGATTGAAAAGTTTTATATAAAATTCAATATGATCAATAAACCATTACTGTTTCCTATTGCAAATAGTACGCTAACATACTACTTGGTTTGCTAAATAGTATATGTTTGAGTTCATTGCCTTCAAAATATAACTGAATTATATCAATTACCATTTCATTTTGACAACTTTCCAAAAGTCTAATATTTAATATTTTAAAACTCTTTGATAGTCAGTACATTTATTTTAAATAAATTAATGTATATTAGTGATGGGATAATTGACTAAAATCAAAGTATAGTTTTAAAATATGTATAATTTTGGAGCTGTTTATCATCTTTTCAGAAATGCCTTATAATCTAAAAATGAATACTGTATTTTTTAATCACTCTAACATGATTGAAACAAAGGTTGGTTACAGTACCTTACAAAGAAATTAAATTTTAACCTTTACAAAGAAAGAAAGAGATTATACAACCTTAGGCATTATTTTTTATCTTAACACTTAAAGTAACCCTTAACATTTAAATATACATATTAAATATTCTTAAGATATTAATATATATAAATTGGCTGAACTATTAAGTGAGATGTGTATATCATTATACCAATTTGTCACTTAAATTTTAAGTAATATGATTATTCATTTGCAAAGTTTTATTAGGAGGCTCAGGGGAATTGTGTGTGTGTGTGTGTGTGTGTGTGTGTGTGTGTAATTATAAATTTATATATTCACAACAGAGTTTGTCCATAGTTGTGTGCTTTTAAATAAATTTGTCTTGATCAGTTGTTCACAAAACAAAATCAAAGAAAGCCTTTATTTTAGGTATATACCTTTATTTTCCAGATATGAAAAAGATACAAATATTTAGTAATTTTTGTCAAGACAAGCTGAAATCGTTAATGGCTCTAGCAAAGGAACTCATGACACCCTGCTCCTTGTTCTAATACATTTCAAGTATGGATTATCTCCTTTTACTTAAGCTCTCAAAAGTCATTTAAACTTTTATAATTATTATTACCACCATATCTCTGCCTCCAGTATTAAACTTTTAAGTGTTAAAATAAAATTCATATTCAGAATTCCAAATTAAGAAGATGAGAATTCACCTTAACAATTTAATAGTTTTGAATTTGAGCAGTGCTATATATAAGCCTGAAACAAGGAAGGATTTACATGTATCGACGTTACAATGTAAGATCAAATCTATACAATGTAAGATCAAATCTATAGTTCCAGCCTGTGTACAGTCCTTAGGAAATTTATAGTTTAGTTTGCATGAAATTTGACATGTTACCTAGGGAAATAAATGGAAGTGCACTTAAAACTGGGAGGGGGTAGAGGGGTATGAAGGAAAAAAAAAAAGATGGCAGAATGAAATGGATAGCATTACCCTAAATGCATGATTGAAGACATGAATAGTATGAATATACTTTGTATACAGTGATATGTAAAAAGCTGCTCTATATGTGTATTATGAATTGTAATGCATGCTACTGTTATATATACAACAACCTTGAATAAATAAAAAAAACTGGATAAAAAAACACAAAAATAAAGCTTTTACATTGTAAGTGCTATGCAGTATGCTAAATAGAAGTCATGAATTTTATGCAACAAAGTTACCTACATGCTGCTTACCCACATAGTGCAGTTTGGGGGTTACCATACCCTGTCACCTATCCTCACAGTTGATAAAAGAGAAAAGCTTGCATACTAAATATTTCTCAATGGTGAGACATTTTTATGTCTTCACAGCTAACTATCTTGCCAGCTGATTCTCCAGCTGCTCAAATACAAAATGAACATAGAGCAATTCCATTGCTGATACTTTTTGGAAAGATGCAGATCGTCAGCTCAAAAACTAAAATACTCAGAGGAATCTGATTTTGGCATCTCTGTAGATTCAGAACCCTCCTAACTTTCTGCTAATGTACAAGGGATAGGACTCTACATGAATAGGATGTGAGAAAGGAGAAAAAAGAAAGAAAGGAAAGAAAAGAAAGAAAGAAAAAGTAGCAAAGCAAATCAAACAAGTAACTGGAATCTCAAAAATAAAATACAAATAGTCCTTATGGTTGTTCAAATTAGTTCTTTCTATTTCAAAATGAGCATTGTTTAAATCCCACATGAATAAGCATCACCTTCAAGTTGTAGGCATTCTTAATATTGGCTCTTTCTGAGCTGATGGCAACTTGAAGAGATCAGCAATTCCACCAGTCATCTGAATTGCGCATTTTTATACTATATAAAAAGTAGAAGCTAATAACATCATTAAAATGCATATAAAGCTCCTATGTAATTCAGTGGCATACCAAGCACATTTAACATCTGGAGCAGATCATTTTAACACCTGCCATTCTTTACAACAAAATTATTTTCATCAATAATCATAGAGTAAAACTAATAATGATAGTTAATGATGTTGTCTTAGGAGGATTTTTATATTGAAATTTTTATTGAGCTTAGCATATATCACCATGTCAATAAAAACAATAGATAACAAAATAAATATTTAAACACCAGATAAGGAAAAAAAGCAATTAATAATTTTTAGTTAATTGATGTATTTTTTGGAAAAAGAAAGAACTTTAAATTTTAAATATTCAAATACCAATAAAAACCTCTAAGTACATCTAGAAGATGAGATTGAAGTATAACTCAAGTTGTCAGATTATTATAAGGGGTTGAGGTCTATAGCCCCTCCACCCCTGCCACCCGGGATGGACCTCTTCTGTCTACCAAAAGAGGCCAGAGGGGCCTACCTCAACGATGAGACTGGATTGGGAAAGTAAAGGCCGCCAATGCCTCCTCTGCCGCCTTCAAAAGACTCAGAGCCGCATCCGGGAGCCCAGTCAGTAGAATGCCGGAACTCGGTTTATTGAGGAAGTTGGACGGTGTTATAGAGGACATAGGCCAATCAACAGAAAGATCATTGGGAGACATAAGGAGCATGGGCCGATGCCATTGGTGGAGCCATTGGCCTATCCTTGCAATGGTTTCAGTTCTCACAGCCACGCCCACTGCTTAGCCTAGGTCCACTAACAAGGCGTGGTAATATGGCAAGCAGCCAGAAAGTCAGAGCCTTTCCATCCCCTTGGCAGACAGTGTAAGGTCCTGAGATCAAGTTCTGTTTCTTTCTGTTTATCTTGCTTTGCTATCACTGGTTATTTTGAATTTACTATTTAAACATAGCACTATGTCATAGGACAGGAGTTGGAGATACCAAATGCCCTTGTAGCCAATTGGAACAATTTGAAGGTGGTTACAACTTTACTCTGGAATATAGTGATGAATGATCACATACAGCTAAGTTTCCATTTGCCTGGGATGGCATATAATATTAAGTTCTCTGAATTGACTTCTGTATAATATAACATGATTATTAAAGAATAACAAAAATGTGTTAATTTTAAGCTTATGTTTATATTATTAAAATTCAGCTGTCACCACAGCAGCATTGTTTGTAATTTAGACCAAAAAAGAAATTTTTAGGAAGTAGTGTTTTATTTCCTGTATTGTTTAGAATTGTGAGTGTATGGTAATAGTAAAATATAGGCCAACTTTTTGGGGTGTTATTACTGTATTAAAATTCTTTACCAACAATGTACCTACTTACTGCCTGATCCTGACGCAGGTGGTTCCCATCTTCTTATCCTATCAGTCATTGATTTGAGTGTTTTGTTTGTTTTTGCTGATGTTGTTGTTTTGTTTATTTTGTTTTCAGTAAGCAAATGACAAAGTCCAATACAAGAGTGGCTTTTGTCTCACTGTATAGTATTGAGTTCCAAGACTCTGTGAGCCAATAATGAATATAAAATAACTGTTCTTTTGAATATTTTTCAACAAATGATTATATTGCTTTGATTATTTCATTCATTCATTTATGTGAAGACCCCCTACCAAATTTCAAAAGCAATCATTCTTCCTCTCTTCAGAACAGTGGTGATTCTTATTATGTTTTCCTAAAAGTGTGTTTACATTATTAGAATTATCTGAGAAATAAGTAAATGTTTTTCAGTTTTCTGTCTTGTTTCGTTTTGTTTTTGTGATTGGCAAACAACTGAATGCATCTGAAAAGAGAGTTATAGAAAATAACTCTGCTGTGAGAAAATCCTTTTCTTGGCCAATATTTTTACCAGCATAATCTTACACAGAAGAGTACAGAAAAAAATAGGGAACAGACTGTGGGCTTTAAATTCACAAAAGCAGGAGTGTCCTAGTATCAGAAGGTCAAGAAAGGTGGGTGGATCAGCACACAATACCCATAGTCGGGGGCTGTCACAATGAAAGTGACCTGAGATCCAAAGCTGTTCACATTTGGGGTAATGTTCTAGTGCAGAGGCCTAAATGTAATTTTAAGAAGTGGCTGATAGAATTGTAATTATTCTTATATTTTAAAAATCTCTGGTGACTGTCAGAACAGTCCAGGTTCCACAAGTCTTGACAAGCACAGAACCTGCAGCTGCTTTCACAGAATTGGCACATCATTTGACTTGGCAAACAGGGTGTTTAAAACTGTGTTTACAAAAGTTTCCATTATTTTTACAAAAGCTGCTACAGAATTTAAGCCTTTTTTTTTTTTTTTTCACATTTCAAACGTATGTGTGTTTGTTTATGGACAGATAAAACCAAAAGGAAAATAGGAAAGCATCCCAGGTTTTATGCTAAATTTCTACCCAAATAGGTGCTAAATCTCTACCCAAAGAGACTTTCAATTAGAGATGTTGATAAATACATCTTTTCAAATTAGGCAAATTGACCTCTGATTTCTCTGCCTCAAAATTTTCTTTCATTGTCTGTTTTATTCAGTCTTTTCCCCTCTTTGCAACCATCTTGTAAGTCAATTGAATCTCTACTCAAAATTTAACCTGTTTATTTGTATCTAATATTTTTCCCTTAAAATAGTCCCAATGATTTTTAAACACTTTAATCTTTAATTGGGAAGTTAAAGCAAATCAGAGATGGAGAAAAGAAATGGGGTTGATATTTCATATCACTAAAATGGTGGACATTTAAGGGCTTGGTGGGATATTGTAGGCTCCTGTGAGAGAAAGCTGTCCACCTAAAGGCTTTGTTTTCTACTTCCAGCTAGAGTTACCTCAATTTCCATCATTCTAAGCATTTCCTTTCAGAAATTCTGGGAGAAAGTGGGGTTAGGGTGACCCAATGTCCTTTAACCATGTTCCCCAGAAGATAACTTTACAAGGGAACAGAAGGAATAATGTGCCTTGTGTCCTTAACATCTTCCTCCTTGTGGTCTTGATTAAGGTTGATAAGACTATGAGATTTTGAGTCACTAGAGAGTCTTAGTGATGCTCAAGTGCCCCAAGACCAGGAACACCTGAAGGATATATGATAGATTCCCAGAGAAGGACCCCAGGAGGACCATGATAGGAGAAGTAACTGGCATCATGACACAGCTTGGTACCACCAGTGAAATAATTTTTTAGAATCATCATTTAGTGATGACTACTAACTGTTTCAATTTATCACACATTTCTAAAATATCAGTGAATGGGAAACTGACATTTCACAATTTTTTTATTAAGATGTTCAGAGGAAAGTTGTCCTTAATGTAATAATTTTCTTGGGATTCTAAATATATTTTTAAGAGGATAAAGTCTTATTTTAGTACATCATTCCTTAGGCACTTGGAATTTTAACATGAAAATTAGAGAACTCATGTATGAATACAGAGTAATTTTCTTAAAAGTCCTGATTTGACAAATAAGGTATCTCAGTTCCTCAGAATAATTACACTTGTTTTCTAAACAGAAGAAAAATATAGCAGCTAAGTTAGTTGCCATTTTTATTCATAAAATGATAATTAGTGAAGCTATAAGATCTGGCAAGTAAGGATTCAAGAAAGAATGCTTGCTTGCTTGCTTTTAATTATCTAGTAAAGTGCTGATTGTCTTTATTTTTCAAGATAACATTGTAGACTTTTTTAAAAAATATTTTTAGTTATAGATGGACTTAATACTTTATTTTATTCATTTTTTTAATGTGGTACTGAGGTGCTCTACCACTGAGCCACAACCCCAGCCCACGTACATACCTTTTTTTTTTTTTTTTGATGTCTCTGCAAAAAGTGGTATGTGTTGTGTTTCTAGCTGTAAATCTTTAAATAACAGTTTAAAGACTGATCCATATAATATGTGTAGATAGTTGTAGTGTTAGTGGGCAGGATTAAATAGCAGTTATCATTTATTTACTCACCACTGGTGGTGTAGGCTTTACAATACATTATCTCATTTCATCTTCTTGATGACCATCAAGGTATAGGTATTATTTTTCTCATTTAAGAAATGAGGACACTGAGGCCCAGAAAAAAAAATAGGTTATTTTCTAGATCAGGCAGGCTAATAAAAAATAGAGGCCATACTGTTGCCGACGTTTCAGGCAGCAACACCGTACCAACTCCATTTCTAAACAATGAAAGCCTGGATCTGGAAATGAGATGAGCACGTGGATGTGTGGAAGTGGCTCATGAGCAATAGCAGTCAGATCCCAGGATAACCCACAAGAAGCAGCAGAAGGCAGAGTGGTGAATTTCCTGAATATCCGACATAGCACCAAGCCACAGACCTCTACACGTGGAGTCAGGATTTCAACTCAGTGTTGTCTGGCTCAAAAACTTCTGTTATTCCCTCTATAGCATATGAATCATCCACTGGATGGCTGGTACTACAGTATCCAGAGATAAGTAGGACATTCTCTTGCCTTCAGAGAGCCTAAAGTCCAAAGGAAGAGACTACAACACAAACAGACTTAATCATTCATGGATTTGGGGTATTATGTTCATGGATGTGATTGCCAAAGACCTAGGTAAGGGTGGTAATCAGTGAAGGTTTACTAAAGGATTTATCTGAGTTCAATTTTAAATGACAAATAGTTAAATGAGTGCTCACACATACGCTGTTCATGAACCTTGCTATGCTACTTTGCATAAGTCTGCTAATCAGAAAGAAACAGAACAATGTTGTTAGAACTAAATATTTTGCTTGGTTTGACTTTGCGACCATGTTGACATTACATTTGATCTACCCTTGTCCTAAACAACATGCTGACTTCTTGATTAGGGGGTTCTGTTTTGTTATCAGTGCATTAGGCAATGTGCCACTCAGGTAGCAGAATTTGATTATAGTTTTCATCTTTGCTTTCTGAATTGCTGTAGGTTTTCTCTGGTGTTGGCTGATATATGACCTTTGTAGTTTTTTATTTTAAAAAGTTTCCTTGAGAACTGCAGGATGGACTAACCCCCACCTCAGCCCCAGCTTCTCTTTTATTCTTTCTGGTCTTGGCTGTATGTGCTGTGTTTAAGGCTAAGCCTATGATTACAGGGCTGTTTTATCTAAGAGCTGTGAGGAGTGAATCAAAAGTGATACCATCATGGTTGGCATTACCAGTCATTACCTAATGGACTCTTCAGTCTTCATAACTTTCTCAGCCCCTGTTGAACCTGGGCAGTAGACAAAGAAGTCTAAATCAGCAGATGAACTTCATTTAAATCCTTTTGCAAGGTCAACATATAAATAGACAATAGCTCTCTTCATCATTGACAACCTAAAACCATGTAATCTTTTCAAAAAAGTCCAATTGCTATCTTTGCAACAAGGTATTTCAGTATTCAAAGCTTGTGTTCAGTATAGGTTGTTTCATATTTTTCTTAATATTTGTTTAGAGATATTATCAGGTCTAATAAATTCTAATAAATATCATAAATTAAATTGGACTAAATTTCTCATATGGGAATAAATCCAGATAAAATATTAAGAGTCATATAAAAATCTAAAGAACATATAAAACGCCAGAACATGTTTTAGAAAAACTGATTTTTGAAATATTTATTTGTTCATTCAGCAAATAATGATCAAATGCTTAATCCATGCCTGGCATTGTTTAAGGCACTTGGATTATTTAGGCACATCAGTGAATAAAATAGACAAATATTCTTGTTTTTAATATATTTTTATTCTAGGATTAAATAACACTGATAACAAAACATAACTCCCTAATCAAGAAGTCAGTATGTTGTTTAGGACAAAGGTAGATCAAAAGTAGTGTCTCAGAAACAAACTCACACTGATATAATCATCCGACCCTTGATAAAGGTGCCAAAAACATACAGTGGAGAAAAGACAGACTTTTTAATAAATGGTGCTGGGACAACTTGTTATCCATATGTAGAATGAATATCCAGATTCTTATCTCTCCCCTGAACAAAAATCAACTCAAAACAGATTAAAGACTTAAGAATTAAACTAGAAACTATGTATCTCCTAGAAGAAAACATAGGGTCAACACTCCAGTTTATAGACACAGGCAACAACTTTCTCAATAGAACCCCTAAAGTTCAGGAAATAACACCAAGAGTTAATAAATGGGACAGCATCAAATTAAAAAGCTTCTGTACAACAAAGGAAATAAAAAGGAATGTGAAGAGAGAACCCACAAAATGGGAGAAAACCTTTGCTAGCTACTCTTCTGACAAAAGGATTGATATCTAGAACACATAAAGAGTTCAAAAAGCTTTAGAACAAAAAAATCAAGTAACCTGATTAATAAATGGGCAAGTGAACTAAACAGATACTTGTCAAGAGATGAAATGCAAATGGCCGACAAAAATATGAAGAAATGTTCAACACCATTAATAGGAAAATGAAAATCAAAAGTACACTGAGATTTCATTTCATACCAGTCAGAATGGCAGTCATTAAGAATACAAATAATAATAAATACTGGAGAAGACATGGAGAAAAAGGAACACTTTTATACAGTTGGTGTGACTATAAATTAGTACAACTAAGGAAATGTATGTGGAGACTCCTCAAAAGACTAGACATGGAACCACCATATGATCTAGCTATATAACTTCTCCATATGTTCCCTGAAAATTAAAGTCATCTTACTACAGTGATACATGTGGTACATGTTTACTGCAGCACAATTCATAATAGCCAAGTTATGGAACCAGCCTAGGTATCCATCAGTGGATGACTGGATAAAGAAAATGTGGTATTTATGCACAATGAAGTTCTATTCCACCATAAAGAAAAATAAAATTTTGTCATTTGTAAGAAAATGGATAGAACTGAAGATCATTATGTTAAGTGAAATAAGCCGAACTCAGAAGGTCAAGGGTCTTATGCTTTTTCTCATATGTAGAAGCTAGAGAGGAAAAAAGAAAACAATGTTGGGGGGGGGGGTAGATCTCCTAAAAATCAAAGGAAGATCAGTAGAGAAAAGGGACCAAGGGGTGGGAAAGAAGAAGGAAGGAGAAGTGCTGGGAAGTGACACTTGCCAAATTATATTGTTATACTGTGTGCATGTATGAATATGTAACAAATCTCATCAATATGTACAACTATAATGCACCAATAAAAATGAGGAAATTTAAAAAATAGACTCAACATGCCTACAAAGTCAAACCAAGCAAAATATTGAATTTTAGCAAAATTCTTCTGTTTCTTATGTTTCTTTCTGACTAGCCAACTTAGACAAAGAGGCATAGAAGTGTTCACGAACAATGTATTTGTGTGTGTACATGCATGTATGTAAGCTCTTAAGTATTTGTCATTCAAAGTTCAGTTTAAGTAAATCCTCCAATCAGCCTTTTTCTTTTATTTGGAAAAGTCAATATATATTTTAATACCTAGTTCTAGCTATAAGTTCATGTAAATAACTTGTGCAGCTTTTAATATTATTTAACAACAACATTAAATTAACATTAATAATTTCACAATCTTATACAATACCCGAAATGGTTTTTCCTTCTTCTGTACTTATCCATTCATTTAACAATTATGTATTGAGCACTCACTGAAACACCAGTCTCTAAGATAGAGACCTGCCTTGAGAAAGCTCAGTTCAGGATGAGAAACTGAGTCTTGCACACAAATGGCAATAGAGAGAGTAGTATATGACACGTTTAGTAAAAGTGGCATAATGTTTCTACATAACTAACAGAGAGAGAGAGAGAGAGAGAGCTGACAAAGGACATAGTGAAGTTGGGGAAATTAATGGGGTAAACCAGGGAGGATAACATTTTAAAAGACTAGGAGCCATTATTGGCAGACAGCCTTGAAAGCAAAGGGGAAAAGGAAAAGATGTATTTAAGAAACAGCAAAATAGCACAATGTGACTGGCACATAATAGTACTGGAAAGTTACATCAAATTCAGACTTTGGACAATTTTTAATGACGTTCTCCAAGTTTGTACTTATTCAAAAAAAAAAAGGAGGGGAAGGAGGGCCCTGATGAAATTTTGCTATAGAAATGATACTAAATATAGGATGTCTAAAACAATAAGCTAGTACCTTGCCTGCAGGATGACTGGTGCAGGCCAAGATATCATGCTGTGGCAGTTAGGATGGAAAGACTGCTGTTTGGGGGCAGCCTCCTTGCATGGTGTCTTAAGGTGTAATTAAGTGTTATTTGGATCAATTCACAGTGGAGTGATATAGGCAAGGACTTCTGTGGGCTTTGTCAAGAATACTAGCTTCTTCCTATACTTTCAGAACATAATTCTATCCAAGCAAAACTTTTAATAAAGAAAAGGTGGTTGTAATTAGGAACTACAGGTAATTTGAGAACATGAAAGGTCTGAGAAGCAAAAGATACCAAATGGGAATGTGACTGGCTATTCATATCACCTGTATCTATTTTGGTTAAGTAATTCAGCCCAAATGTACAATTTTTATGTAAATTTTTATAATATCAGTTCAATTTAGTTGGGAGGTCAGTTTTACTTCTTTTTAAATATCATTTTACATTATTATTTTTAATTATTAACATATTAATTGTACAAATTAATGCTACATTTACATACACGTATATAGCATGATCATGTCCACCTTCTCCTCTGCCCTCTCTTGCCTTTCCTTCTCTCCCTACTCCCTTGGTCCCCTTTGGGAAGGTAGCTTTAAATGTCACTATTTACTGTTTATTTCAGATCCAGGTAAATAATATTTATTAGTAGTCTTTGTAATCAATAAGTAATCACCTATTTGTATTCAGTATATGATTGAAAAACTGGTTGGATGCCTCACTTTAAAATATATTCCATCGCTGGGCATGGTGTTGCACGCCTATAATCCCAGCATTTGGGAAGCTGAGGCAGGTGGATCGCGAGTTCAAAGCCAGCCTCAGCAATGGCGAGGCACTTAACAACTCAGTGAGACCCTGTCTCTAATAAAGTACAAAAAAGGGCTGGGGGTGTGGCCCAGTGGTCTAGTGCCTCTGAGTTCAATCCCCAGTACAAAACACACACACACACACACACACACACACACACACACACACACATACATATATATTCCATCAACACTTAGAAAATCAGTAGATTATTCCTATGGTGTCAGTTTAGGCATGTGTTTAAAAACAATCATGCTTGTGTTTAATTGGTAACTACTCTCTTTTTATAAGTGCTTAGACATCAAATAAAATGTGTTGAGATTAAAAAGGGATAAGATATACATGAGGTTTAGTTTTTGAAAGTTGTTGCTTTTAAAACACTAATTGAAATCACTAATAACTCAGTAATAAGGAACGAATCAATAAATTTTAAATGTTAAGGTTAAACCTTATCTCCTACTTTGCTGATTGCTATTGAAATTTTGCCGTATCTACACTGGTCTTATTTAAATAACAAGTTATTTTTTTCTGGTACTTTTTAAATGATCTTGTTAGTGATATAAGATGAACATGAATCTTAAGCAATGTATGTTTTTCATGATTATTTCTTAAGAATCTATTTTATTCCTGTGGTAAGTTAATTGTGACTCACTTATCCTAAGAAAGAAACAGTCCCTACACTGGACAGCAGAGGACTTTGAATTTCACCTCCAGCGTTACCATTGTTTAATGGTGACAATGAATGACTCACTTAAGCTCCACATACCTCAATTTCTCCATCTGTTGAAAGGAAATAATATCTGTCACAAGAGATTTTCAGAGCACTTTGAATTTACTGGCACAAAGAAGTTCAATAAATCAAGAGTAGTAGTATTATTAGTCATCTAAAATGTAATGAGATTTTTTAAAATGTTATAACTGTTCAGCTCAGATTTAAAGATAAAGTCTCTGAATTTAGAATTCCTTCCTCCTCCTGCCTTTTTGTCTTGAATGTTTACATTATTTCCTTCAAGCTTCAATTCTCTAAAGGTAATTATTGCATTCTTCTGCTTTGCTGAGAATCATTTTATTTTATGGCTTCCCTTAGCTTCTATTTTAGGTGATTTCTTCTTCATTTTACACGCCTTCTCTCCACCCCCAGAATTTTTACACCTTGTGTCTTTTTTTCTACTTTGTGCTTTTTATATTTTCATTTGAAAATATTCCCTGTGATTTTCTTTTCCTTTTAATAGACAATTGTGTACCTTGAAATTGACTTTCTATACATTTAAAAATTAAAGTCAAAGTTATTTGCCTGTCACTGTCATGTTACAAACATTTCTTACAGTAGAGAGGTTAAATTTTGTTAAGTGGCTGCTAAAAAGCAAATTGATCTTGAGAATGATATTCCCACAAATTGCAATTATTTTAAAAAATCAAATAATAGCTGAATTTCATGTCTAGGTTAGTGATACAAAATCTTCTAGTTGACCATTCTTTTTCCTTTGACAAAATTGATTCGTGGTACTACATTATTCATTTAAAAAATTTATAATTTCTTTCTTTCAGATAAAATTTGCATATAATTCCACGTATAAATGTATCATTTAGGAGTTGCTATAAATACATACACCTGTGCTATTCATACTCCCATCAAGATCAAGAACAGAGCCATTACCTTGGAAAGTTTCCTTATGTTCTTTCCAAACATTAAATTCACAGATCTGTCTTTAAGTTCTCTATTCTGTTCCATTCATCAGTTTGTTTTTGTGCCAATCCAATATGATTTTTAACATAGATGGGTTTATGTATGTCTTAATAGGTGGCAAGGCATGTACTTCTTTTTAAAGGCATTCTTAGTTGTATGTGGCTATATTCCTCCATATACATTTTAAAGTAACTTTAATCCTACAAAAAAGCCAACTGAAATTCTGTTTGAAAAACTGAGTGTTATTAAGTTGTGTCTAATGCTTATATATTGACTGATTAAGTAAAGAATTATATCTTAAATCATTTAAAATGAAAAAAATCTTTCATTTAAAAAATTCTGTAATTCTAAAATTAGCAAGACTTTAGAAGATGGAAAGACCTCCTATGTTCTTGGATATATATAATATTATCAAAATGGCCATACTACCAAAAATGCTATACAGATTTAATGCAATTCCTATTAAAATTCCAATGACATTCTTCATAGAAATAGGAAAGCAGTCATGAAATTCATTTGGAAAAATAAGAGGCCCAGAATATCCAAAGCAATTATTAGCAAAAAAAAAAAAAAAAAAAAAAAAAAAAAAAGCTAAGCAGGAGGAATCATAATACCAGACTTAAATTATACTACAGAGTTATAGGAACAAAGACATCATGGCATTGGCACCAAAATAGACATGAAGACCAATGGTAGAGAAGAGAGCACAGTTTCTTTCTTTCTTTGTTAAGGACACAATACCTTTATTTTATTTATTTATTTTTATGTGGTGCTGATGATTAAACCAGTGCCTCACACATGCTAGACAAATGCTGTACCACTGAGCTACAACCCCAGCCCAGGACAGTTTCTTCATTCTCTCAGTGGGTTTATAGTCTGTTATAGTTTGGATATCAAATGTTCCCTAAAGACTCAAGTGTTCAATACTTGGTCCCCCAATGCAGCAATGTTCAGAGGTGGGGCTTTTGTGAAGTGATTGGATCACAAGGGCTTGGACCTCATTAGTGGATTAATCCATTGCAAACTGAATGGACTACTGGGAGGAAGTGGAAACTGTAGGTGATAGGATCTGGTTGGAGGAAGTAGTTACTGGGGATGTGCCCTGGAAGGGTTTATCTAGTCCCTTTCCACACACCCTCATTCCTGGCTCCTATGAGTTGAGCAGCCTTCCTCCATCATGCCATTCTGCCATAATGTTTCTGCTTTGGATCCAGCTGACCATGCACTGAAACCTCTGACACCATGAATCAAAATAAATCTTTCTTCTAAGTTGTTTTTCTCAGATATTTTTCACAGCAATAAAAAACTGACTCTCACACAGTCCAAACAAAAACATCTTCCAACAGGGACACGAATATTTATAAAGCAGTTTGCTAACGTTTTGGTAGCAGGCATGCTGAGATGGCATAAGGAAGAGGAAATCAAATAGATGGGATTGGATGACTGGAAAAGATTTTTTGGTAGAATACTTAAATTATATTTAGAGGTGTGTTAGTTAATGTTTCATCACTATTACCAAAATACCTGACAAGAACAACTTAGAAGTATAAATATTTTATTTTATCTCTCAGTTTCAGAGGTACATTTCATGGTTGGCCAACTCCACAGCTCTGGGCTCAAGGTGTAGCAAAACATCAAGGCAGAAAGTCATGACAGAGGAAACCTGCTCAGTTCATGACAGCCAGAAAGCAGAGAGAGCTTAAATCCAAAGAGCTAGAGAAAATATAATCTCCAGTGAACCCCAGTGACCTACTTCTTCCAGTCATGCCATACCTGCTTACAGTTACCACCCATTAATGCATTCACATTATTAACTCATCACATGGCTTAATCCACTAATTAGGTCGCAGCTCTCATAAACTAATAATTTCACTTCTGAAAATTCCTGCATTGTTTCACACACGAACTTTTGGGGGACACCTTATATCCAATCCACAACAGAAGTGTGGGAAGAAAATGGAACAAGGCCAGGCATAGTGACACATGCCTGCAATCCCAGAAACTCTGGAGGTGGTGGCAGGAGAATCACAAGTTCAAGACCAGCCTTAGCAAATTAGTGAGGCCCTGAGCAACTTAGTGAGACCCTGGCCCAAAATAAAAAAAATAAAAAATGGCTTTCATAGAAAAGTGAAGCAGGGGGCATCACCATACCGGACTTTAAATTATACTATAGAGCAATAGTAACAAAAACAGCATGGTATTGGCACCAAAACAGACTGGTGGACTGATGGTACAGAATTGAGGACACAGAGACTAATACATATTATTTCAGCTATCTTATATTAGACAAAGGCGCCAAAAATGTATAGTGGAGAAAGGATAGCCTCTTCAACAAATGGTGCTGGGAAAACTAGAAATTCATATGCAACAAAATGAAATTAAACCCTTATCTCTCACCATGCACAAAACTCAATTCAAAGTGGATCAAGGACCTAGGGATTAGACCAGAGACAATATGCCTAATAGAAGAAAGAGTAAGCTTCAATTTCCAACATGTCAAATTAGGCCCCAAGTTCCTTAATAAGAATCCTGTAGCTCAAGAACTATTACCAAGAATTAATGAATGGGATAGATTTAAACTAAAAAGCTTTTTCTCAGCAAAAGAAACAATCAGTGAGGTGAATAGAGAGCCAACTAATTGGGAACAAATATTTAATACATGTACATCAGATAGAGCACTAATTTCTAGAATATATAAAGAACTCAAAAAACTTAACACCAAAAAAGCAAATAACCCAATCAATAAATGGGCTAAGGAATTGAAAAGACACTTCTCAGAAGAAGATACACATTTAATCAACAAATACATGAAAAAATGCTCAACATCGCTGGCAATCAAATCAAACTACTCTAAGATTTCATTTCACTCTAGTCAGAATGGCAGCTATCAAGAACACAAACAACAATAAATGTTGGAGAGGATGTGGGGAAAAAGGCACACTCATACATTTATGGTGGGACTGCAAAATGGTACAACTACTATGGAAAGCAGTATGGAGATTTCTTGGGAAAATGGGAATGGAACCACCCTATGACCCAGCCATCCCACTCCTGGGTCTATTCCCAAAGGACTTAAAAACAGCATATTACAGTGACACAGCCACTTCAATGTTTATAGCAGCACAATTCACAATAGGTAGGTTGTGGAACCAACCTAGATGTCCCTCAGTAGATGAGTGGATAAAGAAAATGTGGTATATATACAAAATGGAATTTTACTCAGCAGTAAGAGAGAATAAAATAATGGCATTTGCAGGTAAATGGATGAAGTTGGAGAATATAATGCTAAGTGAAATTAGTCAATCTTAAAAATCCAAATACCAAATGTTTTCTCTGATATAAGGAGGCTAGTTCACAGTGTCGTTGGATGGGGGTACATAGGATTAGAGGAACACTAGAATGGTCAAAGGAAAGGGAGGGGAAGGGAGGGAGTAAGGGGGGAGGGAAGGGGGGAAGGGAAAAAATTGGTGGTTGAATGAGATGGATATCATTATCCTAAATGCATGATTGAAGATCTGAATGGTACTTATATACTTTGTATACAAGCAGTTGTATGTAAAAAGATGCTATACTTGTGCATTATGAATAAGTAAATAAATAATTAAATTAAAAAAAATTTTTAAAAAAGGCTTGCATGTAGCCCAGTGGTAAAGCACCCTCTCAGTTCAATTCCCAATACCCAACCCCCACACTCAAATGGAACAAGATAAAGGATGGGCAGTTTAGAAGAGAGCAAAATAGCAAACCACAGAGACAACAGACAGGCTTCCATACAGTAGTTGCTGAAAGGGGGATTTATTCCACCAGGACAGTGGTTCTCAATCAAGGGCCTATATTTCCCCCAACCCCTACTGGGGGGCGGCATTCTTAATGTTTGGGGACATAGCTGGAGGAGAATATATTGCCACTGGTGTGATATGGGTAAAGCCAGGGATACTACCAAACATCCTACAGTGCACAAGGCAGTCCCACTACAAAGAATTATCTAGCTCAAAATGTGAGTAATGCTGAGGTTGAGAAACCTTGCCCTAAAATTAACTTTCAACACTGCCTGCACATCAGAATCACCTGGGAAAACTGAAAAGCCACCAATACCTATGGTTTACCTCAAGGGGGTCTCACTTCATTGGTTCAGGGCATCAGTTGTTTAAAAAGCTTCCCAGGTCCACTGTGGTGGATCCTTGTAGTGGAGAGGGGAAGACAATTAGATCTGAGGAATTTTTTATATTACACTTCTCATTCATGCTACTTTCATATTTGTATGTCTGTTCCTTAAATGAAAAAAATGAAAGAAAATGCTTTGGAGCATGGTGTGTGTGTGTGTGTACTTGACTTCATATTTGATTTCAGGAAGGTTGTATATGTTTAAAATACCACAGTCTCCCATGTCTCTACCAAAAAGACTGGTAAAACTGCCATCTTACAAATAAATAAATTCCACACATACCTACTTTTAAGTCTACTAAAGCAAGCATTTTGTTATTTATGATTAATTTCTCACTACATGAAGGTATTTAGAAGCATAGTGTGGACATGAACTGAATTGCCAATACTTTTGTCAAGTCATCCAGCAATTTAATATGATTTGGACATTATCTTCTTGCTTCAAACACTGACCCAGTTTGGTTTCTCATGTTCTGGAGTTAGGTTGTTGATTTTGAACTGGGCTTCTTTTTCCATACTCCAAATCTATGGAGCAGCTGGTGGTGTTTAGTGACCGTCTGCACCAGCAGTCTCATCTTTTTAGCATTTAAAATTAATTTTTCTCATCTTGGCACATAAAGAACTCAAGTGTGCCCCTTACCTCATTACCTAAAATGTTACAGTGGCATCATGAGAGGGGGGTGTGACAGAGCAGCTATTTGAGCATCAGCAGTAGTAGGACTGAGATGTAACACAGCAAGAGATTATACCAGGAGAGGTATGATCACCCTACCCTACACTGTGGATTCCAAATATCCTATAGCAATGAATGTAACATCAAGGTGACTGGTTGAGGAACAACCTCTCCCCCCCCCCCCAAATTGGCACATCTCTCTATATAAAAAATGATTGTGTCATGTCAAATACTCATGATAAATAAATATTGAATTGAGCTCAGTAACTCAGTCTTCCCTAAAGATTTATCCTTCTGGCTATTTATAGTTAACAGAGGTCACGACAAAAATGTTTCCTTTTACCATAGGACAATATACTGTATTTCTGGTACAGTGCAGAGAGTTCTGGACTTAAGAGTAGAGAAACCTGGGGTTTGATTCTGAATTTATCAGATAGTTGTTTAATGTTCTCTATTTTATAATCACTAGGCATTAATCATACCTTACTTGGAATCCAGTGGAAAAATGCCCCCAACTGGTTTCCTGAACTTCAGCTTCATTCTTCTTAAATCTGTTTGTCACTCTACTGCCAGCATGAACTTTCTCAATATAAAACTAATCCTGTCACTACCTGGCCACCAAGTGTGGCTGTGCCGACTGAGTTTCTTGTACACATGTCTTTTGATTAGCATTGTCCCCTGGTTTTGGTCCATGTTGTCCTTTCTGCCTGAAATTTTTCTCCATGCCTTTTTCCCTAATTAATCCTACTCATACTTTAAGACATATTTCAGGAATCCCATATCCAGTGAACCAACTGATTTTTGGTGCCCTTCCTTAGGCTTCCTGTCACTCTCATTATAGTTATCATATGCAGTGAAAATGATTTGGCCCTGTATAAAGATGGTGATATGCTCTTTGAGGGAGATATCTAATCCTAATTATCTTCCCTTGATACCTAGTGTGATGTGGCAAAGAATGGACATTCAGTAGGGAACAGTATGGAAAGGAAGGAGGAAAGAAATGAGGGGAAGAAAGTAAAGAAAAGAAAGAAAGGTAAGATATAAGGTGGAGCTAGGAGATATGAATGAACACAGTGGCATTAGGTAGAGATTTGGAAGGAAGAAGGAATAGAGGATAATGTAGCTGGTCCTCCCTAATTTCTGAGATTTAACCCATTTAAAATGGACTGCGATTTTGTACCACTGTGGTAATCCATGGAAATGCTACTCTTTCCATGGTTTTCTACATATTTGTGCCATTATCCATAGATTATCCTTTGGGTTTCAATGGATTGTCTAAGAGTGGATCTCCTGTAGTGGAGCAGAATTAAGACCATGAACTAAACTTCCAAACCTCTCTAAATTTGCTTTTTCTTACAAAACTTTCTTGATCTTATTTTATTTGGGTTGTTTAGCTTCTCAATAGCTCTTACGTACCTTACTTAGTTATTATACACCATATAACGTGTAAATAGGACTTATTTCAGAATTTGTGTGTCTAAAGAATTTGGCATATTTTTCTTAGAACTTGTTACCAATCCATGCTTTATCTTTCAGTACTTAAATATAGGTGCTTTACTAACCTACCCTTTAAGTAGCATTGACTTACATGTCAAATTCCCACAGGGTAGGATTTTGTATTTTATTTGAATAAAAATAAGGCAAGTATATTGAAATGGATAATTTACATTATGTGACCACTTAGTTCCAATCTAAAAGAAAACTCAAGGTAAGGGATGGGGAAAGTGATAATTTATCTAATGACTTATAATTTAGAGGCCCACATATGTGGGAACAAAATTGAAAATTGAAGAAAGTGTACAGATAATTGAAGACATAGTAGAATTGTCATTTAGTTATGGATATATAACTTTCATATCTAAAAAAAGTATAATTCAACTTCATTTTCTGTCAAAAACTGACTTAAGAAGTAATGATTGTTCAGGATAGAATTTATTTCCAGCAACAATAAATCATCATAAAAAACAAGGTGGCACCTAATTTTCTAGACCCATAGGGCTACAAGAAATGCCAATAGAACTCTACATTCAGGATAGCTGACTTCAAGATGAATCTTAACTAAATGATACAAATTAATGTCAATCCATTTTATTTTTAAAAATTCTTGATAGTACAACACAATGTCATAGTATTATCTCTCCTGGGTCCTTGAAAATTGTAGTAAATATTCAGTAATATAGTTGGTGTTTCTAAATTCCAAGTTTTTATGACTCATTTCTATATGGAATACTTATAACAATACAGATAAATTATGAAATGTTGCAACCAGAAATTCTTTAACTCACTTATTTTCATTATACATTAAGATTGTTACAAGCATTGTAACTCATCAACTCAAAGTGCTTTTTATACCTTTAGTTCTTCACTTTTTCATATTTGTACTATTATAACATCATTGATTCTGGCAGGAAACTTTGACTCTGATTAAATTAGTGATACATTATTGATTCTTGTTTCAAATTCATTAATATGCTAAGAACTATGCGTCAATTCAATGTCTCAGAAGATAGGATCATGAGATAGTTTGAAGCTAATTGTTACTCCCTATATACATTTTTATTAGATGCAACTTCAGTGCCACATTTTCATACACTCATTATAAAACTCAACATTGTACCATAAGAAGACTAGAAAATTGTTCTTGGATTTGCAAGAACTGAAATATCTTAGTCTGTTACCTGTAAGGTTTTAATAATTAATGTATTAAAGTTTAGTATCCAATCCACCTATAATTTTTTTTTTTCCTAAAGCATTATACTAACTGGAGTAAGAATAAAATTTAAATAAAAACCTCATTAAAAGTGTTAAAATTTTAGATTGGCATATGGAAAAAATATAGAAAATAAAGACAAAATTATGAGCTGTAGAAAGGAAAATATGAGAGAAATATGAAGTAAGGCAAAATACTTTAAAACATGAGTGGAGCTGCCCATGGCCTGCTTAGTTACCAATGGGTTTATCCCCCCAAAACCAAATACCTACAAATGACAAAATAAGAAAGAAGAATAGAACTTATGGTTTTTTATTTTTTTGATTGTTTATATATGATTATATATATATATAGTTTATATATAATATTTTATATAGGTTATATATATAGTTTACATAGGATTTCTAACCTTATAACATTCAATTAACATTTTTAAATAAGAATGTTGACTGTCCACTCTGTTTTTAGCACCTTCTTTCCTCTCAGATTGATAACTATTTCTGCTTATATTTGTCTTCTTTATTATTCCAGTGGGTCCCCAACTTAAAAATAAGTTGAGAAATTTTATTTTGCAGGTTGATTGTTTAGAGGTTTGTTTTTAATAAAAAGGCAGCAAAATGTTAGTATAATAATGTTACAGTAAATTAGAGATCCTTAAACAAACTCATAAAACCCAACATGACCCATGTAACATTCTGAATTTCAAAGTCAACAGGGAATCTTCCTCTTAATGAACTATAGACATCATGATGATGAGGAAAGCTTTGCTTTTATTGATGTTTCCTTCCTTCCTTCCTTTCTTTCTTTCTTCTCTTTCTTCTTTCTTTCTTTCTTCTTTCAGTACCAGGGATTGAACCCAGATATGCTTATATGCTTAACCCTGAGCCACATCCCTAGCCGCCGCCCCCCCCTCCTTTTTTTTTTTTTTTTTTTTTTTTTTGAGACAGGGTCTCAATAAGCTGCTTAGGTCCTCACTAAATTGCTGAGGCTGGCTTTGAACTTGTGATCCTCCTGCCTCAGTCTCCCAAGTTACTGGGAATACAAGCATGGACCACCAGGCCCAGCTGATGTTTTCTTTCTTGAAAAAACAAAAACCACTAGTGTTTGCCCTTTTTGGTTGAAGTCCCAGCTGTCTTCTTTGTTGAGTGTTTTATAATAGTATTCTTCTTGAGTCTAGGATGGACCCAAATACCAGAATGAGAGCCAAAAAAAGTATACCTCCTGCTTGCTAGGTTCTCTGAGGGGTCACAACTCACAGAACCTTTCCTCCCCACTTGGGCTGTGAACAATTGGGGAAATTGAGGATCAAATAAGCCTGAAAATCTCACTTTTGCTCTATGGGAAACCAGGATGGAGGATGGAGGTTTTCAAACTCCACAATTAGACATTTATTCACCTAGTCAGGTAGATCACAGAAGGAAGAAAGGTGGAACTGGGTGTGGCCTACTTAGTTACCAATGGATCAGACCATTTCTCCTGCCCCTGACCAGAGTGAGTAAAAAGGAAGAGAGAGGCCAAGAGTATGCTTAGGAAAAGAATTCTCATCCGTGGAAAGCTGGAGTAAGGAAAAACCTGGATTTTCTAACTTTGCAGAGAATAACCAATACCTAACTATTAAGGCCCTTTGATAGCAGACCCTTTCTATCCCTCTCTTTTCATTTTTCATAACACTAACAATCTACTCATCTGACATGCTAATAATCTACAAGACCTTTCTCATGTCTGTATGAGCCAACACCAGTCTTATCCCTATATGAGCCATTTCTCACAGTCAGTAATAACTAAATTCCCTCCTTTGTATGATCCTCCACACGTGTATAGATTTTGTAAGAGGCCAAGGATGCTTGCTCATCTGCCTCAGTGCTTTGGTAGCTTGCCCTCCACTCCCTATTCCACACAGTACTTTCAAACACATCTGATAATATGTTCCTTGCCCAAAGCCCTCAGAAACTCCACATTGTCTACAGGACCAAATCCTGAGTTTTTTGTTTTGTTTTGTTGGGTTTTTTTGTTTGTTTGCTTTTTGTACCTGGGATTGAACTCAGGGGCACTTAACCACTGAGCCACATCCCCAACCCTTTTTTGTACTTTATTTAGAAACAAAGTCTTCACTGAGTTGCTTAGGGCCCCGCTAAATTGCTAAAGTTGGCTTTGAATTAAAAATCCTCCTGCCTCAGCCTCCTGAACTGATGGAATTAGGTGTGCGCCACTGTGCCCCGCCTGAGTTCTTTACAGATGCATGACATCAGCTAGTCTGAATCCAGGTTATTTTTTTTTTTTCCTCCATCTTCTACCTCACCTGCTTTGCAAACTTTGAACTTTTCTCAGACTATAAAATGAAATTTGTGGTCCCATCTTTTGGCATATGGTTTTCACTAATTTTTTTATTTTTTGTGTCCCCTTCTACTTATCTGCTCAAATCCTATTCATGCTTCAGGGACACTTCACAAGAGACAAGCGCCTACCCCCAGGCTTTTGGCAATTCTTCAGAACTCGCTTAGTTGTTTGATATCTCTCTGTCTCTCTCTCTCTCTCTCTCTCTCTCTCTCTCTCTCTCTCTCGCTCAATTTGTTATATTTATTGTGATTATTTTTCACTTGTTCTTTTCCCTTCTCCAAGGAAGAGAACATACCTTATTCAATATTGTGTTTCCAGATCTAGCACAGTATCTGGCACATAATGCTAAACAAATCTATTTTAATAAGATTTATCTATTTCTAATCATCTAACAACAATGATCACATTGACATTTTTTTAAAAACACTACACAGAAATTTCCTAAAACTAGTCATTGTCAAGTGAGAATAGGCTCACCAATTAATAATGCCTGGCTTTAAAAAAGGGGGGGGGAGCTCTTAATCTGATATTATTATAAGTGGCAGAACAAAAATCTTCATCTAACTGTCAATTTTCACATTCTGTGTTATACCTCTGGGTTCTTGTAACAAATGGCTTTGCATGGCTAATACGGTCTTTTCCCTATTCCTTGTGGAACGATCACCCTGATTTTACCAATTTTCCTTTCTTAGAAAAGAAGTCTACATTAGTTTAAAAAAATAAAAGGGTATATCAACCTGGGCAATTGGGAAGCCCACCAGGTAAATATTAAAGGAAACAGCTATAAAGTCAAATGCAACTTTAAAACAATAAATAACACAAGGCAGGATATTGAGCAATATTTGCCATACCCATAACCACTCACATTCTTAGTCCAATTTTCTTTCCTAGTTTATGTTCTTTCATTATGCTCTGAGTTAGACTTCTATACATTACTACACACTTAATAAAGATATTTCATTTTTCCTGGTGTGCTTCCAGAGACCTAGCATGCAGTGAAGGTTTTATAGTCCTGTGCAGTGCAGCAGATGTCATTCCATTTGCCTAAGTCCTGCTGACATTTGGAGATGTGGATTAATTGAGCTACAGAATGAAATTTAATTAAAATTAAATACAGACTTGGCCATTGTATCTGTTCATTTCCTGCACTCTAGTGTGTGTATTTGCAGGCAGCGCCATAGTTAATTTGTTTAATCAGGATGCTCTGTGGGGGAAGCTTCACTTTGTTTTACACTGAAAGACTGAGGGTGTGGTGGATGCCAGGTTGTATTTCATTACACACAATGTGAGCTTTATAAATGATGCTACTGATGAGCCTCAGAGGGCTACCTGAGGGAGCAAGGTGGCCCCATATGAACCCATAGAGAAATGACTTGTCATAGGCAACATTTAGTGATGTCTTTTAAATTGACATTACATGACCACAGGAATCTCATCTATTACCCATTAACATGTTGCCATAGTATTGGTTCATTCAGATATCTGTCCATCCATTCATTCAACCAAGATGTTTTGAGTACCCTGTGTGCTAGGCCCTGAGTTTAAGGAAAATGCTATCATTGATAGCAATTATATTCTTTCTGCCAGTAACCCCAACTGGAGAAGTTTGTAGGCTTCTTGAAGATCTATTTTTTAGAAAAAGATAAAATAGACTTTTTAAAGTTCATCTCCAGAATGAGAAGAAACTATTATTTTATGTTATGATGAGAGTGTACCATGGCAAGTAAGAGAGGTCCCACCCTTCCTTTGAGATCAATTTCAAAAGTCACCTCTTCCTGGGGGGGGGGGGGGGGGGGTCTTTCCTGATTCTTAATGCAGTGGAAAAATAAACTCTATTCCAGTAGCTCCCAAAGTACACTGGAGTTTTTCTTTGTGTTATATCTCTATATCTTCCTATCTCTCTTTTTAGATTATAACTTTTGTCAGTGTTTTATTTTAAATCTTGAAAAATGCCAATGCATCTTCTCCAGAATGTTCTCAAAGACTATTACTGAATTGAATATATTATCAAGCCTATATGCCCTTGGGTTGTGGACATTTGCTATTTTGGCAGACTTGCATTCCTCCTCACCACCTCTGCTTTAGCGAATCCCACCTCTCTGTCCCTCAGGTGAAAGTGAGCCAATCAGTGTGTTCCATTCCACTTGCCTCTGCAATTAGTCATAAATGGGTACAGGGGTGATGATACCACATTCTGAGGCCTTGATTTCTCTTCTGTTTTACATGAAAGGATTCAGTTCATAAGTTCCCTTATTCTGTAAGGGAGGAATTATCTAAAAATGTAGCCAATCCAAAAGAAGCTATACTGAAATAGAATCACCCTGTTTCTCATTACTTGCTGTTCTGTTATCTCCACCATTGAGTTTTTACTTATGTTGGCTTGAGTTGGGCTTTCCAGCTCCAGCTTACAAACGAACCATACCTGATCAGCCTCACTGACAGTCATATATTGCTATAATTATTTACATTACACTCCCTTTTTGCAAACTCCTTAAGGATAGGGACTTTGCCTTAAACACAGGCCCTCAATAAGTATTTTGTTGAAATGGAAGAATACATGTAAATTCAGGTGGTTATATGACAATATTAATGAAAACTTATTTTCTTTGTGGTAAACATGGTTAAATTGACATATTGCTTACAAACCCTGTTACTACTTTCCTTTCACTAGTATTCATATGACTGAATGGCTCCTGCAGGTTCACTCAGCAATTTCTAAGGGTAGAAGTGCTTAATCATCTCACATTGACAATCAACCTCTGATCAAAAACCCCTGAAAAAGAAATACCATTCTGTTATACATACCAATGTTAACTATTTTTACTACCTGGAATTTGTTCTTTATGTTTCCTACATTGTACAGAAAGATTATGAGTTCTTGTAAATTCCAAAGTAAGCTTTTTCTCAGTTGGAAAAAAAAAATCCATACCTGGTGGCTTCCATCTATGGATTCAAATTAGTTCAATACATGGGCACACCACTTTTTTTCTGGCACACATTTTCTATTCTGTTTCAATTACACCTATTTTATATGGACAATATCCTTCTAATCCCTGAAGTTATGGCAAAAAAAGTAAGCCTGACATTTTTCTCCATGCATATATCTTTTGTAAATTTAATCTCATTCTTTTTTTATAGATATTGGTGATAGGATGGCAACTAAAATTATAATTAGCATTTGATGAGTGTTTTTTACCTTCTAACCATTACACTGATCTTCACAATAACATTAGAAAATAAATATTCCCATCCCCATTTTCAACATAGGAAAGATGAGGGGCAAATCATTAAACTTCAGTCAACTTTAGGAAATTTGCTGAGTTGTAGAACGTATAGAAATGCAAAAGGAAGTTATTTAATGTTTATTTAAATTATTTCATTTGAAAGATATTTTTCAGAAATCTTCCCAGAATTACATTTTGCTTGATTAATATGAAGTAATAGTCATAAAGGCCCTCCATACATGCAGAAACAGACATATATATAACTACTAACATGATTTGAGTTCTTAAGATGTATAAGGCACTACAAGAAGAACTTCTATATGTATTCATTCATTTAATACTTGCAACAAATTTATGAGATAAATACTATTATTATCTTCACTTTAAAGATGCAGAAACTGACACAGAGAGGTTAATTAACTTGCTTAGCCAAAGTCATATATCTAGAAAACAGTGGAACCAGGATTTGAGCCAAACAGCAAAATTCTGAGGCCATCCTGCATCTCCATATAAGAAAATAATTAATAAAACAAATTGTATTCTAAACTTATTTTGGGTGACTTAGTTCAGTGAATGAATATGTATAGGGTATATACCCTAAGCTAATAATTGTGCTGGGCTCTTGGATACTGCAGTGAATAAGGCAGAAAAGGTCCTTTTCTTATGGATTGTATTCTACATAAACACTGAGACAATAAAAGTATTCCATCCATCTGGCCTCTGTGATTGGTTCAGACATGGCACATGTCCCAAGCCATGTGTAAATTATATAAATATTTCATTGAAATAAGCAATATGGCAGTTTTTGAATCCAAGTTCTAAATTGTAACAGAGTTTGTCATATTGTTCCTAAGTTAAGTATAATTTTTAATTGATTGATGTATATGGAAACAGATAAGTAAATGATTAGGTTAGAAAAAGAACATTAATTTTCATACTTTTCTGATTTGTTGATCAATTCTGGACATTGGTTGCACAACAAATGTGTTAAAAAAGAAAAACATTTATTATATCTTTATTTAGCACTCAGTAAAAAGACTCATTTAGGTTATTGAACTATGGAGTCTTTAGGGAAAGTAGCCATGTTTAGTTCTCCTTAACATGACCAGAGTCACCTAGCTTATTACTTTTGCCTCTGGCAGGGGCTGGACAAATACTGTTGGATGAACAAACAGATGAATAAAAATAGAACAGCAGGGTGTTGACAGTTTTCCTAATTTTATACTTCATTTGTTGAACAATATTTATTGATCACCTACTATGCATATGACATTGTGTTGTGGACTTTGAGGAATAAATGAGTGACCTTCAATAAGGTTACACTGGAGATTAAAAAAAAAAAATCAAGTTTGCACAAGAATAGCTAGAATGTAGGGATGGGGGAAAAATGTATTCCATAAAAAATAAAATGTGAAATGTAATCCCAGCAGTGGGCAGGAGGATCGCGAGTTCAAATCAATGGCGAGGCACTTAGAACTCATGAAACCCTGTCTCTAATAAAATACAAAAAAGGGCTGGGGAAGTGCCCCTGAGTTCACCCCGGTACCACAAAAAAAAAAAAAAAAAAAAAAAAAAAAAAAAAAAATAAAATGTGAGTGGGAATGTCAAAATAATTTGAACATAAATAAAATACAAGTGGGAATGTTCAAAAGCAACCCTGGATTCAACCCCAGTACAGAAAAAGAAGGAAAAGTAGAAAGGAAGTAAGGAAGAGATAAAGGAAAGAATGCCTACTGGTTAGCTGGGTGCCACTTACTCACCAGAACACTTCATTTTTCAAGATTGAATTCCTGATGTCAGGTGTGACTGACTAGCTATGGCAAAGCATATCCAACAATTCTTTACCCCGGCACACATTATAAAATTTCCCATTGATTTGGTGCTGCAGCTGCCAATTGCCTCTTAGTTTTATTTGGCTCAATGCCTTTGCTCAAAAGGAGCCACCCTATTTCTATTTGTAGAATAGCAGACCAGTCTGTCCGCTATTGTGATTGCTCCACAGTCACAATCTTGCCATTTTTTAACCAACTGTAATTCAGTGCTCCTTTGTAGTGTTGCTGCCTCCCCTCCCTTCCTGGTTGCCTCACTTTGCTTTGCCTGTCCCTCCCAGAGGAGCTGTGTTCTGACAGCACAGCTTCCATGCTAGTAAATGGCTACTTTCCAGTATTGTGTCCGTGGTGATCCAGACTCCCAGGAAACATACCATGATAGCTGGACTAATATATAATATTCTTTAAAGCCAATTAAAATGATGTCCATGAGTCGTCCTTAAAAATCTTGCCAGATATTTAAGAACCAGAGCAAGGTGAAGGAGGTGTCACTCTGTGAGTCATCTTTTATTTGCATTATGTTTTGGGGGGGATAGTGCAGACTGAACTCAGGGGCACTCGACCACTGAGCCACATTGCCAATCCTATTTTGTATTTTATTTAAAGAAAGGGTCTCGCTGAGTTGCTTAGTGCCTTGCTTTTGCTGAGGATGGCTTTGAATTCATGATCCTCCTGCCTCAGCCTCCCGAGTCGCTGGGATTATAGGCATGTGCCCCCATGCCTAGTTTATTTGCAGTTTTAAAAGAATAATTACTCTTTCCATTTGAAACCAAGTTTGTATCGTCTCTGCTGGAACACTTCTTTGTTTTCTGAGTAGTATTAAACACTATTCAGTTCTCAGAGTGATGATAGATATGGTAGCAACTAAGTATTTCAGGTGAAGTAAACACAGAGCTGAACCCCCACCCCATATAATTAAGCTCCTAGGCTTATACAACCATAACCTTCCTTGGTTCCTGTATGTTGCTTCATTGATTCAGTAGCTCACTGTGTATTTATTAAGCACCAACTACACTGTGTATTTATTAAGCACCAACTACTGTAGTTCTCAAATCTCAAATCTTAAAAATTATTGAGGATCTAAAGAACTGGTATTTATTCAGATTGCTTCTATCAATATTTACTACACTAGATATTAGAACCAAGAAACTGTAAAATATTCAATTCACTTGAAAATGACAATATACCAATTACTCTGTTAACATAAACATTTCAAGAAAAAATTACTACATTTAAAAATTAGTGATGAGAGTGACATTGCTTTATATTTTTGCAAATATCTTTAATGTCTGACTTAATACCAGCTGGGTTCTTTTATCTGTTTCTGCTATTGAATCTGTTTTGATACATTGCTTTGGTTGAATTACATAAAGAAAATTTAGTTTCACACAGATATGTAATTGGAAAAGAGACAGTTGGATAATTGTAATTGGATATTTTCATTACCACTTCAGGAAATTGCAGATATTCTTTTTAATACTACACCAAAACTCAATGAGTAGTAGTTTCTTTAAAGTTAGTTGCAATGTAAAATCTGAAACTGTATCTTATACTTTGAATGGATCTTTGGATCTTTTTATCATGTAAGATTTCATAATATTATGTATTATTCATTTGGAAACTGTTGGCCCACTGAGTTATATAGATCTTCAAATATTTACACACTTTATTATATGTAATATCAAAAATTATAATTATTAATATCACCACTAATCTCTTCAGAGAAAAATTAAATATTAAGGAGCTGTCAAATTTATGGTAGCAAATACAATTTTCCAAAATCCTGATTTTGCTTGGATACTTGAACTTTATCATGGGCAACAAAGCTGTTTTCCTAGAAATGACAGTCACACTTTGTTCCATTTTAATAAAATGTCTGCCAAATACCTGTCAATTGGTCTTACATCTAAAGCTGAAATTCCATGACAAGAGTGGCTAGGTCAGCCTGCACCTCAATCAGGAGTGCTTTCTGCTGAGCAACCTTGTACTTGAGTGTACATTGTACTTGAAGTGTTTTATTTTACTTACTATTTTACCACACTAATATCAAGAAGATGTATACACAAGCATCAAGATAGAGTAAAAGTGATTCCTTGATTCCTTTTTTTTTTTTTTTTTTTTTAATGCTTCAAGGGCCTTCCTGAGACTCTTCCAAGTGAGGTGTTTTTTGTTTGTTTGTTTGTTTGTTTGTTTTTAAATATAAGTGCATGGCAATGAGAATACCATGAGTGATAGTTGTTTGGTGTCACTGAATTGATTTGTACAAAGCACTAGAGGTTACACTCACCATTGCTTTTGCACCATCAGTACAAATTTCAACACAACAAAAAAGGCAAATAACATTTTAGTATAATTATTAAAAGTGTTTTCATTTCATGGACATCTGAAAAGGTCTTGGGGAACCATGAACTTCACTTATGTGCTGTCTGCATACAATTGTGCCAAGGATAACCTTAGACCAAACAAACAAACTTTATGACATAGAAACCTGCATTCAAAAAGCTTATAGCAGGGTTGATCTAAAAGAAATTGCTGTTTTTGTAGGCAAGTTTGAATATTGGCAATTTTACATGACCTATAAAATAGTTTGTATGTAATTAATCATACAAGTGGTGCAGATCTAAGGGAATACACAATTAGTATATGAGCACGAAATGTAGAGTTCTAAAGGGGTTTCTAAGTTGAAGGAGACATGTATTTATACATGTTCTATAAAGTGAAGAGACAGAACCATTTCCAAATGAGGGTAATACAGTAAGCAAAGTTTAAAAATGTATATCTATGCCAAACATGAGAAAAAGCCCTATTTGGAAGAAGTACAAATGACCAACAATTATGTGAAAAAATATTTAACATTTTTAACCATCAGGGAAATGCAAATCAAAACGACGTTGAGGTTCCATTTCACTCTGGTTAGAATACCAGTTGTCAAGAATAAGAATTATAAATGCTGGTGAGGATGCAGGAGAGAAAAGGGAACTTTTATATGCTGTTGGTGAGAAAGTAAATTGGCACAACCACTGTGGAAATCAATATGATGGAGGTTCCTCAAAAAGCAAAAGTAGGACTCCCATATGATCTAGCAAAACCACCCCTTGGTATTTACCCCAAATATGCATACCCATGTTTATCACAGCACAGTTCACAAATGCCAAGTTATGAAACCAACCTAGGTGTCTGTCAACACATTAATGGATAAAGAAAATGTGGTAGTATATACACAATGTAGTTTTACTCCACCATAAAGAACAAAATTAGGTCATTTTCAAGAAAGTAGATGGAATGGGAGACCATAATTTTGAGTGAAATAAGTCAGATTCAAAGAGGAAAGAATTATATGTCTTCTCTCATATATGGAAGCCAGAACTAAAAATGGGGGTGGGGAAGGGATTCCATAGAAATAGAAGGGAGACCATTAGGGTAGATGAAGGGAATCAGAGAGGGGGAGGGTGGAAACATATTGGGAAGTGAGAAATCAATCATTATGTTTTTATGTATATGCAAATATAACAATGAAAACCATCATTCTCTAAAAGTAGTCTGGGCCATTAAAAAAATAAGAATTTCTATTTCACACAATATGAATTAATTTTTTTGAAAAAAGAAGTACTGATATTGGGAAAGGAATCAACAATTTGAAAAAGTTCTTTCATTGCCAGTCTAAGTTACATTTGATGTGGAAAAACAAAGCCATAAAAGATTGTCTGTTCATTCAATTACACATGTATTAAGTGTTTACTATATGTCAAACACTGCTAGCCACTGGAGGAATCAAAGAATTCATAGTCTAACCAGCAAACTAAAATTTAGCCATTGAACCAGCTGTATGCTTTGATGACATAGTAGTAACTATCCTATAAAGTTGATCATAACACATTGTAATATGTGTATTTAATGTGTTATCAGAATGCAGATGAGCAATCGATTAATTCAGCTTGGAGGCAGAGAAAAAAGATTGCATGTAAGAGATGACTTGTGAGATTGAATGAAAGGAGCAATAGGAATTGGCCAGATGGAATGGGGGGGAGGCATATGCTGGGCTGAGGAAATTGCATTGGCAGAGGCACAATGTGGAAGAAACTTGGCACTGTTTGAAAATAGAAAGTGGTTCATTGTGGTGAGAAGGTAGGAAACAGAAACTATGGTTGAAGACAAGACTGTAATCATCATTTGCATTCAGGTAGCAATGATCCTTATGGCCTATACCTTGGTAATTCATTAGAGAATTTTTATTAAGGGACTATTATACAATAATAGACCTATCTGGAAGTAGAGATACTACAGACCTAAAAACTAAGAGTTACAAGACTGGATTCATCCAATCAAAGATGCTGCAGTCTAGAATCTGTGCAGTGCAGCAGGCATGGAAAGAAAATAAACAATTTGGAAACTTGTGGCAGAGCAGGTAAAATGTGTTAAATTATTGTGGAAATACACACTCAAGAGACCACTCAGTGCTTTTAGCTTGATCCTCTGAGAGCAAAGAGATGGCTTGACCAAATGTGATGTATTAGAGAAAAAGCTCTAGGCAAAAGAGAACAAGTCTGTTTTGGGACATGTTGAGTTTCCTGTTGGAAACTCAGGACAAAATTCAGGACTAAAACATAAATTTGGGAGTCATTAATGTGCAAATGTTTGTTTTACAATGGGAAAAATTTATCACCAATGGAGAAAGCATATAGAGCAGAAAGAGAAGAAACCCCATTTTAGCAGAAGCGAGGAGAAAATGGGTCTTAAGAAGGAAAGAATGAAGAAATCAAGTACTTCTCCATAAGGAACATGGTGGGCTTAGATTGAAGAGAAGGTCATGGAGGTAACGTGAAAGGGGCAGATATAACAGACTGTTTGGCAGAAAGAATGAGGACCCGGATATCTGAATTGAAAAGGAAAAGAAAAAGAAGCCAGAGGTTATTAATGATGCTCCCCTAGATGAGAAAGACAAGTAGGTCTTTCCTATGCTATTTTCCTCTGATTTGGTAGCTTGGTTTTAATATTTCTTTCAAGATTTCTGAAGTACCTACTGGCCTGGAACCTCAAAAAATTCCTCTGTGATTCAGACAGTTGGAGGCACCATATACAGGTCAGCAAGAAGGTTTATGTCCCAAGGTTCATGAAAGCCAATGAGAGCCTTTTCCACTATGGCAGCAGCCAAATGTTGGTTGTTGGGAAGCAGAGTAACACCAGACCTAGACCCGGGGGCTAAGATGGAGTCATCATGAAGCTGCAGGGTCTAAAAAGGCTATCTTCCTTAGGGCAAAAGCAGAACAACTCTTTGGAGGAAACAATATCCCCTCCACTTAGAAAGCACTTCAATCCCAATTTCCATGAATTTTACTTCCATTAAGGATCAAGTTAAAACCTCACGTTCACCAAGAAACCTATCCTTATCCATCTTTTCCCTTTTGTTTATTCTTATATACCACACAATTTTAAATGTGCACTTGCCATTATTTATATGCATCTAGTCATTTTGAGTAGTTATATGAGTTTTAAATTCCTAAATATCTACTTTAAGCTCATTTTTTGCCTTCTCTTTCACTGTCAAAGTATTTACTATAATTCATCCATATTGTAGCTATTTAAAACAATACTTGAATTAATAAGGAATCATATATGATCTCTTTGAATTATTTATGTTCATATTCATCCTCTTTTTCAAAGACTGTTAAGTGAATACTTTCTGCATATGTGGCATTATGTTAATCATTGGGTTTATAACTCAAGGGGGTATGGTACCTGTCTTATTGGAGCTTATAGTTTAGTGGAAGGAAAGACATACAATTAAACACTAAATATGATAAGTGCTATAAAAAGGGATATGCAGATCACAGAAGCTTTCCTGGTGGAAGAGACTATCAAGCTGAGACCTGAAGCATGAAGAGTTAGCCAGGTAAAGGGGAAGAGAATAATAGAAATTATTCCAAGTGCATTTGAGAAAAACTGAAGAAGTTCACTGGTAGAATTTGAGGGGAACGATGGGAGAAAGTTTCCCCATGAGGCTGAGACAGAGTATTAAATGTCACATAAACTTTGTTAAGGAACATGAATATTATCCTAATTGTAATTAGAAGTCACTGAAGTTTTTAAAGGAGGGAATGGTAAGGCAGCATTTGTAATTTTATAGCTAGATATTTTTAATTATTGAAAAAGTAGCACCCGACAGCAAAAAAGGGCTCCCCAAAGGCAATATGTGAACATTTCTTTTTTGTTTCTTCTATGCATATACCTGCATGTATTTGCATACATATACATGGTCTTTTTTTTTTACAAAAATAAAAGAATATTTTATAAACTGTTCTGTTATACTTTTTCTGCTTGACCATATAACATGGAGATTTTTCCATATGACTGACTGAAGATCCACCTTATTCTTTTTAACCTCTTCCTAATATTCCAGATTATGGATTCCCATAAATTATTTAACCAAAAAAGAATTGATGAGGGACTGGGGTTGTGGCTCAGTGGTAGAGTGCTCACCTAGCATGGGTGGGGCACTGGGTTCGATCCTCAGCACCACATAAAAATAAATAAATAAAAATAAAGTCATTGTGTCCACCTACAACTAAAAAATATTTTAAAAAAGAATTAATGAATACTTATATGGTTTTTCATCTTTTACTTATTGTAAAATTTGCTGTAAGAAACATACCCACTTATCTTTGAATTGGTATGCTAATATTTCTGAAAGATGTATCTCTTAAATATGAAAGTCTTGTTAAAGGAAACTATTATTTGAATTGTTAAATAGATAAAATTGCTTAAATTTTAACAGATATTTCAAATTTTCCTCCAAAGTGGTTATGCTAATTTACATACTCATCAATACTATGATAGGGCTTATTTTCCCCACATGCTCAAGTTTTTTAGTCTTTCTCAATCTGATAGGTGAAAAAATCCAATTTTAATTTGTGTTTCCTTTATAAGTAAAGTTAAGCATTTTTTAATATTCTCATCATCTATTTTTAAAATGAAAATTGGCTGCTTAAGCCTTCATCCATATTTCTTTTGGGTACTGATTGTAAGAGTTCTTTACTGATTAGCAACATTAACTCTTTGCTACTGTAAATACTTTTCCTGCTTTGTGATTTATATTGTGATTTTACTTGGGTATTTTTCCCCCGAGGAGATTTTTAAAAGAAACACATATATGCAGAGATTTTTAAAGAAACATGTATATGATCATATTTAAATTTTTTTCTCTTTATCATTTTTAGAAAAAAAAAAAGAAAAATCTTTCCTATTATAAGATGGAGAATGTATTGGATCAGGGTGAGAAAAAAACCAACCAGAGACAGTGGAATAATTGTATAGAGAGATGGTAGTGGCCTGAATTAGGACAATAGTAATGGGAATACATGGGAATAAACAAGTTTTGTGAAATAAGAGGTACAAGCATCTGAACTTAGAGATTGTTTGAATTTGGGAGAGGGAAGAGGTATCCTTTGGGGCTAGAACACAGGTTTCTGACTTGGGCAACTGAATAGATGGTTCATCAAGATGGAAGACACCTAAATAGGAATATTTTTTGGCTTAGGGAGCAATTAGATTCCAAATTCAGTTTGGGGCACATTGGTTTTTGAGATGTCCATGAAACATCTAAAGATACTAGGAGGGAGATGGTGATATGGATTTGAGTGATCAGTACATAGATCCTATAGCAAAAATGCTATCTGAAGCCATGGGAATGAAGGAAACCACCCACTATGTAGAATGTGAGACAAGCCACAATGAATTGTATATTACTTCAGTGTATATTTCTGCACACTGAAGACAGAAATACAAGGAAAACCTGGAGGGGGTGATGTCTTCAAAGTGAAAGAAAGAGACTTTATCATGTATTTTAGATTAATTCAATACTGGCAGAGCTGAACTTATGTCTAACCTATGTACAAGACTACTACCTGGAGTCCAGAAGGATAAATGTGTACTCAAACTTTAAGCAAAGGTGGCTACAGATGGCTACAGAAGCAAAACAACATCATAGGGCAGTAATATTAAGTGTTAATATGGGCAGCCAATTCGAATAATTTATATAAAAAGAATTTTTATAAAGTAGTTCCTTTGGACTATTTCTTTGTAACCACTGTATTTGTGCTGCATAGAACTTTTTTTTTTTAAGGGTGACAATTATCTGTCTGCCCTTGCTTTCTTATCCCTCAATCTACTAACATCAATTTTTACATAAAGTTAACCTTTTCCAATTCAGCTGGGTGTTTTCATTATTTTTCACAGATAAACAATTACATGAAACATCTCAGATAAAAATTACATTTAATATTGCTTAAGGATTGCAGCTGTATATATCCCATTCAACAACATTATAGAAATATTACATGTTATTTTAAAAACTGAGTTATGTTATTATAAAATATTCTACTGGATTATATTTTAACATGACATAGGAAAAATGAAGTATAATTAAAACAAAAAATATAACATTTTAGTTAAATTGAAAATGGAAGCTTGGATTTGAGATGTCTTAATTTTGATTTCTTGCTGTTGATTTCATTTGCAAAATCACCAGTTGCAACTCCTTTTACTTTAGATGACTGCCACATCACACTGACTTAACACTGCTGACTTCTTTTCCCTATCATTGGTTTGGTACCAAAGTGAACTACAAATACCTCCTCATTCAAGGAGAAAGATCACAGTAAGCAGCAGAGACCAAATTAACTCTGTCTTTCTTGTTCTACCCTATATTTCTGTAAATAAGAAATGCACTGATGTTGAATGTATCCTGACTTCAGAAACTTATAATTTAAAAATAGAGACCTCCATAACTATATTTGGAAAGACTTAAACCTGGACAACTCCCTGCTGTTACGAAGACTGACGGTGCTTCTCAACTGTAACAAGGAGATTTTATATAAGACTGTTCTTACTAGAACCTGTTTTATACATACTTAAAAGCTAATTTCTTTTCTCCTTTTTGCACTGCAATCCACAAAGTGTGACTAATAATAGATTTAAATTTGCTAAGTGCATTCACTCCTTTGTGCCATCATAAAGAGAATCTATTACTGTAAAATTGAGGCTTAGTTCCAAATTGCGCCATTATGAAGTTTTCTTCCAGCAATGTTTTGTCTCTAATACACTTCCCTCATTGTAATTCTATTGCAAACCTGATGTCTAGCATCAAGTCTCACAATAATTATTTTAAATTGCTACTAGGAACAGTAGTCCTGGTGGGATATATTACTACCATTCTAACAAGATGAATTTCAATGCACTTGTAACCATATTATAGTATATTATGAAAGAAAGAAAATCTTGGAGTTTTATATCTGTGGACATGCATGTAACACAAGAAAACAATTCTCGGAAACTTCAAAATACTTTATATTGAACTTCTACTTAATTATCCACCACAAGGACAAATTAGGATATCTAATCACATTAATAGTATTAATAGCATGCTGAGTGACTTGAAATGAATACATAATTATAAAAATAATAGTAATGCTACTGCTTAGAATAATTATGCATGGTAATATATTTATATGATAGTTTTTAAAGATAACATGAGTCAGATTACCATAGGAGAATGGCACCAGAAAACTATTAAAATGAATTTATAACCTCCTCATTTGTGCTGCATAGAACTTTATGTGAAAGGTGACCATTGTCTATCTGTCCTTGCTTTCTTATCCTCAATCTACCAACATCAATTTTCACATAAGATTAACCTTTTTAAAAAGAATTTTATATATAATTGATCAATTTTTATGAAGAATAAACTTAATCTTTCTCCAAGGCTTGGGGTCATTTAAATAAATGAACTATCCACCTCTCAAAAACAATCTGTACTCAAAAGTAGTGTATCATATGATAGATATTTTTAAAAGTCATTTTCAGGAATCTAAAACATTGAGTCACCTGGGGAACATATAAAGTCATCCTGAAACTTGGGTGATTGGTAGTGTTACACAGTACACTGTGTGTCGTGAGTTATTTTACAATTTTACTGAGGGCATTCTAAAATTGACCTTACTAACTTGCTTATAGACTTATTAGTAAACTGAGTAAATGATCACTTTAAGTTCATTAAAATATGAATCTTGAACTTGGAACATAAGATTGTTACAAAGAAATAGAAGAGCCAAGCCTCTCTGTTATAGAAGAAATGATTATAAAATGATGGCCTAAGATCAAAGTTATTTTAATCTTTATAATTTAAATAAACTGACATATAAAATATAGAAAAAATGCCAAGTAAGTGTTCTGTATCTGTAGGAATTTTCTTTTTAAAATGTTCACATACACCCCAAATAGAGATCACTTAGCTCCTAAGGAAATTGAAAGTTACTCCCTGGAGTTGATCAAATGAGAAAAGTTAATCTGCATACTTTACAAGAAAGGACAGTTGAAGTTACATTAACAATTCAGCATCTTACCTTGAATAATAATTGAATGGGCCGGACACAGGGGTGCATTGCTGTAATCCCAGTGACTCAGGAGACTGAGACAGGGGGATCACAAATTCAAGACCAGCCTCAGCAATTGAGCAAGGTCCTAAGTAACTTAGTGAGACCCTGTCTCAAAATGAAGATTTAAAAAAAAAAAAAGGGGGGGGGGCTGGGGATTTGGCTCAGTGGTAAAATGTCACTGGGTTCATTCCCTACTACCAAAAACAAATAAATAATCAAATGAACTATATAATCAAATTAACCATCCCAAACATTTCTAGCATACAGAAATATCTAGACATATCATTGTATCTGGTTTTTACCTTTTAGAAACCTTCTTGCCATAGTTCATCTCTAAAACTTTTGACACTATTTTATAGTTTAGTTGTAATCCCTTTTTAGTGATCTAGACATTAAATCACACTGTTGTTTCTGAAACATTTGTCAGTAGGAAAAAAAAACTGGCATTTATTCTATGTGTCATTATCTTTGTATTTACTCTTATATTTGTGTGTACTCCTTTGTATATAAGCTTATATAATTTTAAATATGCTATTAATATTGCTTGAGGTGAGGAACAGTACCCAAGGCAAACATGTCTATTGTTAATAATGTTTTTGGTCATAGATCTATTTTACAAGTGGCCAAATATAATTGCATTATTATGTTGGCAAATGCCTTCATAGAACTAAGTATAAGATTTCACCTCTCACTTTCAGGATAGAGGAAAAATCCAAGTTAATAAAAAATGATTAGAAACAGAAGGTGACTTGGCTCTCAGTTTTGTTAATAAAAAAAAAAAAACCCTTATAAACCTTTCATAATTTTCCACCAATACCTTCCCCTTCCCCTTTTGAATTAAAAGTCTTTATTTCCCCAAATAAAACCAATTGTCCAGAAGAGCATATTAAATAATGTTACTCAAGAGCAAGACTGCCTCTGTACTTATCAATACCTTTTGAAATCAGTACTGATTTTTAAAGAACAATAAAGAAAGCTGTTGTTTTTAATATCAAATGCTTCCACTACTTACATTTCTTTTTTTTTTTTTTTTTTTTTTTTTTGTACCGGGGATTGAACTCAGGGGCACTCGACCACTGGGCCACATCCCCAGCCCTTTTTTTTTTTTGTATTTTATTTAGAAACAGGGTCTCACTGAGTTGCTAAGTGCCTCGCCATTGCTGAGGCTGGCTTTGAACTCGTGATCCTCCTGTCTCAGCCTCCCAAAGTGCTGGGATTACAGGCGTGCGCCACAGCGCCCGGCTTACTTACATTTCTTGACAACAAAAATTTTGGATTAACTCATTGAATGCTATGTTGCATATTCACCAACAATTTGTTTCATTATTGGAAATGTATTCTCCCAGCCTTCTGATAAAATCCGTTCAAGGAAGTTATATAGCATATTGAAGATCTCCAGAAGACAGGGGCCATTTACCAAGTAGCCAAAAACCAAAACTCTAAGGGACTAAAAAATTCCATAATTTCAAAGTTCCCAAACATAATGATCGTGAGTCACCTGTTACTCTATATTTCCAGAGTCCCACCCTAGTAATTGTGCTTGCAGAGATCTGGGATATGTAAGAAACGATAATTTTTTAATCGTTTTAGATAATGTTGAGGAACACTTGACTTACCTCAAATCCTTTGGAAATTTAAGCAGTTTATGTCAATTGGGAGTGAAAAAAAATATATTTCAAGGATTTGGGGCAAGATTAACTTGGCTTTAAGAACTCACTGAGTTGATGGCACAAATCCAAATACAACTCAGTTCCCCAACATCTCATTCTCTGTGTATGCATTTGTGTTTGTGTTCAGGGTTTTTTAGCTTCAAACAGGTTTTCTTTTTTAAAAGATTGTTTAGCTAAGCATAGCCCGTGTGTCTTAAATGATGTGTTTGATTGACAATCAATGAAAGTAATTATATATTTCCTAGAAGCATATAACGAAGAGATCATAAACCTAGAAAGAATCTCGAGAGTTCTAGACTAACACACTAATTCCTAGGAAGCACTATATCTAATGTCCCTTGGAGAAAGTATTTATTTTTATCTTAATTCTCAAGGAAAGGCAAATCTTCAACTGCCCCTGTTAATCTCTCCCAGTGCACATATGGAAATATTATAATTAGCATAAAATTTTTAGTTGTCATGTGTGTTCCTTTTCCTTTTTAGAAAGAAAATACAGCACTTTTCATTTATTTGAATATCCCACAAATTCATAAAGCCATTAAATTGAGCTAAGTGTATAGACAGATCCTTACTACAGAGAAATGAGCATTAACTTCTTATAAGCAAACACAGCTGAAGATCTGGAGTTCTTATCCTTTCTCTGAGATAAGAACTGCCTTTGAAGTTCTAAAAGTCTCTGACTAGAAACATATACGTGTTTACCTCCAAAATTTGCATCTAATTCCATGGACCCTGGAAGCCTCCTAGGTTGATAAGCACTCATCTAGTGGAAGAGCCATCCCTGAAATACTGGTGCTCACTGTTTTTTCACATGATGAAGAAGGCAAATTTTCATCCAAGCTCAAATAATATAATGCATTTATTCATTAGCACTATCTTAAAAATCAGAGGATAGAAATTAAATTATAAATTTATATGACATGAAAGTGAGTGCTATGTTTTACCTGAGAGTAAACACTGAATGATTCTGATTTTTCTAGCTTTTAATAAGTGGAGCAATGATGAATTTGCATGTTCTAATAATCTTTTGCACAATACTAATATACCAGAAAAGCTAGTGATTTATCCATAACTGCTACAAGTACTAGTGATAAGACCAGCCCATAAATTTTAGAAGGTTATTCTTTGAGGGATCCCAATGCCCAGAGAATTAATGGTAGAGGGCTGTGAATAGGAAGATGACAACATTGAAATGAAAACTTCGTGATGGTCCGTCCCTGGGGAACATGCACATTAGACCTTGAATTTGCTGCTGAGCCTGCCAGTTCCTTCTCAAATCAAATTGGTATTAAAATCTGTTTCCAAAACAGCTCCTCATTTGACAAAACAGCCCCAATAGTTCTTGACTTCATCCCCTACTAAGGAAATAAAATTTCAGGCAATTTCTTAAGGGGGCAAATTCTTCACACACACACACACACACACACACACACACAAAACACACAAACACACAGACATACACACACATATACACTCTAACTCAGAAAATGATCAGGTTTCACAAAATTTTAGGTAAATCAATTTTATTCTAAATAAGGTCACTTCAGACATGAGAAAAGCAAACAGCTTTAACATATGAATGATAATTTTATAAAGTGAAAAATATAGTTCTCTTTCCCTCTCCCCAATATCATGAGTTTTTCCCTTTTATAATATTGAGCAACTAATTTCCACATAACACTGTGACACCACCATGACAGAGGGGTGCTGGGTTATACACTGCAGTTTCCACCTTCCATCCTGATACTAGCTGTCTCTCCTACTCTGCTGTTTAAGCATTCTCCTCTTTGTAAGAATTTTTCTTAAGTGCATCATCTCTGTAGGTCCTCTTCATGCTTTGAATTCAGGGTGTGTTTTAGTTGCTCTCATAAATCTTGTTCATATAATATATCACACTACATTTGCTTAGCAGGAAAAATCCCCTCCTGTCCCACATCCTGAAGCTTATCTCATCCTCTCTATTGCCATTTCCATAGGGTATGAGGTCTTATATTCCCCTATCCCCTTCCAATCAAATGCCATTGTCATGAATAAATATTTATTAATGCTTACTACAGATTCAAAGAGATATAAGAAGACATGGTCCCTGTGCTTACTGTCTAGTTGGGAAGTTAGGGCATGCAAAAAAGTGATTAATAACAATATGTGATAGCATAGACTAAGTGATACATGACACCCTCTAATTTATCTGTTCAGCAAATCCAAATTTCCATACATTTATGTTGCTTAAAGGGAGATACATCTGTAATCCTTGACTCACTATGCCTTTTCACTATGCTGTGTCTTCTAGCATAATGAAAAATAATGTGATAATATAGTGACATATTACTGTGACTTCAGGCTGTTTCCATAGAGGCAGAGCAGTCTCATGGGTACCACAGTGGTATGAGATACGAAGGCAGGGATTCTAATCTGAGAAATGCCCCTGACATTTTATGTGACCTCAGACAAGTGACTTAACCTCTCACTTTTGAGCTTTTTCATCTGTAAAGTAAGCTTAATTAAATTTGCCAACACTGTAGAGATATTATGAAGTCTAGCCAATTAAAGCCAATTAAATGTTCTGAAGCTATACAGTATTTGCTTTACAAATGATAAGCAACAAAAAGGTATGTGTGTGGGGGGTCTTATTAAAATATATTAATCTTTGTACAGTGCTCACACAAGATGATACTGATGCCCTCTACAGCCTGGTGTAGACATGGGTTTGTGATTATCCATCCAATACTCTCTTTTGGTTGTTTTGGTGACTAATCACAAGTAAGACAGCCTGAGAGGATGTGGTATCTTTCTATGACCATAGAACAAAATAAAACTGCACCCCCTCCCCAGAATTGAACCAATGACCTAGATAGATCTCATTAGCATTATCTGCTAACCAACTTAACTAATTGGATACCAGATTGATAATAATGTATAAGAACATGGTTTGGTTTATTATTTCCAATTTCAATAACCATAAAAAATTAGTTAAAATAATTATAGCCAAAGACAATAAGCTACACATTATTAGATGATGCTAACCTCTTGCTCTCCCCAACAGGCCTGTAGTCCTCAGCAGGCTTTTGATCATCCTAAGAAAGTAAAGTTTCAGAATGGCAAGGCCTCCTAATGAGACTAGAAAGGGCTTCCACGCATCTTTTGCTCTCCGAGAACCGATTGGCAAGAGTTAGAAATTGTTGTGGTCTGTGAGTCCTTTGGAGGCTAATAAAATGACAATGAAGATGCATTGTGCTACAGAAAACAGTCCTAAGTACTAAATAAAAAAATGCCTTAACACTGAGCTCATAACTTCACCTCTTGGGATTGATTATGTCTTTCGGCTGAGAACATGAAGCAAACCTTAATGAGGAACTGATATTAGGTGGGACCATTTCAGTAATTCTTAGTTCTTTGAACTTTCAGGCAAGGTTAATGTGTATGTTATTCCATGGAATAAAACAAAAATCTCTGATGTTGAAATATTCCCTTTCTAGAAATATGAGAGTAATAGAACCCTACAGTGCTAACAAAGTAGCATGTAAATCTTAGGGCATATACTTCAGATTTCAAGTGGAATGAATGGCCTATTTGGCCCAAACTAGGTAAACTTGAATTCTGCAGAGCTAAAATACTGGAAATTAGCTCCATGATGTATTAACCCAAATAATCACATCCCTAACGTTAAAAAAAGATGGAAATTAAACATCTAGTTATGAATACTGCGTCTGCACAATGTGCTGCATGCACCGCATGTGTTAGAATTTCTTCTCAGTTCTTTTTTTAATCTTTTATTCATAGCATTGCAGGTGATGAAAAATTTATGCCTTGAGTCTGGCATTGAAATTAAATGCAAAATGAAAACAGAAGCAGTTTATACTGACAGCTTAAATATCTTTATCTAGCATACGGTTGCACTATAAAAATCACTGGGTGACTTTTTAAATCTCCCACATGTAAAAAACCAAGAGTTGCACAATAATGAATAAAGTTATATATCTAAGATATCAACAGAAAAGTTGTATTTTATTAGCACTCTTTGTTAATTTCATTTTGCTCTATTTTGCTGTTTTTGTTTAATGGGTACAGACAGATGAATATAAGCTTTTTTAAACTGCACAACTTAATCATTGATATTAATTCCTCAGAGTGGCAGCAAATAATTGATTTTTGCAGTATGTTTAATGAGTGTGATTTCCCTGGTAGGTTTGTGTCTTAAGCTGAATAGAAAACATTAATCTGTACCTAAGGTAGTTATGCTATAGTAGAGGTTAATTATTCAGGTGAGTCAATTTGTTCATCGCTGTATTAATATGAGTGATGCTTTAGACAAATGGCAATAATCACAGCCCTATCCACAGTTATCAGGAATGTGAGTTTTCAAGGGTTTTTCCTTCCTTAGAATCATTGAAAGTAATTTTGTACACATTATATTATTAGTCACAACTCTATTCAACAAATGAGTTTCCCTCCAAATGGTTCCTATTTTCTGAAGATGTTGAGTCTTTTGTCCTAGGCATATCTGTATATGCTATGCCACATTAAAATGTTAACTGTGGCTTTTGTTGATGAACTAGTGGTGAATCTCAAATAGTTAGCTCGTAAAGTAAATTAATTGAAGAGAATAATTTCCTCTTAGTTTTGTGAATAATGCACACAGTTAAAAATATGTTCTATGTGTTTTATATGTATGAGAATTTAAAAAATAAGTATAGAGTTATTTTGCATTTAAATAAGTAAAGCATGAAATTTAGAACAGTCTGCAGTTACGTAAAGCACCAATACTAAAACAACCACTTAGATTTCCATGTTTAGAAGACTCCAGCACACAGCTTAAAATATTTTACACTCAGCCTCTGATTTGTAGCTCTTTCCTGGCTGTTTTGTGTAAACATACTATGTATAATTATGCAGATAATTTTATACAATATTAATTGTGCTAAGAGTGAAGCAAAAGAGTGTTTAATTCAGTAATCCATTTACATTTTAATTATTTTAGTAGCATAAGATTACCAAATCAGACTGAAATATCTCTGACCATTGTACTTTGTTGTGTGAGGAGTCAGTTATATTGTCTCATATCATTCAGAATATATTTATCACATTTTATTGATGACAACTAAAACTAATCTTAAAATAGCTATAATGAAATTTTAAAACTATTTTTAATGCATTTTTAAACTCAGCATTGAATAAACTTAAAGAAAAGTGCCCAAGAGCCATGACATATTAGATATTAGATTTTAAGGTATATTTAATATCTGTTTTCAGCACATGAATTATTGAGTTGGCCTGCATCTTTGAATCACAGTTGATACACAGCATTGCAGATTTTTGAAGGCAACCTGTGCAAAAAAAAATATGCATTTAATTTATTCCTTCTTAATGTAGAAAGAATAATTCAAGGTGTTTATTATGGGAAGCAAGTGAGTTACTTTTACATGTAAAGATAGCATCTAAAGCTACTCTCCAAATCAACAAATTTCAGGTTAGCATTTCTTTCTTATTTCTTTCATCATGTACAGATTTAATATCATCAGGAATAAATCTAAATTGTTTGCTTCTTTCCTCCTAATTCCTGAAGCAATGTAAAAGTCTAGAGAGGTTTGAAGTGACAGGATTACAAGCAGTCTTTTGCATACATGGCCTTTAGGGATAAGCGGCTACCTTGCATCTAATAAACAAGAAAGTGAATTCGTTGAATAATGAATTAAGTGGCATAAGTTGTGATAACAAGGAGCAAATGTAACTTCAGACGAATAGTATTTGCTTTGTGTGGGGTTTATCTGAGAGGGCTGATGCTCCACCAAGGGAGACTGAAAAAAGGCTCATTATATTAAGATGTTCTTTTACAGAACACAGACTAAAATGATCTTGCAGTTTTTCCCCGTTTGCTGAACTCCTTTGTGTGCTTCTATCAAATCAACCACCTCCACCAGGGGGATAACTAGGATTCTTTCAGACTGTTGAGTGTTGTTTAAAATGAAAATTCCTAGTGAGTTTTAGATGGGTCACCCAACAATTAAATAGAGATGTCTAATTGGTTCATCCATATTAGGGTCAGCAGCTGGTTACAGAATAAAAGGTTGTGGTGCCCTATTGCACAGTTCTGAACTAAATTAAATTATTAATCTACTCTTTGCTTCAATGTAGCTTCACGGGGATTCCTAACCTGACATGCTGAATAAAACAGAACGACTGCTTTACATTTTCATTATGGAGAATTATATTTTAAATTGCAAATGCTCTTCTATTTAGCTTGCATCTCATATCTCATTGGATATGTAGAAGTGTCTTCAACAGTCAGTGCTTATAACTTGTTTTGTTAATTTCTAATTGTAGCTGGAAACTAAGAAACCATGAAAAAAGATGATTTGCATGCAGTACTGACTCTATCCAAAACCAGTTGAGTCAGAAAAAGCAAAGTCTTTGGGGACCATTATCTTTGACTCTTAAATTCCTGAAGATATAATTAAATAAATATGTTGCAGGAGAGTTTGTAAGCTTCAGGTTAATTCAACCAGGGTTATTTTCATGATAGCAGTTCCTACTAGGGGTCAAAGTCCTAGTTTTTGTGACCTTGTAGAATATTCTGACTTTTTTGTTATTTAACTTATGTAAAGTGAATATTAGCTTTGTGGAAAATTACATTGCATTCAATTTCCTTATACTGTTTAATAATATCTTAATAATTATATTCTCTTACCAACAGTAGGTATAGTTGCAATAAAAACATTTACTATGTTTCTTTATTAAGTATTTTAAGAGATGTTTCTATCAATGTTTTAATGTTTACTTTGCAATTTTGCTTTTAAAATTTTAAGTTAGAGGCCCATGGCAGAATTAACTTAAAAGCTGTTTGATCTTTAGACTCTATTGTGATTTCTAAAGATAAATCACTGGGTAAATCACAATTGAATAAGGATTCTATTTATATATATTGTATTAGCCAAAGTTTTGAATTTCATTCGTTGGTTTACTCTTGTGTTTATGTGCATTTACGTTTTATCAGTGAAATCTGTTAGAACACAAAAAGTTGAAGAATGGTGAAATATTTTTAATAAATTACAAGTAGTTTGTAAATAATCTAGTTTGTTAATTTATTCATTAGAAACATACTTACTGGACACCTCTTTGTAACAAGTAATGTTTTAGATGCCATGTGAACAAGACATAGTGAACAAAATAAAGTCCCTTCTGTTGTAGAACTTACATTCCAGTGGAGAAGAACTGGACAATAAATATTTTCTATAAATAAATTAGCGAAGAAAATAACAGCTGGGGGAGGCAAAATAGTATGTCACAGAGAGTGACAAAAAAGGGCCTTCTTTCAACAGGGTTTCCAAGGAAGACTCTCTGAGGAGGGAGCATCTGCACTGAGACCTTAGCCATGGGAAGATGGTTACCAGCAGAGAAGAGCCCAGGCCAAAGCCCTGGACTGGGATGAACTTTGAATGTATGAGAAACAGAAAGAAGCAGAACTGGCTTTGTGGGCATGCAACCTGGGTGATTTCTCAGGTTCTCATGCTTGGAATGACCCCAGTTTAATGTTTTGCTGACACCATTGTGCGTGTGTGTGGTGCTAGGGATTGAACCCAGGGCCTTGTGCATGCAAGGCAGGCACTCTACCAACTGAGCTATATTCCCAGCCCAAAATTATTAATGTTTTAACAAGAGGACTTGCATTGACCCTGAAAATTACATAGTCAGTCCCTAAAGAAAGCTAATATAGCTAGAGTATAGTGAAGGAAAAAGGGGGAGGAGAGGAGGGAGGCACAAAAACTAAGGCCAGTAAGTGGTACTTCTGGGTATGTGTGTCTGTGGCATCAATGTGCTTTATGAAAGACTAATTGTACTTTATAGTACAACCATTTTTGTCTGCTGCATACAAAAATGGAACTACTATTTTTTTTTTTCTTATACCTAGCCACATCCTCACATATAGTTGACAAGTTTTTCAAGGGTAATGTTGGTGTCATTTGTGTATTGTGTACTCTTCATGGCACCCTGTAACTAAACATTCCACAAATGCCAATTGTAGCTGAAAAGAATTTATTTGCCTTCTCTGTTAACCCCATAGGGCTTCCTTGAGGATTGGGTAGCAGATAAGATATTTAATATTCACATTTTAATTCTTGCTTTTTTAATAGTTATATTATGGTACCAAATCTGCATGAATATTTGGCAATTCTGTTCAATAATGTGAAGTTATAAAATCACCTCTTTTACTAATTTGAGACTTGTGTCCTGATTTGACACAACTAAACTTCTGTTGGCCAGATTCTGTCACATAACCCCATAATTCATTGTACTTAGTATGATTAGGCAAATCATCATGGTAATCAACAAGTGGAAGTAGATTTGCTGAGAGGAAAAGTCACCAAACTCAAAACATATTGAGCTGACAAATTCTCAAAAAAAAAAAAAAAAAAATCTTCTGTATGTGGGGCTTTTGTTAATTTCTTTTGAGAAGGTTGTTCTAAATAATCATTGTCACGTTGTTTCTTACCTGGTTTTAGCAATACTCTAAAATCCACTAGTTTATGACTCTTGCACTTCATATTCTATTTCTTGCACTTTTTCACTTTCTTTGCTTTCCCAGAATTCCCCACACTTTGATCCACACACATTTCTATACATTTTCTGATTCAGTAGTGGGATTATGTGGGATTAATTCATAAAAGCAAAAAAAATGAAAAACTTAAGTTTGAGTCTTTCCTCAAAAACATTTAAAAACATATTCAGTATCCTTGTCTATATTTTTCTTGGTACATCTCCTGGGCCTTCTACTAAAAGGTGACTACACATTATCTCCTCAACTCTAGATAGCAGAAAGCATGTGTCTGATTGTTTTTCCATGCTCAAATTACAAAGGATCTTCAAATTAATAATCATTTTGGATATTTTAATCTATATATGTTCCCCCTGGACTTTATGCTAGCACTTGAAATACTCCTCGGATGGATAAGTAAATGAATGACTGAATGTTCCCAAGGAACATACAGTCTAGTGATGGGGTTGGACAGAGAAATCAGTAGAATAAGGTGTTCTGTGACAAGGGGAGGTGCTGGAATATATATGTACTCAGAGTGAGGACTCATCACCTAGTCTTGGGGAGTACAGGAAGGTTTCCTACCATTTAAGCTGAAGTCAAACCTCTCATAAAGTTTCTGCATGCCTCATTTTCCCTAGGTCCATGTAAACCTAAATCAAAGGCTAAGCCTCAGGATGACTCTCCACAGAGCAGCATGCCAAGGGTGCTCCTTCCTGGCTTCTAACCTCTTTCAGACTCCTTTCCCAAAGAACTTGCTGTGTTCTCTGGCTACAAAGTGTTTCTCTAAATCTCTTATGTTTCTTTATTACCAACCCACAGTGGTATATTCTGTGATTAATCACACGGGGCACATAAATCTTAGAAAAATTTGTCAATAACATCATAAACTGACACACCCAAAGACAACTTTTAAAGACAAAGTACACTTTACCCAAAGGAGTGACTCTATTAATAGAGGGAATTTCAGTTGTTATGGCAGATGGGTGGGAATACTGTTTTGAGTCAGGGGTCACTAAAGAGCTTCCCCAATATTCCACTAAGTAGGCAGCTGCACACCTTTGCCACCATTTTCTACCTCAAAAACCAGTTTTCACCAGGAGGGTGGCACATGCCTGTAATCCCAGGAACTCAGGAGGCTGAGGAAGGAGAATGGTGAGTTAGAGGCCAGCCTTGGCAACTTAACAAGACCCTATCTCAAAATTTAAATTTTTCTTTTTTTAAAAAGAGGTCTGGGAATGTAGTTCAATAGTAAAGCACCCCTAGATTCAATCCCAATACCAGTACTACACACACGCATGCACATACATGAACTAGTTTTTTAGTTTATCTTAATTATGAAATGGTAAAAATAAAGGTGGGGAGATGGGGGATGCTAAGGACAGTACTGAAATATAAGCAAGAAGTAGAAATATGAAGAAGAGGAAATTATCAAATTCCCTCTACTTTTCTTCCAAACTGAATTTCTGTCATTTCTTGAAATAAATAATACCTTTATTTTACTAACAGCTTTATTGAATCAAGGCAGCATGATATTGTCGGAAGGAGCAAGAACTTTGCATCTGTAGAGTTTGGAGGCCTGATGTGGGTTTTGCTATTCCTAATTGTATGATGTTGGACAAATCATTTAAACTTTCTGAGCCTCAGTTTGGTTCAGATATAAAAAATATCAATACTTAGGTCATAGAGTGGGTATGAGGATTTTATAGATAATCAGTATCTGCCATGTAGTATGTGTCATAGCTATGGAGTAATCATAATGACAAGGTTCTACCAGAACAGTTTTAACAATCAGGACAGTCACTGTAAAACTAAAGAAGATAATAAGAATGGAACCATTTTCATCTTTGAGAAAATTCCTATGGAATTTTGTTTGCTTTTTAGTGTATGCCATCCCACCCACCTCCTCCTCAAGCAGACCTACACCCTATCCAATTTAGGTATAGTAAATTAAAGAGACTGGAGAGAAAAACAAATAAATTAAAAAAAAAATTTTTTTTAAAGAGACTGCAGAAAAAGAGTGGAGGAATTGGTTCTTTATGTAAGCTTGTCCAAAAAGATTTATTGTTGACAAAAGATTTATCATTAACATCCTTCACAACACACAGTAGAAGCTCTTGCTCTGGGAATCCTACTTCTAAGACTAGACATTTTGTACACAGGACACAGAAGCTTTTGTCCACTTTATTGATTCAAAAAACATTTTTCTTTGCCTTTTCCTGTCTGAAGAAGAGAAAGGAGCTCACTACTGTTGCGATAACCTCACATTTTATTATTTCATCAAAACAATAAAATGCTCCTGAAAATTGTTCCTGGGGTCTATTTTTTGATAGATGGAAGAGAAATCTCATTGTTGAACTGAAATACCATTATTGTGATATTATTTACTTAGTTTCTCTAAAGAGTGGGTTTTCCAAACTGAAGACTGATTATGAATCTGTGTTGTGCAGAGTTGAGGTCACATTTAAACCTTTTAAAAGACTGGGTCACTTGGAAAGTTGCTGAGTCAGAACCTCTCAATAGCCTTCTATTAGGAGCTTAGAAAGGAAGCAAATACCTCCTGCCTCAGCACCTCCCGAAAGTCATTGGTGAGAATCATGCTTTCTCAACTCATACTCAAATGAGATTCCATGAGGGTAAAAATTGTCTCCACCACTCTGTGTGACAGACAGTCATTTCAGTCATATGTGGTCGTTTTAAGCTTTGAATTTCTTCTGTCTTTTATTCTGCTCACAAGGGTAATTTAACCTTTATGTCCTAACTCTGACTCAAGAGGTTACATTGTTCTCTGTGAAGATGACAGACTTGTCAACAAACAACTTAGAATCAGATTGTTGAAGAAGGAGAAAGAAAGGATTCAAATTGGCTTCCGCTCTGAACCTAGACATTATTTTACTGTAATTTTTCTACTCAGAAACTCTGCTTTAAAACCAGGCTTCCAGGCTTCCAGGCTCCGTTTTAAGCCACTCACCTCTCATTTGTTGATATGGATATACCCAACCAGAATAGGCATTTTCTGAGGGATTTATTAAAAATTTGGAGGCAATTTCTGTTAAGAGACTCATTTTGGCACAATAATTATGACTGCTCTGGAGGAAAGTTTCATTAGATATCTTATAAAACACTGCTTTTTGCAATGTATTTCTAGAATTCAAAAATTGTACAGTAAACCATGAGAGTGGCTATTCTTCTCCTCTGCATTTTATCTTTAACCAAGGAAATTTTTTAAAAAGAGCCTTTGGCCTTCAATTTCCTCAAATGTGAGGGAGAGGAGAGACCAGTGTTTCATTTGAAAGACAATTTCCAATATTAATCAGCTCTGAACACACACTAAGTTTTGACTCTATAGATTTCATGACAAAGCACTTAGTTTGCAAATACTAAGACTAGTATGTATACTACTCTTAAAGATTTTTCGATGAAAGATGTTAAATTTTGAAAGGTTAAGTACCCTTCTGAAATATAAATCTATAGAACAATCATGATTGTATTGGTGTGTGTATTTATTATAAGGATAAATTACAGACATTATTAAAATGGTTTTATATTCATTGGAGGGGTTAGGTATCTAAGTTCTCTCCTTATTATGTGTCAAGCACTTTTTGTTATTAATCTCACATAATTCTCCTATCTGTTCTGTGAGCTGAGTATTGATATTTTTATATCTGAACAAAACTGAGGCTCAGAGAAATGAGAGGTCCAAAGTCATACAGTTAATAATTGGCAAAAACAAGATGCAAATCCAAAACTTTAAATCCATTCTTCTTCCACACAACATAATGCTACCCATATCAGGTAGGGTTGTAGAATAAAAATGTCATTTGTTCTAAAAAGTGGAGTTTAGTTTAGAAGGAAGAAAGTTCTGCTTGGTGCATACAGACAGACTTGACCAATAGCAAGGGGCTTATTTCATGCAAGACCCTCTATGTATGGCTGGATTAAAGGCAAACAAAGGCCAGAAATCTGTGGGAAGCAGAACCTAGTACTAGAATCTGGAGGTCAAGTGATGTGATCACTATGACAGGCCAGGAAGATTATCCAGAGCTCTTTGTGAGTTGGTGAAAAAATAAAGCTAGGAAACAGAAAAGATAGTGAAATATATCTGGAGAGCAAACAAGCACAGCAAATACTACAGGGCAATTTATAATTAAGAGCTGAATTATGTGGCAATATCTGCAAATGCTTCAGGCACTTAGAAGATAGATCTTTGAGGGCTTGGTCAGAAAGTCTACAGTAGCAGTGAGCTTCTTAAACTTAGAAAGAAGGATAAAGACAGGGAGGATGCTTCTAGATGCTTGATGCAGGGAAGGGAGTGATCAGCATGAGGGAAGATAGAAGGCCATAAAGAGAGTATGACATCTTTGAAAAAGTGAGTTTATTGACTTAGGAGGATAGTAACTGAAGTGCCAAAGAATAAATGATGCATTTTGAGGAGAAAATGAGGTCAAACTTTTTTTTTTTTTTTTTTTTTTTTTTTTTTTTTTTTTTTTTTTTTTGCGAGGAGGGGGGACAAATAGAAAACACTCTAAAAGCTGGAACAAGGACTTGATGATGTCCTAGGGACTGAGAATGTGGAACCTCTGTTTGGGGAGTGATATAATAGAAAGCATATTTGGTGGTTTTCGTCAGCCTGGGAGATCCAAGAGAGACTGGGGTTGGGAGAAATGTTATTCAGGAAAGCCTTTTAGAGGGATATTACACTAATTCAGGGAATTATGCATTCATTTTTATGGTCCCTTTTCACCACATACAGCTAGATCAAGGAGCATTTTGGAACCCATCCAGTTAATGACAAGCTACACTTATGGTCTTGCTATGGGCCAGACACTCTGCCAAGAATTTCTCTTTCAGCTAATCTTAATGACTACCTATGAGGTATAGAAACTTTTAACTGCCTGACTTCCCACCAAACTGAACAAAACAAAAGAAAGTACTAAGCTAGCCAATAGTAAGGGCCAGGATATGAAGCCTGCAGTGTGGCTCCAGGGTGTTCAGCCCACAATGCTGTTCACTGGCCCACCTCTAGGACAATAGGTATTATAGTTTAATGCCCCTCTGAAACATCAAAGGCTCTTAAAATTATTATTTCTTAAAATTGTTATTTCTTAACATATAAATATTGAAACAGATATTTTCTAAGTTCCTATCATGTATAATAATATAATAAGCAAAAATCTGATAAATGTTCACTGTGTGTCAGGCATTGTTCTAAGTATTTTACATGCCTTAGCTCATTTAATGTGCACATCCTATGAAGTGCTAATATCCATTGTAGAGGAGAAATGAGTTTTTAGTTGGTATATAACTTGTCCACAATCACACAGATAGTAAGTGGGAGAGATAGGATCTCTCTCAAGTTGTGATAAGGGAAATAGAAAATTGTTCAAGAGGCTTGAAGAAGTAAGAAATCACAAGGGAGTGAGAGAATAAGAAAATTGTACAAACAGATGTCATTTGAACTGAGATTTAAAGGACAGGTAGCATGGTTCAGATTATTTCAGAATGAGGGCTGAGGGCCTGGAGGAGGAACAATGTTGGAAATACTAGAGGCAGAGAGACCACTCATGTTAGGCACTCCAAGAATTGTTGAGAAAACGAGTGACACATGCATGAATATCTGAATGAATCAGTGGCAAATGCAAAAAGCATGGTGCCAATGGTAATTGAAAGGAAAATACCAGAAGAGACTTTGTATAGGCAGACTCTACAGGACTTAGCAACAGATTGGCATTTTGAAAAAAGGGAACCAGTGGGTGAGAAAGTTTAGGGTTGGGTAACTTAGATCCAAAATGGTGACCATATGTTTTGAAATGTTCTATAAGAATGGGAAATAGCATCTGGAATTAAGAAGCAAGATCATACACACACGGGTCAATTGACTTAGTTTCAGGGTTGCAAATTTCCAGAGTTGCAGAGACTGCTTTTTTAAAATGTAAGACTTTGCCAACACTTTTCGGCCATGCAAAAGTTTTATACAGTGCTACATTTTCATACAAGTGAATTATTTGTTTTAAAAGGGAAGAAGAAGTAGAAGAAAGAGAGAGAGAGAGACAAAGTAAAGTAATCAATTACCTGGTAACAAAAACACTACCTTATTTCAATAAAAAGTTCAATGTTTGCACATTTTAAATTGCTGTCTTCCATGAGCTGGCTTTGGGATTATATATACTAAGGAAATTAGATTTAGCAAAGGTGAGTTGTGACCAGGCCAATTAGTACATTTATTTTAATGTCAAAGTTCTGGCAACCTGATTTGCATTGAAGGGAAATTTGAGGGTAATGTTCTGGGAATGTGTGATGTAAATTTCCAGTCTGACTAAGTTCTGAAGAGAATAGTGGAAGTTGTACCTGAAATTTAATTGTTGATATGACCCCTTTAGAATTCCCCAAATGTAGAAGGGCTTTTGGATTTTATTTTTTAAATGCTTAAAATTCTTTATATAATCTACTGTACTGGAAAAGGAGAAAAGGTGATTCATTCAGAATTAATCTGTTCCTTCATCATCCAGTGAATGTAGCCATTTTCTATCAGGTCACTCTCCTTAAATTACTCATAGCCCCACTGTCTAAATAAGAAAAGTGCCTGCAATAGTTAGGACACAAGATGTCTCAGAAAATGAGAACAAGAAGGAACTTTTGGCAAAGTTAAGCTTCCCAGTGATACAGATTGAGGAGCTTTGATCCTGTCATGATGCGAAGACTTTAGATGTTAATGATGACTATGTAAAACAGTCCAGTATGGAAGTATCTAAGATAAAATTCTTGTAAATTTTTGGCGAGGAACCTAAAACTTGCTTCAGTCTGTGGCTGCAATTTTTGTGCCAAATTTGAAGGCACTTTGCTGGCTCCTTTTTTATGGAAGGGCCAAATGAGATAGATTGGAAATATGTACTTTGAACAGCCAGGCAGAGTCTCAGGAAGTTTGCCAAACAAGATTTCCAAATAAAATGTTTGAGAAAGAAAACAGGGATGGACTTTGCAGATGCTGGATGGGTTCCACCAGCCATCTGTGAAAAGAGTTACTTTGTATCACATCAGCTGAGAGCTATGAAGTGGCACAAAACTATCAGCAATAACTTTGTTGTTAAATGGGTCCATTTATTTACCAGGAAAACCTCTATTTACCAAGATGAAGTATCTGAATGTGTCTGCTTTTCCTTGAGAAATAATAATGATGACCAAAATTATTTAAACATAAAGGAATTTCGGCAATCAAACTATTACCTCAGTGCTAATGCATTACCAGTTGAAGAAGGCAGATTAATTTACTTACGGTGAGCTAAGTGCATTCTTGGCTCGCAAAAGGGAATCATTTGCTCACTTAAGCCAGAGATCCCATTTTTGACGGCAAATGTCACTGCCTGGATTTCCCTTTGACAGTCTGGCAACCCCACACCCCTGTTATAGTATCCATTTATTTGTCTTATTTTCAGCCAGATTAATCCATTCTGTTTTGACAAGAAGACTGATGGGTAATTGATAACTGTGATAGACACAAACAGAAGAGTTGGATGCTGAATAATTCAGCACTTTTCAGTATCAATAAGAGAACAGGTTGAAGAATTTGTGTCTCTATTTACACTTAAACTAAACTAAGTCAGCCCAGACATTTATGCTGCCAGTCTATCAGAAAACCAAACAGTGTACATTCGGTTTCCACCCGACAAAATGTTTTATAAGCTTGTAACAATATGTGTGAAGCTGCCAGAATAATAAATAGGTACAGCAGCCCATGCATGCTAATGTTATGTTGTAAGCAGTTTTGTTGACAAGTGCTAATACTTCTTTCATACTATCATCAAAAGCAGCTAATACAACAGCCATTATTTGCTGGCTTTCCAAGCAAGACATGATGGATTGTGACCTTAATATGGGTTAGCCGAGTTTTGAAAGTTAAACAACTTGCAATAAATCATAGAATTATTACAATGCGGTTTAATTGGTTAAGGACTGTTTATTTCCTAAACAGGGTGAAAAATTTCTGTTTCGGCACTTTTAATTTGCAAAGTGCATTTTCATTATGAATGGCAGTTTAATATTCTGCTCTTTTGTCATGCAAAATATGCAACACACAGGCAATCTATTAATTGGACAAAAATGCATTGCAAGCGTAAATTATCCTTTATATCATCACTTGTGAGCTTTTACATCTATTAAATGTGTTAAATGGAACATAGTTAAAGACTGTACAACTTGTAGGCTACTTCTGAAATTTAAGTCCAGCTTCAAGATGATTTTAATGACCTTTATTTTTGGCAAAATAAAGTAATTAAGTAATTGTAAATAGAAAGGGCAATTTAAAGAGTTACCGCTTCCTTAAGGCATAGGTGCACATGTTTTATTGATTCAGCATTCTCAGGAAACAGACAATAGCACTGTTTCATATTGATATGTCTTGAGAAATGGAATCTGGCCTGGTATATTTACTTCTCTTTGCTACAGTATAATTTCTAGAGCAAAAATTTCCATTGGCAAGTGTGTAGAAATAGGTGAGTAAGGCAGAAGCAAAATGGTATTGCAGCATAACTCAGCATAACTGAATAGCCACCTCCATATGGTTGGTTCGATGATGTGCCTTTGCATAGGGCTATTTTGAGCTCAGAAACAGTAACAAAATACTTTGTACTAGGAATGTTGATATGACATATGTTTGATTTTAAGAATGCCAGATCTCTCACTGTGTTCTGTAAGACTGCCTTGAAATGCGTGCAACCTATTTCTTTACACACAACTGAGTCCACTTGTAGTTATTGACACCCGCACAGACTTTTTAAAGCTTCCAGCTTCCATTGACTTCAAATATTTTTCATAGATTGGCCCAAATGAAACAGGGATACCTTTGTACTGCCACTCCAAGTCTCCTTTGAAGATATTAATTGTCAGCAATACAAACTAAAAGTTAAAATTATATTTTGGATAGGCTTTCCATTCATTTTCCTAGAGTAAAAAGTGCTGTTAATGTAAGAATGTACATTGTTGTTTTAAAAGAAAAATGAAAGAATGATTTATCACTCACCAAATGATTACATTATAAAATAAACTGTCTAGAATTTAAATGATAAAGAAGGTAAAAACCAAAAGTTACACAAATTGAGAAAAATTGTTCATCTTTATTTGTTTAACAGTAGCACAACTGTGCTTAGACATTTCATTCTAAAAAAAGACAAATCGAGTTCTAAAATTTTAATTTTGCACTGATGTTGATCATTTTCCTCCCCACTTATATGCCATGTTTATCTAAACAATGCAATTCTCTACATTAGAAAGGAGAGCAAGGAAGAGAGAGAAAGAGGAAGAGAGATTGGTAAGGGAGGAGAGGAAGGAGAATGTGGGGGAGAGACTGTAGCTATATTCTGTTGATTGTACTATTAGGTATCATTTATGACAAAATGCTAAGGAAATGAGGTACTATCCAAAAAGATATATGTAATTTTAAAATCAATTACAATAAAGCATCTTAAAGTGCTATAATAATAATGATAAAATATTTTAACTATATTTTCTGAATTTTACAGATAAGAAACCTTTATCAGAGATAGCCTTTATTTGGAAAATATAAGTGAATATAGCCAAAACTCTTAACTTATGAAGGCAATAGAAAGTTGGGTTGATTATACTAATTCCTGGAGCACTTTTCAAAGTCACAAATTAACATGCTAAATTTGGGTCCTATAGGAGAATTAACTTTCCTAAAAATTCAGATATACAAAACTGAAGGTGCAATGGCTATGAACTAAATCATTTTGTTAATATGATTTTTTTCAGTTACACTTTCAACTTTCCCCCCATATTTTATTATGAAAAATTTCAAACATAAGAAAAGCTGATGTAGTTTACAATAAGTTCTCGAATACACATCACTTTGATTCTTTTTGCTATACTTGTCTTTTCACATATCTATTCATTTATCCATCTTTCCTTTCATCAATCTATTTTATTTTGTTGTTGTTTATTTTTTTTTTTATTCAAAGTTGTATTTATAATAGTAGTATGCATTACAATTTTTTTTGTGTGTGTTATCAGGGATTGAACTCAGGGGCGCTTGACCACTGGGCCACATCCCCAGCCCTTTTTTGTATTTTATTAGAGACAGGGTCTCACTGAGTTGCTAAGTGACTCGCCATTACTGAGGCTGGCTTTGAACTCACAATCCTCCTGCCTCAGCCTCCCAAGTGCTGGGATTACAGGCATGCACCACCGTGCCCGGCTTAGTAGTATGCATTATAATTCATAATAAACATATAGAGCATATTTTTACAAAACACTGTTTGTATGCAATGTATATTGGTGCCATTCAATCTTTAATCATGCATTTAGGATAATGACATCCATCTTATTCAACCACCTTTTCTTTTTTCCTCTCCACCCCACCTTGCTCCCTTCCTTCCCCTCCCTCCCCTTTGACCTTTCTAGCATTCCTCTAATCCTTCTATGTACCCCGACCCAACACCACTGTGAATCAGCCTCCTCATATCAGAGAAAACATTCGGTATTTGGATTTTTGAGATTGACTAACTTCACTTAGCATTATATTCTCCAACTTCATCCATTTACCTGCGAATGCCATTATTTTATTTTATTTTATTGCTGAGTAAAATTCCATTGTGTATGTATACCACATTTTCTTTGTCCATTCATCTACTGAGGGACATCTAGGATGGTTCCACAATCTAGCTATTGTGAATTGTGCTGCTATAAACATTGAAGTGGCTGTGTCACTGTAATATGCTGTTTTTAAGTCCTTTGGGAATAGACCCAGGAGTGGGATGGCTGGGTCATAGGATGGTTCCATTCCCAGTTTTCCAAGAAATCTCTATACTGCCTTCCATAATGGTGGTTGCACCATTTTTCAGTCCCACCAGCAATGTATGAGTGTGCCTTTTTCCCCACATCCTCTCCAACATTTATTGTTGTTTGTGTTCTTAATAGCTGCCATTCTGACTGGAGTAAAATGAAATCTTAGAGTAGTTTTGATTTGCATTTCTCTAATTGCCAGCAATGTTGAGCATTTTTTCATGTATTTGTTGATTAATTGTGTATCTTCTTCTGAGAAGTGTCTTTTCAATTCCTTAGCCCATTTATTGATTGGGTTATTTGTTTTTTTGGAGTTAAGTTTTTTGAGTTCTTTATATATTCTAGAAATTAGTGCTCTATCTGATGTGCATGTATTAAATATTTGTTCATAAATAGTTGGCTCTCTATTCACCTCACTGATTGTTTCTTTTGCTGAGAAGAAGCTTTTTAGTTTGAATCTATCCCATTCATTGATTCTTGATATTAATTCTTGCACTACAGGATTCTTATTAAGGAACTTGGGGCCTAATCCAACATGTTGGAAATTGGAGCTTACTTTTTCTTCTATTAGGCATATTGTCTCTGGTCTAATTCCTAGGTCCTTGATTCACTTTGAATTGAATTTTGTGCATGGTCAGAGATAAAGGTTTAATTTCATTTTGTTGCATATGGATTTCCAGTTTTCCCAGCACCATTTGTTGAAGAGGCTATCCTTTCTCTACTGTACATTTTTGGTGCCTTTGTCTAATATAAGATAGCTGAAATTATATGTATTAGTCTCTGTGTCCTCAGTTCTGTACCATTGGTCTACCAGTCTGTTTTGGTGCCAATACCATGCTGTTTTTGTTACTATTGCTCTATAGTATAATTTAAAGTCTGGTATGGTGATGCCACCTGCTTTACTTTTCTTGCTAAGGATTGCTTTGGCTATTCTGGGTCTCTTATTTTTCTAGATGAATTTCATGACTGCCTTTTCTTTTTCTATAATGAATGTCATTGGGATTTTGATTGGAATTGCATTAAATCTGTATAATACTTTTGGTAGTATGAACATTTTGACAATATTAGTTCTACCTATCCAAGAACAAGGTAAGTTGTTCCATCTTCTGAGGTCTTCTATGATTTCTTTTTTTAGTGTTCTATAGTTTTTGTTATATTTTGATAGATTTCAAAGTCAGTTGTAGCCTTCAGTATACTTTTTCCAGTTTGTTTACAGTCTTTTCCCTTTTATCATTTAATCATTCATATTCACTATATTGTTTCATTCATAATGATAGACAATATTTGAATACCTGCTACACCAGTTTCTCTACTGGTATTTTTAAAATATGCATATATACACACAGGTGCACACACAAAGAAACAAAAGCAGAACTCTACTTTAGATTTCTGCCAAGGAAACCCTTGAACAAACATGCTAGATAGCATTTGTTTGTTTGTTTTGGGTACTGGGGATTGTACCCAGGGCGTTGCACATGCTAGGCCCGCACTCCTCCATAGAGCTACATCCCCCGCCCTACACAGCATCTTATACATTCAGAGTAGGATCTAAGGAAACAGCTTCATAAGGAATGAGGATGAAGAAAAAGGAAAAGGTTTGATGGAGAAGAAACTTATATCCAAATCTTTGATCCTTTCTTTTATTATTTGTTCCTTTTAGATATATATGACAATAGAGTATGTTTTGATATATTATACATACATGAACTAAAATTTATTCTAATTAGGATCCCATACTTGTGGTTGTACATGGTGTGTGTGTGTGTGTGTGTGTGTGTGTGTGTATTTAGTTGTAGTTGTTTTATTTATATTTATTTTTATGTGGCCCTGAGGATCAAACCCATTGCCTCACACATGCCAGGCTAGCACTTTACTGTTGAGGCACAACCCCAGCCCCACATGATGTGTTTTTAACAGTACCTGTTGATGCATTTCCATAAACTTTCAGTGAGCTCCAGCCATGTTAATGAATCTATTAGGTATCTACATAGAATGAGATTCAATAAATCCAGAAGACTCAAAAGCCCTATTTTTAAACTACTCACCACTGCTGGGATGAGCTAATTTATAGGGTCACCTCCTTCTTGGGACACTTACCTATACAGGTCTCTGTTTTGCTAGGAAGAGTAATGTATATAACTGGGCGACATCAACAATTACTATGCTACCTATAGAGTACCTGTAATATGGACAGCACTTTGCTAAAAGCACAAAGGTGTCTTAAGATATCCAGTACAAAGCCGGGCGCGGTGGCGCACGTCTGTAATCCCAGAACTTTGGGAGGCTGAGGCAGGAGGATTGCGAGTTCAAAGCCAGCCTCAGCAATGGCGAGGCACTTAGCAACTCAGTGAGACCCTGTCTCTAAATAAAATACAAAAAAGGGCTGGGGATGTGGCCCAGAGGTCAAGTGCCCCTGAGTTCAATCCCCGGTACCACAAAAAAAAAAAAAAAAAAAAAAAAAAAAAAAAAAAAAAGATATCCAGTACAAGATATAGATCACAAATCATTTGGTAAAAATATGTGCCATACACCCAAAGTAGACTAACACAAGACTGAATACCAAAAAGATGAGTTAGTAGGGAGAAAGTGCCAAGGGAGTTCAGAGGAAAGTGACATGAGTATCCTGGAATATTCAGGGAAGACTCCTTCAACTCCATCCTCCACGTCCACCTTGCTGACTTTCCTTTCTTCCTCAAACAGTGAAACTTGCAACTCACCACAGCCTTTGTGCATGCTCTCCCCTTTACCTGGTTTGCAACTGACGGGACCCCAGAGTTGTAGATGATGTAGAGGTCATCTACATTGGACAGTATTTCTTTGAATCTTTATTTCATTTTATGATACATTTTCTCCTCAGTGTGTCCATCACATCAGGAAAACATCAACAGGTTAACTCTTGCAAGATTTTTCAGTGTACCTCAGTTTATAAAAGTTCATCTATTTTTAAGACTTGAATATTTTTGTATAGTTTAACTTAGAGAGACTTTTGTGTATATATATATATATATATACAAATATGTATATATATTTATTGTATATATATATACAAATATGTATATATATACATACACATATGTATATATATATGATTTTATTCTCATAATAATCTGTGAGACAGGCATTATGTGTGTGTATACATATATATGTAAGTGTATACATATATATATGTGTGTGTATATATATATACATATATACATATATATATGTATATATATAAAGAACTTGTATGTGTGCGTGGTGGGGGGCAGAGTGAGAAAAGGGGGGGTGAGAAATAGAGAACTTGGAGAAATAAAACCCCTAGCTTCCATTGGGACTCAGTGATTTTCTTTATCCAAGTTCTTAGCACAGCTTAATAAATACTAGTTATTGCTTTTGTTTCGGGAGGGTCGGGATGAAGCATTAATCACTGCAGTAAACTATTGAAATGCTCATATTCTTCTACCTCTTCTTAACCACTCTACTCCTGTTGTAACCACTCCTCCCACAACTCATTCATCAACCTTATAACCGTCATGGAAAATTCAGTCTTAAAGTACATATTTTTTTTAAAAAAAATAGGTCTTTCAAAAATGTTTCAACCATTCTGACATCTTCATAAAAATTAAGGATCCTTGAGGTGTCAACTTGACTAATGCACAAACACTTGAAGATGCCCAATACCAAGGAATAAGATACAAATTTAAATACCTGGTTTATATTTTAATAGGTGTGACCTACTCTTTTGAAAAGGCCAATTCAATCTCAAATTTCTATTTATTGCTGTTTATCATTCAAAAATATTGTTCAGTAATGCCTCATAGATATTGTTCCAATATTCCTCTTAGGAAACCACATCAATATGAGTTACATACATACTTAGAGTATAGATAAGTTTAAATAGCTGAGGACATTGGATGTTTTCAAAGTTGCTCTTAATACTAATTTGTAGATTCCCTATTTTTTTAATGTTTATTTATTTGCTGTAGTTGTGCAGAATGCATTTATTTGTACGTGGTGCTGAGGATCGAACCTGGGCTGCGCATATGCTAGGCGAGCGCTCTACCGCGCTGAGCCACAACCCCAGCCCCTAGATTCCCTATTTTTGTATTCCCTTTTCTTACCTCTTCTATGGCATTAGGCAGAATTATGTCATTAATCAAAATCACTTCTGTGTCCAAAATCCCATATTCAGTATTAAAAATATAAAAGTTTGAAAGTTAAAATAATATAATTTTCTATGCAGGATTTGAGTCCAAAAAATCTTAACTACCACTTATAATATATTTTAAAAATATTCTGTACCTCCTTGATCTCTAACTTCTTTATGCAGAAAGGCAAATGAATTTATTTAAAAATCCTTTAATTTTCTGAGTTGTGCAGGGATCATATATCTAGAGAGCAAAAGATATATCTGTATGAATTTTTTTCATTGTAGCTATGGAATCTCTTACAACTTTTTTAGTTAATTTCAATCCCATTATTTTTTATTTCCCAAGGATGGAAAGAATGCACTTCCTTTTTTGGCAAAACAAATAAATACCCTGAGTTGGTAAAAATATCAATTACAAGAGTGTCTACCCTAAAAGTCACATTCATTTTGTTTGTTATTGCAAGTTATTAAAAGGCTTCCAGGCATGCATATAAAACCTGAAAAACAACAGTTGAATCTATCATATTAAATTAAAATCCCTCCATAAAAAAGTAAGCTGAAGTAGTTTATCAGTTAGAGAATGCCAAGCTGCCCCAGAAGTCAATACAAATAAGACTTTATTAAAACATAACTAAAATGAAGTTCCACAAGAGCCCTCAATGGGAATTGTTCTGCCTCAGATTCAGATGTGGAGAGTGAAATACATCAGCTGACCATTAATTCCCTTGAAGTAAAATAGGACAAAAGAAAAACAAATTCCATGGCCAACAACTAGAATTACACTTGAGGAAGAAATTACAGCCTCAGAAAGGCATATGTGAAATAACTACATCTTAGGTTATATAGGTCTCTGCTTTCAAAGAAGACGATTCATACTCTATTATTCATCCCAGAGCTAAGCTTATTTAACCACTTGTCTAACTCAGGGTACCCTCTTGGGTGAATGCCTGCAATTCTATGCAGCTGCCACAAGTAGGCAGTGCAGCTCATTCTTTTCTATCTAGGATTCTGTATTTCTTGTCATTTCATTAAATATTCTTTTCATGATGGTTCCCTATTTATTACCCAAAGCAGCTCACAAGTTCACCTGCAAAAAAAATCAAAGGAATGCTAAGATTGTGACAGTCTGTAGCATATATATGACGGACTCCATTCACACAGTTTCCAGCATGCTGACTGTAACTCTAACAAGAAAAATGAGAGTAATCACATCCCTTCTGAAAGTGGATGTCCTATATTATCATGTTGAGTGGCTGAAAAATATTTCACGGAATAGATGTCTCAAAAATATATCATGTATATTATCTGTAATTGGACATTTACCCAATCTCTAATATTTTATCTGAATAATGTCATGATAATAATTCTTAAGCTAATTGGACATCCATCAAGATAGATGATGATTAAAACAGTAATATTTTAAATATAAGTCCAAAAATCCAAGCCAAACATCAGCAACACTTTTTAAGGAATTCCATAATAATGCAATTTTCCAAATATTTAGATAAAAAATAATTCCATTATTACCTTCCATCTTTCTGCTTACTTCCTTGTATATTCAGTGAGCCTCAGAAAGCAAAGTAATGAAAATTTTTTTGTTTGATTAGCTATTAAACTAAATCACCCTCCTAATAAACAATATGAAATGTTTCAGACTATCTCCCAAATATGGAAGATATGGAAGTACTTCTGCAAACTGAAAATGAGGTTCTATATTCATGGTAATGGGTTCCTCTGGACACACCACTCTGTTGCCCATGTCAGCTTACTCTAACATTCATCTGAGAAACAAGCCTATATAGAAGAACTTCATTCAGCACCAAGATGTACCTTGAGGCCCTACTGAGACACATATGCCATAGATTAATGTTATGACATTTTTATATTAAAGAATGATGCTTCCTTTTTTTGATGCTCCCTTTTAAAGAAATAAAAATTATCTTGTCTTTCCTCATTATAACACCTTGCATGGAAAAAGTTGAGAAATTTTCATAGAAAAACTTCCCGTGGAGCAAAGGAAAGAAACATGTTCTTTTCTGGCTTTATTTCTATAGGGAGATAGTCACAAAATTTTTCATTGGTATATTATTTTCTATCTTATTATCCCTTTATCCTGAGCATCTGTGGCTTTGTCACATCACAATATCTATTTGGAGGCTACAACGATCTAAACTAATTTTTAAAATAAAATACTAATCTTTAAGTTGCATCTAACAATGAAAATGTGAGGAATGGTTGATATGGATGAGCAGCACAGTGCTTAGCCCCTTGTTCGTGCTTCCTAAATGTTTCACTATCCTCAGTAGGTTACCCAGTTTTAAAAGAAACTCACCTATTTGCCTTTATTTAAATAATCTTTAAATATCATTAAAACTGTTATGTTTGTTATATGGCAAATTTTAGGCTTGACAGATTCTCCTAAAATCACACAAAAATGACAGTAAAGTTATTTTTAAAAAGTAGACCCATAAAGACAAAAGAAACGAGAGAGAAGACAACCATGTTGAGAGAGATCAGCTGTTTAGAAAGCATAAAGCAGGAGAAAGAATGGATGCTATACTTTAGGTATTTGCAAAAGAGAATCACATGAAGGAAGAGATTCACTCAAATGAACCCTAGAAAGTCTCAGATTCAGGAGTTAAATGTTGGAAGTTTCTGGGTTCACAGTCCCCTCTTTCATGGGAGATAAAAGATTTATTCTCTAAAATAATACACCCTGTAATCCCAGTGACCAGGGAGGCTGAGACAGGCAGATAGCAAGTTTGAGACAAGCCTTGCAATTTAGTGAGAACCTTTCTGAAAATAAAAATTAAAAGGGTTGGGGATATAGCTCAGTGGCGTAGTGTTCCTCTGGTTTCAATCTTCAGTTCTATCAAAAAAAAAAAAAAAATCAACTGGAACATTCCAGATTGTGATGATCTATGAACCTTGCAATCAGTGACTACTCCTCTTGTCCCTAGAATGGCATCTGCCTGTCACTCACCCTTCTAGTGTGAGATCTTTCTGGAGAAACTAAACAAGCCTAGAAATAAGAGCCTTATATAAAAGTACCCCCCAAAAAATTCTAGCTCAACTAAAACCCCCCTATTGGCAGCCTCCTCCCACCAATTCACACACATAAACAAACACCCTCCAAAGAACTTTTTAGTGCCTTGAATTTAAATATGGATAGATAGCCTACAATCACCGAGATAACCTACAATCACCGGGATAGCCTAGATGCTTGAGGCAAATCTCTACCATGAATGAGAGAAATCAAGAGAAGAGAAAGAACCCACAGGAATTAGAGACACATTATCTCTAATGATCTAGAGATGAATCTGCATAAAATGGCAAAAGAAAACTTTGGAGAGATTTTTGTAATAGTGTCAGAGAATTAAGAATATATATTGATTCATATAATAAGAACAGGGCACTACACAAAAGACCAGGACATTTTAAAATTCTACAGAAGTTAGAAAAACATTGCCATATAATGAAGTGAAAATAAAATTATTGAAAAATAAAGAAAATTAGAGCAATTCAGGATGTTATTTCCAACAATTCAATAAATAGACATACCCCCAAAATGAGAATGTCAGAGAGAAAATTGCATAAGTATATCAAAATTATCATCATCATCATCCTCAAATTGAATGACCAGGATTTACCAAGTTCTCAGCAAGATACATGATAAACAGTACAAATATACAATACTATATTTCTAATTTATGCAAATATACAATATTAAAAGCATTATTATGCAAATGTACAATATTATATACATGAAAATATACAATATTAAAAAGGATTCTGATATATTTTGATGTGTTGAAACATTCAGAAAATATGATAGGCTTTTTACAGATATATTTAGGAGTATGTGAAAAAGTCATGGAAGATTACTGTGGCAGATCCTGGGCTGATTCCTAAAAGCCCTTCCCAACCCCTTTTTTCTTTAAGTTAATTAGTGCAGATGCTGGGAAGCTAACATGCTCATGTTTCCAAACCCCATGGTATCTAGTTAGATATGGTCAGTGACTTAGTACTGGCCAATGAGATATAGATAGAGCTGCTAAGTGGAGCTTCTGGAAAAGCAGTTACCCATAGCCTCAAGGATGAGGCCCACACCCTAAGAAGGAGGAGCAGCAGGTGCAGGAAACCTGAATCTTTGGTACTGAGGTGTCTTGTCCTCATGGTTATATAGGTAGCTGCATCATAACAAGGAGTCAATCAACAATATGTAAAATTGATGAGTTAAGAAATTGCAATCATAAAAGACTATTTAGGAAATATGGAAGCAAATACCATAAGAAACAGATCTTTACACTTAGTGATTGCCTCTGAGATATGGGAAGGGGCAAGAAAATTATCTGTTTCCTGTTCTGTATTATATAGGCAGCTTAAGCTGTGTGAATGAATGCTTGGATGAAATTTATTGTTAATTCAAAGTGTCCAAAGTTACAAAGGAAGTGAGAGGACATTATTAAAATTATATCCTAATGTCAATTACTTCAAAATAACTGATGGAATTTGTATTTGGGTTAGGCTAGGCAGTACTAAATCATAGCAGCCCAATAAAATAAAGGTTTACTGCTCAGACAGACAAATACTCTTAACTGATTCTTTTTTACCTTCTAGTTTCTGTCACAGCTGTTGTGAAAATCTGGATGTTTAAGAAAATCTTTTTTTAAAATTAATTTTGTTATAAAAATTGAGCTGTACTCCCACGGGGAGAATGTCTTAGTTCAGGCTGCTATAACAAATTATTATAAACAGAGGGGCTTAATCAACAGACATCTATTTCTCACAGTTCTGGAGGCTGGGAATCTAAGACCAAGGTGTCTTCAGATCTATTGCCTGGTGAGGGCCAGGCAGCCTCTTAGTTTGCAGATTGCCGTCTTCTCATTATAACCTCACATGGCAGAGAGCAGAGAGAGAGCAAGCTCTCATGTCTCTTCCTGTAAAGTCACTAATCCTGTTCATGATACCTCCCAAAGGCCACACCTAACCACTAACCATCACATTAAGGGTTAAGACTTCAGTATATGAATTTGAGGAAGAATAGAAACATTCAGTTCATACAGGAGGAAAAAAGCAAAGTTGGAATTAGAAAGTTGGAATTAGAGATGAAAAACAAGATGATGGTGAGTCCTGGTTAAAGTGGAAGCAGTTTACTTTCCTTTAGCAATAATTTCAGCATTTCCCAAATTTCCAATTTTCTCTTCTTGACTTCTGAATGCCAGACATAGCTGCCATTTCTGACAATCCTTTTCTTCTTACTCTTACATTGAAGTATCTATAATTTTAATCTCCTCTATTCATTGAATATAATAGAACTTTTTATGTCACACACAGTTGGCATTTCAACTTACTTCATTTAGGAGATTATAGAAAGTACTCAATAAGAGTATGTGAAAAAAAACTGGTGATGAAAAGTAAATATATGGTAAGGTTGTGACCTAAGATAAATTTAGGTGGAGGAACACCTCACCTTCTCAGGAGAGACAGTGTGTCTCATGTAATAATCAGAGCGTAACAAAGTGGAGAATTAAGACAAGCAGATGCAATCCTGGCTTTGAGAGAGAAAGGTCTTGCAATCTTTAGGCAATTAAAGGGGAAAGTAGCTGCCTCTTGAAAAGAGAGAATGGGACTAGGACAGTGTCTGGAAAGGGGGTGTTAGCCATCAGCAGGCTAAATGAGAGGTAGAGTCCACTCAAAGTATATCCTCTGACACCCATAGCCCCAAGCTAATGGGTTTGCTATTAGCCTTTAGCTGTTAGTTCTTATTGTTGTGTAACTTGTCTTTAAGAATATAGAAAAATTATTTTCTCCAATATAGCCAATAGAACTAATCCTTAGTAATTATCAAAAAAACATGTAGTCACCACCTCAGGGGCGAGCCCTTCTCTAGTCCTAATTAATTGAAGTAAGGAATCATGGGATCTTTACAGGTAGAGAAAGAGTTTTAAACTATTTAAAGAAAATTTAAAAATGCATTCTCTTCTGACAGAAATTTGCATCTGATAATATTTTATTTGTATCTTGTTTTAATGTCATGACAAGAAATGGATTTGATTTTGAAAGGGAATCATTTTGAATAATTAGCCATGAATTACTCTAATTAGCAGAAAATAATTATAGGTTGGACATAAGCTCTTTCAAATGCGAAGGATAGAGTAAAAGACTATTGGAAAAATAATGCCACCTGATAGATGTTGAATGAATCTAAAAGAGCCCTTTTCTTTGAATTAATCTTCAACTGAAGCATTCTAAATGCCTTCCATTACAAAACATTCATATTTCTGCAAGACAAAAATTATTAGTAAGCATATGTTGTTGCTTAGAGAATCTTCAGTGTGATAATTAAAGAAGACATCCTTAACACTTCCTTAAAGAGAAAATATAGTTTGCCTTGTTCTTTCGTAACACTTTCTGGATCAGAAGAACAACCTTGGGTAGATTCTGCACATTTGTGCATCATAGGAATGTTTAGGAAACCATATGTGTAGTTTGACAGACTTGTTTCATTTGGATAATGTGAGGACTGGTAATACAGAGGCAGAGTACTTGCCTAGCATGTGTGAGATCCTTGGCTCCATCCACAGTGCATGCACATGCCTGTGTGCGCACACACATATCGATTGTCAAGTGATTAACACGACAGAGTTGCATTTACAGTTTATAGGGATGGATATGAGGCAAACTGATGAGAAGAGGTATCAGACAGATGCCATTTGCAATCAGTTTCAGTTGTGTAAAGACCCTTAAAAATTAGTAGACTAAATTCACAGGATTTGTTTGTTTCATTGTCTTTTATACTAGCTTGCTGTATTTAAATTTTGTGAACACATGATACATTTTTATAATCTGTTTATACGACTCATGTTTTGTTAAAACTTATTTTCTTTATGGTTCTGTAGAGTTACTCAACATAAATTTATCATCTATTTCATATACACCATTACCAAGTTAAAATTTGTTTTGTCTTAGGTTAATTGCATTCAGTTAAAGAACTCTTTTTTTTTTTTTTTAGTATTTTTTTAAGTCATAGATGGACACAATATCTTTATTTTATTCATTTTTATGTGGTGCTTATACTTAGTGCCTCACACTTGCTAGGCAAGCACTCTACCACTGAGTCCCAACCCCATCCTTAGTTAAAGAACTCTTTATGTAATATTTGATATATATAAGTTTAGTGATATGACAGCCAGTGTGAGAACACAAAGATGGATAGGAGATAAGTATATCAATATCAAGACTGGAAAACAAGTAAGGTAAAAGTTATAAGGATAAAAAAATATGATTTAAGGGCATAGGAAGAATATCCAGTTGGAAAATAAGAAATAAATTCATGAAGAACAAGTAATTTGATGGAGATCTTAAAGCACGGGTAAGATTTTAGTCAGTGATGTTAGGGAGAAAGGAGCATAAATTAGGGCTCTGAGGCAGGAAACACAGTGTAACTCATGGAAGAACCCTCCAGTTTAATTGTAGCAGGAGATCAAGTCTCCTTCAAAGATTCTTCAGACCTCTTCTGGAATGTTTGCTTCTGCACATTGGTCTAGTTCAACAGTCTGTCCTTTGTCCACTGAGTGACAAACACTGTGCCAAACAGGGGACTAAGAAAGGGAAAGCTACAAACACTCTTTGCCCTCAGAGAGTTACAGCAGGGAAAATCCTTTCACGTCCTGTGGTTATGGAGATGAACTTGGAAAGCTGATGGAAGGAGAGGTGTCCCTAATTCAGTCTGTGCACTCAGTCAAGACCTTACCAAAGTAGACAGAGAAGAATACAGTCTAGATGGACAAATTGGGGGCAAAGGTGCTTAATGTGGAGGCATTCAAGGTACAGGGAGAGAAGCAGGAATGAAAGCAAAAGGTGTGAAACAGTATTTGAGTTTGGGAAGCTATAAACTGTGCAGGATTCCAGAAGAGTTCATTCAGGTAGCTTTTCTGGAGTGTCATTACTACTCCAATACTTTTGGCTTTTGTATGTTTGTTTGTTCCTTATATAATACTGAGGTAGGATGGAAGACATATTATGGGTAAATGGAGAAATGCAGGACTACATAAGAGTGGCTATGATTTCTCAAAGACCAGATTTAAAGTCCACTTTCACATGGATTAAAAGTTCAGATTTAAAGGTCACAAACAACACAATTAAATCAATTATTAGATTATATCCATAGGTACATCAAGGTAGTACTATGTTCACAAAGAAGAACACATTAAAAACAGAGAATAAAATGCATGCCCCTCTAACCCCTGCCCACCATTGCCAATCTGGCCATGGCCAACATGCAAGTAAATGACCTCAACCCAGTAGTGGTCAACATGCCCAGTTACCAACACAAAGGAGAACTAGAAACACCCTCTTAGAGCATGTCACTGTGCTATTGATCTTACATGTGTAAATATGTGTACCTAAGATTGTAGCTAGCACATTCCTCTCCAACATGGGTACTCTCCCCTGTCTCTCAAAGAGTTTGCTTTTTTCTTTCTCTCAAAAATTTCAAAATGTACCTCACTTTGATCCGTCCTCAAATTCATTCTTGTGATGAGATCAAGTACCCTCATGGCCTGAGGTCCAGCTCCCTTTTGGGGGACCTCATCAGGACCCTGACCTGGTGACAATACTGAAATGGGAATATAGTTGTGTGATTTTCACTGTATGCTCACCACCTTTACTCTAACTTTGGAGTTACTAATAGCATGCTATTTCCAGAAAAACTTATGTGTTTATATGAAGTGTTGCATTGTTATTCTACTATGGGATGATTTTGTAGCCAAACATGGCACTTATTCAATGTTCTCTGAATGTTGTTACCTTGACTCAGTGAGCCTTGTGTGAATTATTTGAAAATTTATTCAAGAGTTGGAAGAACACCCAACAATGAGATGTTTGCACCATTCCCATTTTCTTGTTTAGATAAAGAAAATATCGCCTTATAAGCGAATTTGAATGTGATTCATACAACTCACTTAGTGCCATGAACTTCCCAGTCCCGTGTATGTTCTAATGTCCTCATTACCAGCACCTTAAATCTCCATAATAGATCTGTTTGTCCCATTTTTAAAAAGACCACTCATCTAAATGTATAAAAAGCAAAAGTGTTCTTCCTAGACTATATTGTCTTCTCTGTCCCGGGGTAATAATTTGCTGTCTTTGAAATGTTTTCAGAAAGTAAAATTTAAATTCAGATTATTACTTTAAAATATAGGTCTATCTACAGAGTGGGTCTGTATGACTAAATATGTTCTTTAGTGGGCCACTAGTGCAGCCCATGAGGATCCTGTGTACAAAAATAGCATGCGCAGCAACTGGGTTTCACTCACTGCTCCACTTTGTCTGTAGAGCTCTGCTCAGCCTTAATGGAAGCAAAAGACGTGAAATCAGACATCACTGAGAATGCACATTTGTAAAATATAAGGCTCTTATTCTCTTATTAAGTTCCTCATGCTATTAATATCAAATTTAAGGCCATAAAAATACCATGTAAGTCACTTGAAATTATGTCTGCACTCACCAAATAAAGTATAAAATTAAAAATTATGAATAATCGAAGTTTCAAATGTTTCCTTCAATTATGGAGATATTTGAGCTCTGAAATGTTTGAATAATTGCCTCATACTCAACTCTTATGCGTATATATAGTAAAAAAGAAAAAAATCCTTTGAAATGTTCATATTTTCCTCTTATGTCAACATGGATATGTCATAATATTTTTTGTTTTATGGGACTCATTTCCAGTTGATGTAGAATTTTAAAGTGAAGATAATCACAATAATTAAGGAGTAAATGTGTAAATGAGAGCTGATTCAAGTTATTTAATTAACATAGATTCATGGAAATTTGGCAACTGGAGGATTAAAATATGGATTTTAATTTAATCTATTTTTATACTTTTCAGTCCTCTTAAACTATCACCAAATAAAGGGCAACAGTAGAGAATTATAAATGTGTAAAAAAAAAAAAATCAGCAACCTATTTCCTGTTCCTCCAAGGCCTATCTAGTCTAATACCCCCACACAGGCAAGGTCTCAAAGATAATTCTGTGAAGCTTTCCTATGTAGAGAGTGAGGATATGGATAAAAATAGTTCTCCTCCCCAAATGCAGCACCAGTGCTGTTGATGTAAATCTGCTCAGACAGACCAGGTGCTCCAGTGTGAAGTAGAGCCTGGCTGGCCTGACATAGGGTCTCCTAGAACCAGGCAGTCACCACCTTCTATCCCCTATTATCACATGTTAATCATTTTATTCCTCCTGACCACCACCAACAACAAAAAAGTAAAAAGCCAAAATGGCAGCAACAACATATAAATTCCACTCTAGCTGTACGGAATAGGTTCCCTCAATATTTCTCTAAGCATATCTTAGACAAGTGTTTTTCTCTACCCACCCACCACCACCACCACCTTGTCACCCCCTAGAGACTCAGACTGTATTTCCAAGTGCAGGTCTAAATTCCTTCAATTTACTCCCACAGTGATCTTACTTACACATTGCTTTTACTATATTCTTACCTTGCTCTTTGTTCCTTACAACTGGAGAGAATCAATGCCTGCATAGGGTCAAATGAAGAAGCTGATCTATAGTTCCAAGCTGACAAAATAATGCTAAGGTGATGTTGGGAGAGCCTCTTTCAGATGACACAAGCAAACTTGTCTTCCCTAAATATGCTGAAATCATATCAGAGGAACCTGTGCAGCATTCCTCATCAAATCAGAGGAACCTGTGCAGCGTCAGGAGGAAGAAATGAGGCAGCAAGATAGCATGGACCTTGAATTCAAAGTGCCAAGAGTTCATCTCAGTGAAAATATCAAGAGTTGTAAATATGGATAAACTCTAGTTTGTCAGGTAGGTCATGGGTATGAGGGTCCTCAGGGATGCTGAGGGTTTGCATGACGGAGGTGATGAGATGGCCAAGGAACTGTGTACAACCAAGAGAAAAGGGGTATGGATACATGGAGGAGATAGTAAGGGGATTTTTCAAGCAGGGAGGAGGACAACCAGGAGTGAAGAGTACAAGGAAGCCAGGGAGGAGAGAGTTTCAATAAAGAAGGATCATTCATCAGTTCCAAGCCAAGAGACATCAAGTTGTATAGGACTAAAAATGTTCATTGAGTTGGGCCCTACATAGATTATGGTAACTACATGGAAATGCAATCAGCAGCAAAGCCCATCTCTTTCAAGAATCTTGTTGAAGAGAAGGAGTCAAGATAGTAACAGGAGACCAATAAAAATTAAAACTATGAAAGCAGCAAGTAGGATGACAAAACCAAATGACTTTTAGAAAACTTAATCATGGAAAATAGGGAAAAATGTACAAAAAGCAAATAGCTATTTAGGTAAATGAGATTAGCAATAATCAAAATGGAAAGGATTTTAATTCCTAACTCTTTCTTTCCATATTTATCTCATATTTAGTTCCAAACAAAAACATATTTCTATATTCTTTGTCAATATTTCAATTTAAAAAACATATTTGACTCTTCACAACACCCACATTAAGTTGAAAGCCAAATCTTTGGGAAATCTTTAGGAGTCCCTTTTCTCCATTCCCCAAACACTGGCCTTTCCTTTGCCCTAGTATGCTGTTTACATCCATCTCTCCTTGGACTTATGTAAAAGGTATCTGCCAGATGGACATTTTTGCTTCATACACACTTGGCCCATTTTTCTTACTTAATTAGCTTCTGTACTTCTTTGATAATAAATTCATATTTCTTTCCATGCTAACCTTATCTCTTCTTAATGGCCATTTTTGATCCTTCTTTCCTATTTCTTTCATTGTCATTCCATCTTGCTTTTTGATTTCCTGAACACTTGTAACCTAGTGCTTTTTGGCAACTTGAAAAGTCACCCTTGAAAGCTCTTACTTCAGAAAGGAGATAAGTAGAATAGAGCAAATGGATCCAGGGAAGGAGGAGGAGAGGGAAAGGGAAGATACTGGAGTTTAAATTTAAAAACAACTTAAAAAAAGATTTTATATTCTGTTGGTCTTTAACATTATGACCACTGTATTTAATTAATGACTAAAAGTATGGAAGCAAGTTAATGTCACTTTAAACTTATTATTTAGATTATGTTCCTCTTGAACAAATGTTGCATTTCATGCATATAACCCAAAAAGTTTCAGTGATTTTTCTTAGTCAAAACTCAGGCAAGACCCTCACATAAACAAAGGAAAGAGTTTGCATATATTTATTGGGGGTGGGGATTTGTAGGGTGCTCTAGAGCTCAGTTGTTGGTCACAATTATTTAAGTACTTACTATTATCTTTCAATGAAACTGAGGCACTTTAACTTCTTGAATACTAAGATGATAACTTAAGCCACTAAGGGTCATTAAGACATGAGCCCATATTTTGTGCATGTATGAATATGTAACAACAAATCCCACCATTATATACAACTATAATGTATCAATAAAAATATCAAAACAACAAAATAAAATAAATTACCATACCAGGGGTAAAAAAAAGACATCAGACGAGGTTCTGTTTGTAAAAAAGAGTAGGAAAAAATAAGATTTGATTAAGGTCAGAGTAAGGATATCCAGGACCAGTAAAGATATCTTGTTAGCTTGCTCAGAGAGTGCAAGGCCTGGGGCCACTAGAGCTGAAGGCTTGGAGCAACTAAACTCAGCCAGAACTCTCCAGGCATCTAATTAGGAGAAGGGGAGGGTGATACTAATGTCAGAAAAGGATTTTGAAGTGAGACAAGGCCAAAATGAAAACGAACTTCTCTTTTATCATCAGTTGGCCTCAATGAATAAGAAACTATTTGGAAGGGTTTTCTTTTTTGGTTATCTTTCTTTTCTGAGAGTTTTATTTCCATTTCCTTTCAAATAAATATTTTCCCAATTACTTGTTAAGGGAGGGGAATGGTAGAACCCTTATAGAAACACTCTTCTCCATGCATCACGATGACTGCAGGGGAAAACTATAGGAGACATTGTTTCACTCCCTTTATTCATTTATGCATATATGTATTCATTCATTAAAAAATGTATTGAGAGTGCATTATGCTATATATTTTGACACTTTGGAGAAAATGATAATCAATACACAGCTCCCACCATCCTGGAGCTTAAAGTAGTATGCAGAGACAAATGGAAAGGTGGCTGCATCTAACATGTAAAGTACACTGATGAGAGAAGTGCAAGTGCTGCCTGAAATGTAGAGCAAAGGAACTCAACCAAGATCAGGAGCAACAAAGGCCTGACAGTGGGAATGACCTTTTAGAATTGAAAGGACAGGAGTTGGCTAGACAAATCTCAAGGGAAAAGGCATGGAAATAAGATAAAAAAGGAGATAAATATTCCAAACTAAGACACACCTGTATTATTCAAGGTGAGAAAGTGCATTCATTGTACTTTCACCAAAGTAAACAATGTTGCCTAAGGCTAGAAGGCATAGTTCCAGGGTTAGAAGAGTAAAGATGAGTCCAGGTTATGTCCCAAATGCTTTCTATGGGCTGCTCAGGAATTTACATTTACCCTGAGGACCATGGGAAACTGCTGGAAGGTTTTAGATCAGGAAATGGCTTGGCCATATTTGCTTTTAGAGTTGATTTTAGATGAAAAGTGAAGATAGGATTAGAGGTGTGGTTAAATCAAGAAACTGGAATACCTGTTTGGAAATCACTATGGCTGCATTTCTAAAGATAGTGGTAGCCTAAATTACATTAGCAACCCAGAGGATTCATTCAAAAGATATTTACTAGATAAAATCAATAGGACCTGGTAGTTTATCAGACCAAAAGAGAAAGGAAAATTACAATGCCCAAATTTCCACTTTGGCCATTAAATGAATAGTACCGTCATCTAACTCCTCAATGGTTACACCAGTATGGGCACACAATTTTAAAAGGCACCAATTTTTACTTAAGTGTGTGTAAGATGCTTAGTCACATATTAGAACATAGTTCAGTTATATTTTGAAAGTAACTATGATCCAGCAGTTAAAGAAGTTGAGGATTTGGTTCACTTGAATCAAATATAAGCAGATGTTAGCCAGTAGGGAACAGAGTTTGCCAACTAAAAATAAAAGGTAAAATGCAAAGATAAGGGGGAAAAAATGAGCTGCAGGTAGGATTCAGCAGATAAAATATTCAGGAGACAAATCTTACTTTAATAGTCTTAGAAAAGAATGAGATTGGTGGGGGGAGGCAGGAGACTGTGCTTTAAGGAAAGAAGCTGGAAATGGAGTATAGGATGGGAAGAAATAAGGCCTTGAGCAGGCAAATTTCCTAGAGCAAGGACCACTGACCATGTGAAAGGGAGAGTTGGCTGTGATGACATGAGGAGCTTAATCCAGGAGCCAAAGGGGTGACTTGGGGGCCTGGTTACCTTATTTCCAAACACCAGGAGACAGTACCTCCCACTAGTAAAAAGGAATGAAAGAGAAATAAAACTCTGAAGGGTTTGGTAAACCCAAATGTCTATAATATGGGGAGAAATGTCCACCTATTTGAGTCACTGGGGCCAAGTAGTTTTTTTAAACTGCAGGTGGTGTCACTGTCTGTGGAAGAGATGAAACCTGAGATAAATTAAATGAACATGAAACTGCACTAATAATATTTCTAAACTGTATCTTGTTTGAAGATTCAGTTGCATTCTTGGGGCATCTCTAGGCTAAAAAACAGACATTGAGAGGGAAACTGATCCACTGAGAAGGCCAGAGAGAATGGCAGCCAGGAACGAGGATTTTGATCTTTGTTGACAGTATTTTTCCTTCTCTCATTCCTGGGTTTGTGATAGACAAGATATAGCAATAATAAAAATGGCTTAGTTTGTGAGACATAGCCAAATCTAAAACACTATCATGTTTAAAATAACTGAAGTGTCAGGCATTCTTTTTACTTCATCTTTATTTTTCTGTTAGATAAAGCCTCTTGCCATTGTACTTCAGGCAAAGCTGTTAACAGGGAAACTCAAATCTACACTCCTGGCTTAATTTTTTAATAGTTTCCTCTGTGATTTTCTGCATCTCTGAATTTAATTATGAGGTCCAACTTGATGCCCTTCCATTGTATCCATTGTATCCATTGCCCTACTTGCTCTTTCTATGCTTGGGGTGGGTGTGGGGGAGAGAGTTTCCTGTTTCTTTTCAAGCAAGCTCATTTTTAGTGAGTTCATTGAAAGGTGTCACCTTCTACTTCTTGTTGTTCCTTGGGTTCTTTTATTCTTTGTCTCATGAACAGACACAATTGCCATCTCTACCATCTGCAAATATAGCTTACAAAGTGGGTTTCCTAGGCATATAATTTTCACAAGTGCTAGACATAAGAATGACTCTAAAGCCATTTGATGAGTTCTCTTTTACATCTCCTCATTTGCTGCCTTCCCAAAGAGATTTTTGATTTTTGCCTGGAACATGCTTATCAGCTTAAACCTATGCAGCATCATTATGTTATGAAGATTTTCTTCTGCAGCAGCAAGTGCACTAACCTTGAATGAAGCAGTTGCTAATCATGTTGCACTAAGCAAATAAAAGTCAGAACCGACCTAATCTTGCTTGCCTAATATCAGTTTCTTCAGACTTCAAGTGTAATGTTCTAATCACTGGCACAAAACAGCCAATTAATTTGCTTTCCCTACGTGTTTTTACTGGCCAAGATGCATAGGGGAGCAGTGCGTTCGGTCATAATCATGCTCCACAAAGATGGGAAATGTTCCCTTTGAGCTTCCAATCATTAGGCCAGCTGAAGTGAAGACAAGCCCATTGACAAGTGAGAATGGCAATAATTTATTTTTTATTGATGGGTTGTGACAAATCATGTCGAAGCAGTGGCTGCATACTGTGGGGCTCCGCTAAGGAAGACTGTGATGGGCAAAGATGAAACCCTTCACAGCTCATTTAGTCCAAATGTAGCCACCTGGGTGGTGAATCGGTTCAACATACCAGCCCAGGCATTCCAGCACAAAATTAGATCGCTAACAGGCAGGCCATATAGGGGTTCCTAGAAGGCATTAATCAACAGGGTTGAGCTGTCAAAATGCAGTGTCTGAAATTAAGAAACACCAAAAGGATGAAAATGTGGCAGCACTGTCAAAAAAATCAAGAACGTGATTCCTACTGCAGGATTCTAACCACCATTAAAAAGCTTAGAAGAAAAATGAATTATAAAGAGGTAAAGGGAGGTATTACTCCTGAAAATTTTCTGAAGACTTTACACATGATAATTAGTAAAGCAGCATGAAGATTTATGTAAGCATGAATGCACCTTTTTCAACTCAATGCTGACAGGTCAGATTACATGTAAATCTTCCTTACTAACCCACAACATAGTTCATCTCTTATTTAAATTTCCTGTCTACCCAGGCCTATTGATGTGCTGAGCATTTGATGTCTCAGCTGCCCCTGAATACCAACACTTCAAATTCTGCAGAATTCTTGGGCTTGTACAGCTTATTTCCTGAATACTCTTTTTGGTAGAATAGAGATTTCTAGAATCTAGCTAAATGAAGTGTGTGTGTGTGTGTGTGTGTGTGTGTGTGTGTTTTCATGTAATTAAATTTTATCAATATTGTTTTCTTCAAAGGTCTCACTTTCTGTTTTATGTTATAGAAAGTATTTAATTCCACTAAAAAAAAAAAAAAAAAAAAGAAAAGAAAAGAAAAGAAAATTTAAACAGCCGGTTTCCGAAACTAACAAAATTTTCGCTAAGCAAAAACATATGAAGATTCTATTACCTAAAAATTAAAATCTAAACCTTAAAGAATTGTTTCTCAAGTCCCATCTGGATGTTTCTCAAAAAATGGTGTATGGGCCACACACAAGAATGATCTAGAATACCCATTGAAAACACAGATACATAGACACACTTCAAATCTACTGCAGAAAAATCTCACATGGGCCTGGGAACTAGAATTTTAACAGGATCCCCAGAGTGACTCTGAATGTACAGTGAAACTTGAAGACCTTTTTTCTTTCTTTCTTTCTTTTTTTTTAATAGGAGCAAGTCCCAGTTCATGTTCAAGTTCAAATGCTTGCTTCCTTCCACCAATGTCTGACACATGTCCCTCTTGGACAAGCTATGCTCCATTAGTTTACAAACACCCTAATACATTCACAGTTCCATGCCTTTGATCATGCTGTGCCCCTCTTCTAAAATGTTCTCAGACCCCAGCGCAGGCCCCATCTTTCCCATCCTCTAAGATTCAACTGAAATGCTCACTCCTACATGAAGTCTTCTCATGACTCAAGCTGGATATGAATATTCTGGCCTCTGTGCAATCTGATGCTTTTGTTTGTACCTTTCATGGCATTTTTACCTTGCCTTTCCTTGCAGTTACCTGTGTACATCCTTTATCTCCCAGTTACCAGGTGCTTCATGCCCTATGTCTTGTGTGTCTTGTTAATACCCTATCGCACCTGACTCATTGCCTTGCTTTATATGCTCAGTGTTTGTAGAATTGAATTGCTAAATAATAGATGTTAGGATGTTAGTTCCTTCAAACCTAAGCTTTATACTTTTAATTCATTCATAGAGGTAATTGTTCTTCCTTATTGTGTTCCCAGAATTCTCATTAGACTCCTGGAATGGCACTCCCTGTGAGCAAAAATATATGTGGCCTGCTATTTTGATTATTTGTTTATTTCACTTAACTGTACTTTGCCTGTGAAATGCTGTTCTGCTTTATATTTTTGAAATTACCCTTAATTACATTTTCCCTGAAAGAATATTTAATATTTTAAGTCCTTGGCTGAAACAGACAAGTAAAATAAATTAATAATGCTGAAAAAATAAAGTATATTACAGCATACTACCACAAACCATTTTTATTAAAGTATTTGAGATATTCCAGATAAAAGAGAAAACTAAGAACTATATGCTTTAAACTATTAGATGGCCTTATATAATAATTAGCCAATAGTAATTAACTATAATTGTATCTAAATGAGACTAATATTATAGATCATAATATATCATAAAGCATGGAGCCATAGTTTGGCTTATTGTGACCTAAGAAATGGGCTTGGCCCAACTGTAAGACAAGTGTTTTACCTTCACTCCTTCTATATTCTGGAAGTAGAAGAAAGATTAGAAAAAAAGAATGGACAAATGCTGTTTTATCTTCTTAAAAGTGTTATGTCTCCTTGATCCATGTTTTAATTGCCTTTAAACCTCCTTTTTACTTGTAATATTGCTATGTGTTTAGACATCACAGAAACACATGGAAACAATGTTTGTGTGGTACTTGAAAAAATAAAATGATTCAAACAAATTCAAATCAAATCTGTTGTAGTCAGAAGAATAGCTTTTTGCCTGCCTCAGTCTGAGATGCTCTCCCACTTTGAGTGCCAAAGATAGTTCTGACAGACTAAAACTAAGGCAGAGCTGTGTGGAAAAGTTCTGTTTGGGAAAGTATCCTTTTAAAAATAAGGTGATACATAACCTTACCTCTTTCTCACACCTTGGGTTGTTTAGGACAGGTGTGAAGAGTGCTTTCTGGGGACCAGACATTTCACAAATGTTTCTATCACAGTTTAGCAGGCATCTCAGTGGGTTTTTCTTTGACTCTGTTGATAATTATGCAAAACAGAGTATGGCATTGCATTTTTATTTATATTAGAGTTCCTGGTGATGGGCACCTAGGGAGCCTCTAGGTATAAACCTAATTAGGAGAGAAGAACACTCCTGGCTCAATTTTTGAATTGGAGAGTAAAAGAAACAATAATCCTTGATATAACAACATATGATCATTTCAAAATAAATACTAAAAATTATGTTGTTTTTGAAATATACTCTCCACTTCTCCAACCAAAATAAAGAATGGCAATGTGATGTCTTCTGCAGAACTGATTTGATCCTCTGCTAATTCCTCCATTACAGAGATGTATAATTCCTAAAACTGTTCTCACAAATATTATGTGTCATGTGAGGGTACAAAGGAGGGAAAGGTGAGTCCACAAATACTTGATGTAGCATAACAAGAGTTTGTAGGGGAGAATAAAGGAGTGTAGTAGATAAGTACCAAGAAAGGCAAAGAGAAAAAAGACATCATGGTGTGAGTTTCAGGAAAAATTTGATGTGTGAGGGGAAAATATTTGGATGTTGGACTAAAGGCTCTCAACATTGATCTCATGATATTCATGATCTGAGAACTGGAAGAGCTCTTCAAGTAGATAACAAGATCAAGCATTTCAGAAAGACTTCTTTGATAGAGTCACAGAGTACAAATAAACAAACAAAAACCACCCTGTTCTTTAGAAGGAATCCTGCCTGCCCCATCAGCAGGGAAATTAAAAAAAAAAAAAAAAAAAAAAAAAAAAAAAAGTCAACTCTGACTTATGCATAAAACCTGAAAGAAAAAAGGAGTATCATCAAAAGTCAGAGAAACAATAAATATATAGAGGAATGGCACATAGAAATCAAGAAGCATTCAAGAAAATAGTCCTCCAAAGTTGCAAAGGAATTATAGACAACATGACCTCTAGAAAACAAAAGAGAATTTTTAAAAATGGCACAATGAAATAATAGAAGATAAAAACTTAGCTGGAAACTCAGGGGGAAAATGAAGGAGAAACTCAAAATTGTAACAGATATGAAAACCCCATTAAAGGCATTAAGAATTAGAATATATATTCTTGAAAACAAAATCATGGAAGCTACACTGAGAAATAAAGGCATGGAGGATAAATCTCTAAAACCAAGTTAACAATAACAAAAAAATGTAAAAAATATCATAGAGAAGATGATAGACATAACTGACAGACAAGAGATCCAACAATCACAAAGTTATTATTCCTGAAGAAAATAGCTGGACAGAATGAAACAAAAACACCTAATATAAAAAATATTTCCTGAAGAAGTATTTGAGCTGTATTTTACAGGAACCCTTTGAATCTGAGAGAAAGAATATAAAATAACAAAAACATATGCTAATACAATTTCTGGTCTCCAAGAATGAGATTATACAGGCACCCTTGCTGAGAAATCAAGTCATGCAAAGAGGGGTGATCAGGTTTGTCATAAACTTTTTAAAAGTAATACTCAATGCCACTCAATGGGTCCATGGTCATTGGGTTTCAAGGGAAAGGAAATCTGATCTAAAATTTAAGGACAACATTAGCAAACAGGTAAAAGTTTAGGGATTATTGCATCTATAATCATTTATATATATATATGTATATATATATATATATATATATATATATATATTTTTTTTTTTTTTTTTTTGGTGGTACTGGGTTTTGAACCCAAAGCCTTGTGCATGCTAGGCAAATGCTCTACTACTAAGCTATACTCCCAGTCCCATGATAATTATTATTAGCAAGTGGTGAATCAAAACAAAATTGTATGCAAAGATAGATCTAGGATTAAACAATCATGGAAATCATGGTTAAACATTATAAATCTTCAGAGTATAAGGAATTATAACAACACATGGTGAAGGAACATTTCTCTGAAGTCCAACAATTTTTTCTTTCATTTTATTTTTCATATGATTTGTTTTTTTTATTATTAAAGCCAACATTTATGAATATTTTGAAAATATTTCATCTCTATGTAAATATAGATGCCTAAAAAAACATTCAACAAGCATTAAAGTTATTTCTGGATGGTAGGATTTCGAGTGATGATTTAACTGCCCTCTGTAGACAAGGGCATATGAATAGTTTTATGACTGAATAGTTTTAAATACCTGGAAAAATGGGGCATCTTTCTGATATTGTCTTTTGTATATTCTTCTTTTCATTTCTTCTCGAAGAAAAGAATGAAAGGTAAACCACTCAATCAGCATATGTGGAATGCTCACAGTGCCACAGTGTTAATCTTTGGAGAGATTACAAAGGGAGCTGAAGAAAGTTATTTTTCCATAAAGAGCTTACAATTTGACTTGATGGTCTTTGAGTTTTGCATTTGTTTGAATATGAAGCTAACTTTGTGTAACAGTAAAAGGATTTGCAAAGAATCAAACTGTGATATTTTTAGGTAGTTCTCATATTTCTCATTCAAACATAATCCATAGCTCTCTTATCCAAGTAACTGGTAATTTTATCTTTGGGAAGTATTCCAGGTATAACTCAATGTCTTTTGAAGCTGCTTTAATGTGTACTTAATTGTGTGTGTGGGGGGGGGTGCAAAATGTCAATCCAAGCTATTATATCTTAAGGACAGATATTTTGGTATATGTCTTAAGTCAATGTTTAAAGGAAATCCTTGACTGAATTGGCAGTTACCAAAGAAGTACAAATTGGTCATATTTGCATAAACCACACTGCTCCAATAATAGAATGAATGATTTGACTCATTTAGTGTGGCCTAGATTTTATAAAATAATGTGTTAGTGCTCTAAGGATCCCTTTAAAGTGAATCAGTTGTTCACAGATTTAGTTGTTTATCCAAATGTTTGTTTATAGTCACCCAGGTTGATTGATTTTTTTCCCTAAATATACTGTCATGTTTGTAGGCTTCTGTTTGCATAGTTGTAATGGGGTTAACTTGACTTTTTATTATCGTTTTCATGATAGAAGCTGAAAGTTTGAAGATTACAATATCATTTCAAGATTGTCAAAGCTCATGGCTTGACATATTATTTCTCAGAAATTTTCTGAAAAGATAGGATGATGGAAGGAATCAGCAGTTACCCAGGTTTATTAGCATTAAATATATGAGAAGGAGATGAGAAGTGGTACTTAATATGATGGGTAATTTACAATACCTGTGCAACACAGAGACTCAAGTATTTGCTAAATGGGTAGTCTTCTATTTGACGGTGAGTACTTGCTTTGATCTAATTTACTTCTTTTTGTTTTTTTCTTTTAGAGTAAATTTAGGCATCTGATTATCTACCTCTAGATATCTATATCTAGTTTTTATTTTCATTAGAATTGCAGATTGGAATTCTGAAATGTATGAAATCATACATTTTTGTTTCTTAAAATTAATCATAATCACAAAGGTTTTCACTCACAGTGAGGACTATTAACACTTTTTAAGTGGCTAATAACAAATTGCTCACTATAGTTGCTTCTGCATCTTTTAGTTTTGTATATTATTTTGTCCTCCAAGGTAAAATGACAGAGTGAGCATATTGCATAAAAACCAAGATCATCACTCTTTCACTGCCTATCACCCAGTTTATGCTTAACCAAGCATTTATTTATTTAGTTCTTAATGGTAAGGGCTACAAGGTTACTACACCTGAGAGAAAAATCTATAAGACAGGCTTTCTAATTAATCACTGGGAGGGTTCAGGAAGGTCTAGCTATTTCTGTAAACTGAAGCATTTATGCACTCTATTGCAAGCGTTGATCATGAAAATGGCAAGTAATGCTTTATTTCTCTAACTTTCTGTAGTTCCATTAGGAATAATGAGCCCTTTACATGTCTCTCTGTGTGTACACACAGATGTCATCATTAAAACTAGGGCCTTTGTTCACCTGAGGACTGATATGGGAACAGTTCTAAGAAAACTAAACAGTGTGACCAGTATCTTAGGAACGATTGTAAAAATTCCACCCTGGTACTCTGAATTGAAAATCACCATCTCAGAATACAAAGCTCTGAGACAGAGAACCCAATAGCAATAGACCCTGGTGGTCAAGAGTCACTGTATATAGGGCCATTTTATGGCTAATTAAGTTATCTGAGCATGTGCCATAGTGGTTAATTTTTACTGTGCTAACATACAAGAACTCCAGTGCCATTTGCATCAGAGGTTCAGGTGAAATCATCACTTACTTGATAGTGCTGAGGCTCTTTACTCAATTGGCCCCTGGTCACTCAATAGAGTGTATACAGCTGGCACCAAATCCAGTAATATTTACAAGTCTATTCTGGAGTTCACACTTCTCTCCCCAGCCCCCAACATCTGCTTTGGTCCATTTCCTGGTGCAGCCAGAAGCAGAAAGCATTGCAGATCTTAAAAGTCTATTCCTCCCCTTTCTAGTCAGGTCTTTGATACTAGCAGAGGTTATCACTAAGCTACACTGCTCGTATAGTTGATCTTTGAAATGTGTGGTGTTGATTTCTTAAGTCCAGCAATGTAAACAGTACACCCTGTTGCATCCTCCCTCTTCTGGTGTTCATACTCCCCAAATATAGCACAGTAGGTCAGAACATCACATCCTCCACACCCTACTTGATGATTTTCCTCTTCTTTCTCCTCTCTATCCTTCCTCTTTTCTTTAGTCCTTAACATTCATATTTCAGTTACAGGAAATGCATCAAACAGTGCCTTGTAAGTACTATACAGCTATGCAGATGCTAGTCCACTCCTGGCAAGGATGAGCATAAGCCTATAGGCACTGGGGACCTAATTCATTCACATCATTCCCAGAGGGCTGCTGCTCCCTGTCCTTGTGTCCATCAGCTAAGGATTTCTATGTCAACCTCAGAGCCTCAAGCACCTAGTCAAAACTACTTCATTTTTTATGTTTTACATATTATTCTTCCACAAAATATTTTTGTGCAGTTGCTGCTATAGTTTAATTAAAAGAAATTTCTCTAAAAATTCAAAGAAATTATTCACTTAATGCCCTGATACATGTGTGTCCAAATTCTATTTTCTAGAGAAATAGCAGCTTTAAGGACCAATGGATATATTAATTTAAAGTGAGAAATAGAGACGGGGAGAACAAATCAAGAAGGAGTTTACATAAAAGGAAGCAGAAGAAAAAAATGAGTAAAACATGGTAGTTGTACTACGTAGGAATTTTGTTTTTTCTGTGTGTTGGTTAAGCTTATTTTGTTTGCTTTCTTTTTGCAAAAATAAAGGCAAATGGTAGAATAAGAGATGTAATGTCATCTAGTTTGTAGGTCCATGATCATAATTTCCAGTATTGTTTCAGTTTTATTTGAACTATGCACTCCTCCTCCTCAAATAATTCCTATTTCCTTTGACTTACTTCCATAAGCATGGAATGATAAAGACACCAGAAGTTTCAGTAGTACAAGAGAAAACAGAAATAAACATTGCCAGAAATATAGAGTTAGGCAAAAGAAGACTGTACTGATATACTGGGTGGTGTTATGGTTGTTGACTTAGTTGGCTTCCCTCAGAAGCAGATCCCGAGAAGAGGATTGAATGCAAATGGTTACATGGAAGGTGCAGGTATGTTAGAGGAGAGTTGATAAAGGAAGGTGCATAATTAGTCAGCTATCCATGGACACGTGCAGCTTTGTCTTTGTAGGAAGGTCCAGGAAACAGTGTAAAGTACACCTCACAATTAACCCAGTGAAGGCATAAGGGAACTGAGGTGTATTCACATCCCACAACCTTTATTCTTAGTTAAAGTCGACTTCAAGGAACATTAAATCCCATTCACACCAGCAGATTCCAGCAGCTAGAAAGCAGACCTTCTACAGAGATGAAGATAGTGACCATTTATTGGCCACCAGGCACAAGGATCTCTGAAGAGACATGGTCAGATCTCCAATAGCATCAAGAGCATCTGCCACTTATCCATCTGCTATTCATCCATGTGTAACACTAGGGAGTAGTACGGCCATATTCAGTTAAAGAAGAAAAATTTGAAGAAGAGCTATGAATTATGATCATGCCTGGTAGTGAAATTTGTCTTGGATATATAAATAATAGACTTTTAAATATTGACTTTATGCAATTTGTATAAACGTATATATGTATGTGATTATAGCATATATATATGCCTTTTTTGGTGATTCTCAAATATTTCAAATTGGAAAAATTAATACTTTTAAATTTATGGTAATCTTTTTTATTCAACGTGGATGATATTAAATCATTACTTCAAAATCTACCCTAGAATTTATTGGATTGATTGATAGAAATCAGAAGGACAACATTTATTCAGGCCTTACTTTATTTGGAATAGGATTTTAGGTGGTAGGTTTACACATGCTTCAGATTATAACCCAGATTTCTTCTCCGAGAAAAGAAATCAAATGCAGGAATTTAAAGAATTGGCTTCAAGGAATCTGACTCAATCAGCATGGGGAGTGGAAAGATTATTGATTTGTAGTCAGACAGGATTAAGTATGAATTTTACCTCTGCCGTTTTACCTCATGACCTTGAATAAATTTCATCATCTCTCTTTAATCTCACCATCTTTATCTCTAATCTGGAAAATATAATGAAACTTCACAGAGTTTTCCTAAGGGTTTGGTGAGATGATGTATGGACAGTACCCCAGTGCCTGACATGCAGTATATACTCAGCTAACGTTAGCTTAGGACCCAGATGAATACACTACAAAAAATACAAGGCAGGAGTGATTAAATGCTATGATTTGTGGTACAGGAATTAAATGTGAAGGAGTTTAGAAGTTTAGAAGATAGCTCTCCCCACTTCAGAGCTGAAGTAATCAGAGAAGATTTTGTGGAAATTTAATAAGGGGGGACTTAGATTAGGGGAGTGAGAAAATGAAATTTTAATTGGTAAAAGAACAGAAACTGAGGCATGAGGAGTAATGATGAAGCAGGAGGAGGTTTTTGCTCCTTCCTCTGCCACCTGATAGCACCTCTGACAGATAGGAAGGATGGCCCTGGGTTGGTATAGAAACAGATAGTTCGCTGCATTCTGGATTTTTAGAAGATGAGGTAACAAGAATATACCTCACATGGCTGGAGATAGGGTTAAGCATTCTGAAGAGGCTACAGATTTGAGGGTTATTGGCCTCATGGTGATAAGTAAACCCTGTTAACTATCAATGAGAGAAAGGAGAGAAAGCATACCAAGGAGTGAATTTAAAGGGGATAGTATAAATTATAGTGTGAGAATTAAGGGAATATTAGGAGAAAAGCCAAGACAGTGTCAAGGAAGCCAATGGGAAAAAAAGGCCATCAGCAGAGATATGAGGAGCATAGAAAGAGAAAAGAGAATGACTGCGCAGCTGCTTCCTCCCTTGGGAAAATGAAACCAGGATATCCAAACTGAGCCCTAGAAAGAAACCTCTTCCTAGAGGAGGAAATTAGCCAGCTGTTGTGCTTTCACTGGCTTTACCTTTCCTTGGAGGTGGCTTGATCGCACACCATTCTTTTCCTATCTCCTGCTCCACATAACCCACCCCCATATTCAAATAATACACTTTTTAGTGTTTTGGTCCCAAAAGAGTAAACAATCTCCTTTTGCTGACGCACAGAACAATTAGGGCAATCTACATCTTTAAGAAGATGCTTAATAAAGTACCAGGAGACAACAGAAGAAAATAGATAGGAGGTGATACAGAGTCTGGACTTTAGAACCAGACCACTTTGGTTGGAATTCAGTATCTCACATTTGCTATCCTCAGAACCTTTGCAAGTTTCTCAACCTTTCTATGTCTCAGTTTTATAGTCTAAAAAATGAAAATAGTACATATCTGATAGGTTGTTCTGAAAACCCAATGATATTAGTATACACAAAGTTCTTAGATGAGTGCCTGACACATTTTAAGTACCATGTGAGCTTTTGCTAACACATAAGCATGGAATACAAATAATTGAAAGAGAAGCATACAAAATGGATAAAAAAAAAAAAATAGATACTAGAGCCAGAATGCCTGAGTTCAAATCCCAGCTCTGCCATTTGCTATGTATCTTTGAACAAATTATTTAACCTCTTTGGGCTTCAGTTTCTTCAACTATAAAATGTGAAAAATAATACCAACTACTTTATAAGTATAAGGATTAAAAGAGTCAATAAAAATTTTAGTAAGTACTTAATAATCAACAGCCACTATTATTAGCTGTGCGACTTATCAAGGCAGCATCGCAGTTACCAGGGATCACAGGTGCACCTGATGGGGAGAGAAGCCTCCCCTGGGATGCCACCATGGTAGATACAGCTTTGTTCATACCCTCACCTCTTCAGTCAGGCACAGGTGAATGCACCATTCTTTCTCTTACCTACCTAAGGATGCACACATTTCCTTTTTGAGACCTACCCTTTTCTGTTGTGATTGTGTGTGCCAGCCCCAACCTTGAGGTCAACCCATTAAATCACCTGGGAGAAGCGTTTCTTTAGAGTAGACACCATTTTAATATAATCAACAGGACTTAACATTTACATAATATAACCACAGTGAAAATAGATAATATGGAAATGAATGGAGGAGGAATGAGAAGGAAAGTTTGCTCTAAGAATTTAAGGGTGAGATCTTTAAAAATCCCTTCTCTAAAGACAGAGAAGTTTGATTGCACACTTAAATCTGGGAAAGGTTTTCCTGGCACAGAGCTGGGGACTTTTCAAGTCAGGGAGCGCATACCTGAGAGGTGGAGTATACCTGCAATAGGTAGATTCAGTCCCTCTGCCCAGAACCACCATTTCTTCACTGATGCTGTGGGGTAGATGGCAGGTAGTATCAGCTTGATTTAGATAAACACCCTGTCACTAGCACAGATGAGGGTGGTTCAGAAGAAGTTCTTGTTATCTGAATGAAGAACTGACCTTATATCCCAATCATTTGGATGCTTCAGCATCCAGATGCCTTGCAATCAGCAAGTATCCATATAAAAAGATACTTTAAATAGTCATTTCCTCAAAATAACAATCTATGAAACATAAATAGTAAATTTCTTTTTACCATAAAAGAAAATTAGATTATTATAAATAGAGGCTATAAATCATATGAGAGATGTCTGAACTTTTTATGTATCATAATAACTAATCACTTGGCTATCAGGGCACTGGGGAAATTACAATAAATTATATTTTGTGGGATATGCACCACATGAACGAAGCCAAGAATATTATAGAAGTGACCTTCACCTTGCATGATGTCATAGAAAAAATGATGCTGCCCTAATAACTTCATAGGGTTAATTAGTTTAGGAGAACACACAAGAGGCAGCAATGTCACAGAGCTTTTTTATTTTCTTTCCCGTGGGAAGTTGGGCTAATAAAAATGAAAAACATTTCAAGTAGCTAAGTAAGAAAGAAGAGTTGCATAGAGTTAGAAGGAAATGCATTAGCAACATCCCAACACAAGGCCAGCCCAGTTCTCTTTCCCTGTAAACTGCAAATCTTATTCTTGTGCATCTTTCCCATCGACATGGGAATCTTTGAAATGATCATTGTTTCCAAAATCTGCTCTGACCTGGATTTTTTAATTTGCCGATGAACGCGAATCCATTTAATTAGATAGGGAACTATGCAGATAGGAAGACATTTTTTTTTTTCTGCATAAAATATGCGGCTTTGTTTGGTCCTGCCACTTGGATCCCCAGTGGGGGTAGAGGTAAAGTCTCCACAGTCATGCTGATTTCAGATGAATAGGTTTGCTGGTGTCAAAGGCAGGCTGCAGCACTCCACGGGCATCTGGGGTACAGAAGGCTAATTCTTCTGAATAGAGCCATTGATGATTACATTTTGGGGAAACTTAATCATAGAGTAATTAGGCTTTAATTCTTACAAAAACTTACAATTAATTGGATCTTTTATACAAGTTTTTTTGTTTGATTTGAAGTACCATGTAGGTTAGCTATAGAAACTTAATTTAAATATGGATTTAATTAGAATTGTTTTATGATTTTAATGAGTCTTAAAAGTCTTTTGATGAGCAGACTGTATAATTATAGTATTTAAAATGATTGGGTAAATGCATACTTTTATAATTTACCTTTCAGGAAACTGTATTTTTATGGAGGCTATTTTTTGCATGATGAATTGTTTCATTTTGTGTTCAGATTTTGTAGGGGTGGGTCCTTAGCCTGCCCTTAATCACCCAAATGTCTTTCTTCTAGAGTGGAATCAAAAGCATCAGGAAGTAGCCCAATACTTCAGTTAAATTTAATAACAGAAATATTTTTGTTTCTATTGTAAAGGAATCTGAATCGCTGCTAAAACTTTCTAGCTGGGAATTCAACTTGCCTACATAACTAAGTACAAACAAGCTATCCAAACATAGCTCCTTTTCTGTAAGAAAAAGAAAATGTGACTTTAGGTAAATGATTTGGAATTTTTAAAAATAGAATTTAATGTTGAGTTGCCAACTTTTTGGTACACTGTCAGAACCACTTGAAATAAGTCCTTTCAATAAGAATGAAACATCTAAAAATTAATAAAAAGGAAAATATTAGAGATATTTTCTCCCCTTTAAATATGACCCATTCCTTATCCATACTAACTCAGATAAGTAGCATTTGATGTTTTTTTCTGATGCTTTATTCAAAGAGTGCACAGGTAAATTATAATATGACACATGTTTTATGTTATACTTTTAAAGATACTATTATGATCTATCCTCTTTTGTTCTATTCCTCACTACTTTTCAATTTAAGTCAAATTATTTACATGTACCTGAAAAATCAATCAATGCAATTCACTATATTAAGAGTATAGGAGAAAAACCATGTGGTCATTGCAATAGATGTAGAAAAACACTTCACAAAATCATGCCAAGATAAAAACATGCAGGAAACTAGGAGGAAAAAAAAAAAAAAGAACATACTTAATTTAAGAGCACTTGTGAAAAACCTGTAGTTAACATCAAAATCAAAGATCAAGAAAAAGGCAAGGATGTCTTCTTTCACCACATTTATTTAACATTGTACCTAGTGTCCCAGGCAGCACAATAAGACAAGAAAAGACCTAAAAGATGTGCAAATGGGGAAGGGAGAAGTAAAGATGTCCTTATTTGCAGATGCCATGATTGAATAGGTAGAAAACTCTAATGAATCCACAAAATAAGTATTAAATTTAATGAATAAATTTAGCAAGACTGCAAGATACAAGGTTAATCTACATGCTAGTAAAAAGCAACTTGTAATGAAAAAAATTTTAAATTCCATTTAAAACAGTATAAAGATGCTCAACAATAAATATAACAAAAGATACGCAAGACTTGAACACTTGAAACTAAAAAAACATTGCAGAAAGATATTAAAATATTGTAAAGGGGAAGCAAAAAGAGTAAGTGGAGGACTCATCGTGTTCAGAATTGAAGATTCAATGTTTTTAAGATGACAGTCCTCCTCAAATTGATCTTTATATTCCAGACAATCCCATTCAAAATCCGAACAAGATTTTTTGAAACTATTGACCAATGATTTAAAAGTGTATATCGGAATATCAGTTCTGGAGGCTCTAGGGCATGGCACCAGCATCAGCTTGGCTCTGGTGAGGACCTCTCATGGCAGATGCCACCACATTGACAGGAAGATGTGTGAGAGGGAGAGATCATATGGGCAGAGAGTGATTCAGGAGTCAGGCTCAGGTTTTTATAACAATTTACTCTTTTGAAGATAATCAATATTTTGTTACATTTTATAGCTAAGTGGTGTTTCATAGTGGGGATGTACCATAACTTATTTATTCATTCAACAATTGATGGACATTTAAATGGGTTGCTTCCCATTTTGACTATTATGAATAATGCTGTTGTTAACATATGCAACCAGCCACATCTTTCTGTAGACATTTGGCTTTACTTCACTTGGATAACTTACCTAGGAGTAGTGCTGTCAACTTTTTTTCCAAAATGACTGTACCGTTTATCATTCCCTCCAGCTCTGTTTGGAAGTTTCAGTTATTCCACATCTCTGTCAGTACTTATTATTGTCAGTCCTTTTAATTTTAGCCAGTCTTATAGGTATGTAGCAATATTTAACTATGGCTTTAATTCACATTTCCCTGGAAACTACTGATGTTAAATATCTTTACTTGTGCTTTCTGGTCTAGTGGGAGGATCTTAACTCACAGAGAGTGCTGCCCTTGGAAGGGTAGTGCACATGGGACCCTTTCTACAATCCCAAATAGTCCAAATTCTAAAAATGACCTCAAAGGTATCAGGTAAGGGATTGTGTAACACATTGTATGGTGATGTGTGGCCCTTTGTTTAATCATATCATTTAATCCTCCAAATAAGTTATGTGGTAGCTATAATTAATATTATTTCCACAAACTGTCCTTACTTTCCTGTGCTCAGGTACACAAGAACACTTGAGGTGGCAGAACAGTGTGGGAGGTGAGCTGCAGGAAAGATTTCACTACTGAGAGCCTGTTCTCTACCTTCCCAGAGATACCGCTGTGTTAATTGCCTACTTACTCATCCATTCCCCAAGAGTTGCTGAGCAGTACTACCAAGTATTTCGCTATCTTCTAAAGGCATATACTTGGTCCTACCCTCAAAAAGAGAGGGAAAACAAAGGCTTTTTTTTTTTAATTAAAATAGGAATTTTTTAGTTGTAGATGGACACAATACCTTTTTTTATTTATTTGTTTTTATGTGGTGCAGAGGATCAAACTCAGTGCCTCATATATGCTAAGCAAGTGCTCTACTGCTGAGCTACAACTCTAGTCCTAACAACAAAAGTTTAAAAAAATAATTCTAAATAATCACTCAAAGTGCACAATCTTAGAAGTAAATAATCACATATTATCATAAAGGAGAAAAATGGGATAATTTGCACTGAGGGAAGCAGAGAAGGAGACTAGAAATAGAATGGACCCCCAAAACTTACTAGAAGGAAGGACATCCAAGTCAGGTCTTGAAAGATGAATAATTCACAATAAATAACCCACTCTGCCATGGCACGAATAGCTGAAGAATGAACGTGAGCCAGCAGAGGCTGCAGGGAGAAGTGAAGGTCTTAATGAAGGGTAGGATGGAAGAAGTGTGTTGGAAGACAAGGCTAGATATGTGAGCAGGGATCAAGCTGTATGAAGGTTTGTATATGTTGATAAGGAGTTTAGGCTTCCTGTGCCCAGTGCTAAGTCACTAATGAAGAGTCATCAAAGAGATTCACCCAATTTCAACTGCATAAAAGGCAATTCCCTGCAGCTGGTGTCCAGAAGGCAGAAAGATGACAGAAGCCAAGTTAAACATAACCTGGAGACACAATTTGTCCCACACTAAGTATCCTTTGAATCAAATAAAAACCTTAAAAAATCTCTTAGGATTTTTCCATCTTCAGCCATTGTTAAACTTTGAAGTATGAAATTGATGCACTGAAATTTCAATAAGTGTTTTACTCTTCTCTGTGGATCAAGTTTTTACAATATGCTGGCCTGCATTCTCTTTACCTTGATGTAGTTCGATTCTCTTCCAGCTATCCTCCTGGCTGGATGTGCATGATATGTCTTGCAGCAGTAAAACATTAGGTTAATAAAGCAATTATTTAATTGACTCTAATTTCATTGGCATTCCTATTAGCTAAAGGAAAGTGGTTCAATCACTGTTTACATTTGTAAAGCCAATATTATGGTTTAAATTATGGCCTTTGGATGAATTTGAAAATTGAAGCCTGATAATCCTTAAAGCAATATTTACAGAGGACTCTTTGTAAAGAATAAAGGGAATGGAAACAAGAGTGCATTAAATCAGAGGGGTTTTTAAATATTCATTTTGCAATCAGCTTCTCTATTTACCAGGCCACTACCTAACTTCATAATTCTTGTTGTAGAAAAAAACCAAATCTCTTGCTGTAAGTTTTCTGTGAAATATAAACTATTACTTCACATTCTCTTTTTTAATTCTACAGCAGGAGCTCTAGATAAATGCTCACGATGCAAATGTCATCCCTCAGTAGAAATCCTGCAAAAATTTAGAAGTTCAAAATGCAAAAACCAAGCATTTTGAAAAGGTAGCCTTTGATTTAAAAAAGCTCTTTGTCTTGCAGCCCTTAATAAGAATGCTGTCAACTACCCAGTAAAATAACTATAAAAACACTAAAATTGATTTATTTCTTTTTTCTTTCTTTTCTTTTTTGCAGTGCTAGGGATTGAACCCAGGGCCTTACACATGCTAGGCAAGCATTCAACCTCTGAGCTACATCCCCCCAGCTATAAAAGTGATTTTAGAAAACTCACAACTCTGAAAAAATTATATATCAGGATATCTTAGTCAATGATTTTTTCCATGAACCACAAGATGGAAGAATTGGTCTAGAAAGTGCTCTCCTACTTTGAAGATGAATAACTCAAAGAACCCAAGTGATGCTTATGAAAATATGCTGCAACTTAAAGGAAAGTAAAACACTGGGGGGGGGGGGGAATGCCACTGAAACAAGGCTCATATCAGACAAATATATCAAATGCAAATATTTGAATATTCTGTGACACAGAAGAAATCAAATTAACAATGTGTAAGACCTCATTAATTTCAACAAAGGGGAAAACAGATTTAAAGTGTCTAGGCAAGTGAAAAATAAAACTGTAAGCTGCCTGTCATGGCCAGCCACGGCGCCGCGGGAGGAAAACTCGGAGGCAGAGTAGAGCTATTACTACTTTTACTTCTACTTTCTTAGAGAGAGCTTAGAGAGAGAAAGAAAGATTTTTCTTCTTCTTAGAAAGAGCTTAGAGAGAAAGATTAGAGATAGCTTTTTCTTCTTCTTCTTCTTAGAGCATAGAGAGAAAGAGAGAGAGCTTGAAAGAGAGAGATTTCTTCTTTAGAGAGAGAGAGAGCTTAGCTTTTAGAGCTTCTTTCTTCTTTCTTTTCTTTCTTCTTTCTTCTTCTTCCTCGGGAGCCTCGGCTTGACTCTGACCAGGAATTACTTCTTCTATCTGGTTTCTCTTCTGTAACCACTCTGCCTACGTTCTGGCCGCTCTGATTCTTTTCTTCTTCTCCGACCCGAACTCTTCTTCCGACCGAGCGACTGCATGACTGACTGAATGAATTTATTCTTCTCCTGACTCCGACCGCTTTCACCCGGTTATATACCTTTAGCTTTGCGGGTGCCTCACGTGCATTTACAGGTGCGTCACATACATACTTATTATCAGGTGGAACTTATGGCTTCCAGCTGACCGCAATAGCCATCTCCCTAATTGGGGCTCCTTCATAAAACAGGTTACCTAATAAGAGACAAAAGTCAGAATAGCTAAACTTCTCTGAAGCATTAAAGGCTAGAAGATGATGGTGCAATACTGTCAGCATTGTTTCCACTATCTTTTCTGATTTGACTGACAGAAAAGTGGCAAAAATAGCACATGGATTCCCATATACCCTTCATTGAGGTTCCTTTATGTTAACATCTCGTATAACCAAACAACATTAGTCAAAACTAAGAAATTAATCTTGGTTGACGACAATACTATTACCCCAATCACAAAATTGATTTTGGAATTGACCAGTTTTTCCATTAATGTCCCTTTGTTATTTAGGATCCCACATTACATTTAGTTGTCATGTCTCCTTAGTCACCTCCAAAGTTCCTGAGTCTTTCTTTGTTTTTCATAACACTTTTGAAGGATACTGGTCAGTTATTTTGTAGAATGTACCTCAATTTGGTTTAACTGATATTTTCTCATAGTTAATTGCTGTACATTAATGGGAAGGAAACCATAGAAGTAATAATGCCCTTCTCAGCATATTGTATCAGGGATTACACAATACCAGTATGTTTTATTGCTGGTGATATTCCCTTTTGTCACTTGGTTAAGTTGGTATTTGTTAGGATTCTCCACTGTAAAGCCACTATTTTTCCATTATAATTAATAAATATTTGGAGGAAAATACTTTGATGCTATGCAAATATATCATATTTGCATAAACTTTCACCTGCTGATTTTAACATCTTTTGTTTGGCCTTTGTTCCTGTGGTGTTTTAATGATGGTTTCTATTTTCCTCATTCTTTCATATTTATTAATTGGAATGATCGTGTAAGAAAGTGTTGTCATTTCTCCCCCACTTACTCAGTTATATTAGTGTGGATTCATGGATATTTATTTTATTATTTGATTAAAATTCAATGCTGTCACCATTTTGTTGCTTGAATTGTTCCAAATCTGGCAAATAGTAACTTCCCCAGGATAACTCATATATCCTTTTGATATGCTGCCATCTTTTTTTTCTTTCTTCTTCTTCTTTTTCTTCACTCTTACTTTCAGATGCTCCAGGCTCCCCGCCCCCCTCCAAAAAGCTTTGTTGCTTTTATTGGAGAAAGGAACTTAGAAAACAAGATCTAGGAGCTGGTTGTGCTCACTGCTACTGGCTAACTTTTAGCCCCTTTCGCTAGGTAGAGTAGAAAACGTGTGATTACTGACTAATGCACACATCACAACTGAACAGTATTTGCACACAGCTTTTTTTGGTTGTTAGCCTTAAAGTGTCCAGTCAAAATGTATCTTTCCGGAGTTTCTTAGGTAATCTCCTTTCTTCCCTATCCCCTTCAGTGTAATTATGTTATTTACTTCTAATATAGTTAGATCCCTTATTATAGTCTGCATTCCATCTTTTCCTCCACAGTTTGCTTTATTTTATTATTAGTCTTTACAAACAACACAATTTCTTTTTTGTGTGTACAGCTGTGTATTTTGACAAATGCAGAGTCAAATGTCTACCACTATATTCCCCTACAGAACAATTTATCATCTCCCCAAAATATGAATTAGTCTTTTATGGAAAATCTCTCCTTCTACCCCCAACCCCCTAGCAACCAGTTATCAGCTTTCTTACCTACTTTTGCTTTTTTTTAAAAGCATCATGCAAAGTGGAATCACACAACGTGGAGCCATTTGACTGTCTTTTACTTAGGAAAACACACATAAAATCCACTCATGTTGTGTGAATCAATACTTTGTTCATTTTTCAAGTCTAAGTGACATTCCGTTGAATGGAATGATTTAAGGATGTCTAAGTTGTTTACAATTCTTGGTTATTGTGAATAATTTTTGTTCACTATTTACAGGGTTCCATGTGAATATAAATTTCCATTTTTCTTAGGTAGATAGCTAGGAGTAGGATAACTGAGTTATATGGTCGGTGTTAGCTTTTTAATAAACTGCTAAAACACATCCAAAAGTGGCTATACTATTGCACATTTCCATCTGTTCATAACATCTTAAGGAGAAAACTGTAAACTAAGAATTTTTTTTACCCTCTTATATGTTGATTATAATTCTGTGACAAGCACAGAATTCTGCTATTCAAAAATAATAGCACCAAATGCCCTTTGGGGGGAAAAATTACTTAAGTCACACTCTAAGAGAGAAATAAAAATTAAGGACAAAAAATGCATTCCTAACAAAACCTTTAAGGGAAAAATAAGAGAGTACCTCCTTCTCAAAAAACAAAACAAACAAACAAAAAAAAAAAAAATAGGGGGGGTTATCTGTGAAAAGAAATTTATCATATTATATGATATTTATAGTAAAACCATAGTAGAACACTCATTAAAATTATGGGAAATGTAGAATTCCCAATCTCCTTAATTTAACATTATTCTAGAATATTTTTGGTTTTGCTAGTGCAATTAGACACAAATCAGAAATAGCAGATTAATTGGTAGTAAGGAAACATGGGGAAAGGTTACTAATTGCAGTAACCTTAGAAAACCCAAAAAAGCCAAGTAAAATATGAAGCAGAAATCAGTAAGGCTATGAAATATGAGAAATTATTGAAAAATATCCATATCCCAATGAGAAACAGAATAAATAGTAGGAAACAATAGCAACGTATACACAATGAGATTTGTAAGAGTAACCCTGACTAAAATATGTAAAATTCATTTATAGAAAACTATAGCACTTGTTTAAATATACAGTAACTGAATATTGACTTCTATAATACCACCATTTATTAATTCATTCATTTGATTACTCATCCAAAATTTGTTAATAATATAAATAAAGGGGCAATAATAATTACATCCACTATCTTATCCTCTGTGCTTAATATGTCACCTGACTCGTCATAGTAAGCACCCAAAAATATTTATTTCTATTGTTCAGTTATCTTTTCTTCGAAGTTTTATATGGCTTACAAAATTCATACACTAAATAGCTTAGCAGCTTTTGAAAGAAGTCTAAACCAGTTAATTACCATTGCCCAGCAAATTGTAACACCACCGGCCATTTGACCACAAGCAGAATCAGAGCTCATAATTTGAAGCATAGATACCGCAATCCTGCATCATGATCTTTCTTCATTTATCAACTCCAGAATTAAAAGACTCCATAACACACCTGGAATTTTAGAGCTTAGCAGAATTTAGAGGGCTTTAGAAATGGCTGTTCTCCATGAAAAAGTTAGTTATATTCCATCATTTCAACTTTTAAATCCTACAAGCAATAGCAAATGAATGGAGGTAGATTACTTATTAAAGATATTTAAAAAAAAAAAAAAAACTAGAAAAGAAACCCATATAATCTGGAGCAGATTTAAGTGATCTATTTGCCAGGATTCATTCTGAGTCTTTAAACTGGAATCTTTCTGGTTTCTTGTACAGAATTTAGGTATCCCATTACTTGATAGCCTAGTTTCATTTCACAATTAGGTTAACTTTTTCCTTGTGAAATTGGGTTGATAATATTTTCCTAGATTTAAAACAAAGCAATGGTATCATAACATTGCTTAAAGTTGGCCAAATATCTGAACCACAGAGCTGAAGATAACACATTTTCCTGATTAGTCTTAGCATTTTCCAATGTTTTATTATCTGTGTATATGTGTGCATTTATGTTTTTGTGTGCTTGCTGTGGTGTATTATGTAGTAATTTCCCCATTTTGCTGTGAAATAGGAACTCCTTATCAACACTAATAATGGTGAAGTCATAATTTACTTACTGAGAGAACTAATCTGGATTCTATGGAGGTATATCAAAATTTTGTGAAAGTGAAATTAGGGTTGAAGCATATCTCAGCAGTAATGAACCTGTTTATGTTGTATAAAGCAGTCTGAGGTTAACAAAAAGCAATTTTTCAAACTCAGTATTTTTTGATGGTCACGTGTTTATTCCATTGGGTTGTTAATGTGCTATATTCTCAAAGTATTCTTTGGGCATAGTTCATTTTATAGCTAGTTTTAAAGAAGAATTGATCTGTAAGAGGCTTTTTTTTTTTCCATTTCTCAATGACGGTTCTAAAACATTAGGTAAGACCATCTGGAGGATATCCTATTGCTTGTAAAAGGGCTGGCAAAAACTTGTTGTTAATGACTGAATTTTTAAGGAATGATATTAAATATCAACAGACATTATCAGTTCTATTGCATACTGCTGGGCCAATAAGGGGTTTTCACAACAAAGAATATTTTATTAATTTGATACAGAAATTAGAGTTGTAATACAGTAGCAGGAACTCCTTTAGATATTAGTAAGGATGACTTTTGAATGTCAGCTGACTATAATTGAATTAGACTTGGACCAAATTTATAGGTTTTAACAAATAGAAGAAACTGAAATGATTTTATTTGCTAAGTATCTCAGTATCAATTGTTTATTTTAAAATGCTTCCTAGATAACCCCCCCCCAAAGAAAAGACAGTTATTCAACCTTAAATTTGCATTGCTAAATACAGAGGAAGGGCTGGAGCACATGCTCAGCATGCAAGAAGTCCTGGGTTCAATTCCTAGCAACCCCTCCCCCATACAGGCATATTAGTATATCAGCTGGTGAATTTGAATTAGAATGTAAATTAGGGAGAAAAACTCAGAAGAGAGGGATAAAATGCAATTCTATGGGGGCTGTGATGCTAAGGAAGAAAGTTCTCCAAGTATTAGGGACTTCTTTAAGATACTAAGTAGTTGCAGTAGGTTATTCTTTTGGAAGTCATTGAAGGAGAGAACATAGTACTTGATTTTCTGGTGCAAGAAAGCTCTGGAACTGTCAGAATTTTGTATTTATGGCAATAACTGGTGCACCCACTGCCAAAAAAAAATTATTAGAACCGATCACACCTTAAAGTGTTGATGAAAGATGTTAAAATGACTATAAGCAGTTGAAAATTTGAAAGGGAGAGAGGGTCACAGATATTTGGAAGCAATGGGACAAGAATGTTTGGGAAAATAATCTATTTTCTGGAAAATGATAGGCTTTTAGGGCATGGGAGCTAATCAGTGAAGTAATTGGGAAGATATAGCAGAGAGCCAATGTCTAAATTGACAGCATATGTAGGATTTTGTTCATGGAAAATACCAACTATTTGAGATGGACCACCATTTAGTGTTTGCAACTCTGCAATGAGAGTGCTACCAGAAAATGCCTCATAAACAAGGGCTAGAAATGTGACACAGCTTTTTGGAGAAAGTCTATTTTTTTTTCCTTTATCAAGATGAATACCATGCCAATAATATTCATTCATGATAGTGAAGTAGAAAGTGAGCATTTGGGGTGTTAGCTTTGGGAGTCAATCAGTACATATATTATGTTTAGGAAGGTATATCTTTAAGTTTTTAAAAATCCATTAAAGTATTATATTCATGCTGTGTTTTCTATTATGACACTCATTCAGCTAAAAGATAAATCAAGGGAAATGGACTCATAGGATTGACAATTGGGTATGATAGGGAAAAAAACTGAATAAATGAGCAAAGGACAGAATTTCTTTATTTCAAAAGATTCTAGTTTTCAGATGTTGTTCGACTTCTGAAGGCAGGATAGGGTTGATAGTTTTTCTAGCAATACTCAAATCTGAAATAGTATCACGTATATTTTTAGCTAGTACTCAGACGAATTCCATATTCTATACAAATGGGGGAAATGCAATTCATAATTGACAAGGTATGAATTTTTTATACTTTAAGCCATGAGGCTGCCACATCAACAAATGTAATTCCTTAGCAAATATGTCTTACGTTTGTATTTATGAAATGTACACAATTGACACAAAACCCAAAAGGGAATAAGTAAGCATTTTAAATATATATATGTATTTACTTTGATTTGTAGGCTCCATTCTGGGAAGCATTTATTAAATTAGAAACAAGGAAGGGATGCAAGCGAAATGTTTTTAGAATTTCAATTTATCTTGAACTTGATATTACTTTTATGGATTTTGCCAAAGCTTAGACTTCTGTTGGTTGAAGTATTGGCCTTGCTTTTCTTTGTTTATTTTTTTAAAATGTATTCTGAGCTACTCTCAAAAGTGAAAGTGATGAGTTATTAAAATTTAAAGACTGCAGAATCAAAACCATCAGGTTGTTATGGGTCACAGAGGTGTATGTGTAAGCATACTCACAAAACCTCTATTCTGCTCACTCTGCTCTAAGGCTTCCCTACCCATCCGAAGGTCTCTCCTTCCCACCTTTAAGTGTGATGGGTTGTATTTTCCAAAGATAATTGCAATAGTATCATGTATCCCTCATGCCAACTAGAAATTTCCTCCACCCCATCAAGAGATAAAGCCTAATTTTACTCACCTTGAATTTTGGAGCTTGTGACTCCTTTGTAACCAGTAGAATACTGGTTAGAAATACAAATTTCCATAAAAAGCAATGCAGTTTCTGAACCAAGACACTGTTGTTACAACCCTGAGCTGCTACTTAAGAAGCTCTACTAACCAGATACTATAAGGCTATGAGGAAGCCCACATCACATGGAAAGAGCAAATGTAGATGCTCCCCATTTCCATTTTAGCTGAAGATCTTTCAGACAGCCAACATTACCCACTACATATGTAGATAAAGATGCCTCAGATGAGTGTCCCCTAATCTTTGAGTATTTCAGCTAAGGCTCCTGACATCATAGAATAGACATAAGCTGTCCCCACTGGATGTTTCCAGTAGTTTTATTGTGCCTAGAACACTAACAGAAGAATTAAGATCCTGAGAAGCTCACCAGGCATCTTTCATCCTTCACTAGTTTCTGATTGTATTTGCCTAGGTAACTGTAAGAGTATGATAGAGAAGTATTTTCACATGTTTATTTAATGTATTTTTTAAATGCTAAAATAGTTTTTTTCTGTAAATTATTTTGTATTTAATTCTATTACCAAAAATTATAACTTTATATCTTGAAAGCAAGGTATTTTGAGGAATAATAATACTACCAACTACAGAGTATCTCTTGTGTGTAATGCACAGAGCCTAGAACTTTTCCTAACTTAGCTTAATTTATGCAATGGAGGCCCATTGGGTATCACCATCCTTATTTGCAGAGAAAAAGACTGAGACTCAGACAAGTTTAGGTCACTTACTTAATGTCAACAAAATGACTCATACATGATTCTAAAACTTTATATACCTTTTAGTAAATACCATTGCATTTGGGCAATGAACTAGAGATCATAAATAGTGGATCTATAGAGGTAGTCAGTTCAAACCCCCCCCCCAAATTAATAAAATGAGATCTTTTTAATGCAGTCATTCTGTAGACAATTAATAGTACTACATTCTAAAATTCCACTGTCTTATCTGCTTGGCAGAAAGTTTGCAAAAATGATAGTCCTGGCCCTGAACCTTAGGAGAATCAATTAATTATAGTAGCTAGTATAACATAGTAACAATGAATTTCAGAAAAATGATCAAGTGTATTGAGTTCAAGTCCCAAACCAACCTATGACCTTATACAGTTTCTATAAAATTAAGGAGTACATGAAAAGATCTCCAAGAGTTCGACACACACACTTTAATATACTTTGACCCTATAACTGTTATTTTTCTATATAAATTTTTTCCATCTATTTTTATTATGTACTTCTTTTCTCTTAACTCTATAGCAAACATCTTACCAATATCTGAGACTCTCATGATCATCTGGAGTATGCAGCCTTGACATGACACTTCATATAGAAATATATTGAGTTGCATTATCATATGTCTGTTTTGTCTTCTTGTAAATAGACGAGGATATCCGAAGGATCCTCCTGCTTTATCTGTACTTTCTCTTCACATACTCTACAAAACAAAAATCATAAACACATACTTCCATTAATATCCATTGGCTAGAGTAAGTTGCCACATAGCCATCCTCACCTTAAGGGAATAGGAAAAGGTTCAGAAAGAAGAGAAACCAAATAACAATCTTAATTGAGGATCTCCATAATTTATGAAGTACATGTAAGGATTTAGGAAAGTTTGTAAATGTAGATTTTGTTTTGAGGAAAGTTAACTCTGCTACCATTTATTGAATGAATGAGCCATTCATTCAATAAATATTCACTGAGTACTTACTAATTGCTAAGCAAAGTCCCAGGATACTGTGGTGAAATAATAAACGATGTGTTTGCCCTCATAGAACTTACATTTGAGAACATACCAAAGTTATTTCAAGGTTCTTTACATTCCTTTCAGTATTTCAAAATCTATTGACATGCGTGCTGGTTCAGGAAGATTCAGAAAGTTTTTTCAGTTTCTTTAGGCAACTATTTCTATGTAATGAAAGCTCCTGTTCACCAAATTATCTCACCCTTCAACCCATCTAAACACAGTGAAATGAACACTGGTCATATACCACTGGTGATGTAATCGAGAAAATATTCCATGTAAAATTCAGGACTTCTGTCTAAAGATGCTTTTCTCTCAACTCCTTGGAGCTGGTATGGTAGGTAGAAAGATCACTTTACAATCCCCAGTTCCATTGCATGATATTAAAAAGTTACTTTCTGTAATCCTCAGTTCCTCTTAACCACCCACCCCTTCCTTGTAGGGTTTTTGCAAGCAGTGAATCAAATAATTGTTCCAGGCCTCTTCATTTTGGCCTATCTTGGAAACACTCATACTCTGTATATGCAGCAGATTGTCAGCCTTCTGGCCACAGCACCTGCCCACTTGAAGCCACTGAGCCAGGCCTGCCTTCCAAACTTCGTGATGCCAGCATGAAGTTAAAGGAAGCAATACTTGTTGTTAGCTCCCCAGGAGTGAGGAAAGGAATCCAGGAAGGGGTTCCACCATCCCCAAACAGCTGAAATGATGACAATTATGTTGAAAGGTCCCAAATCTGCCACCACTGTGAAAGTGATGGCATCTCAATTCTAGTGGGTTTGAAATATACTTAGGTTAGTTCTTCTAATTCTGACCTGATTTGGAATATAAAGAGACAGTTTTTTTTTTAATCAGTTAATTTTTTGACATATGCAGGATGAATATAAATTATTCTTAGACTGTGAGCTCCAGAAGAGCAGCTCATGTTTCATTTATTGTTCTAGGAAACAAAGACTTAGAAAGACACAAGCTGCAGTAGGAGACATACTTTGCTAGGTACGAGAATTAACTCTGGAGCCAGCTGTTTGGATTAGATTCCTGGCTCCATCAGTGACCAGTTGTGTGACATTAGGTAATTCCTGGTCTATAGCAATAATAATAACCCAATTCATAAATTTGTTGTGCGAGCTAATTGCCAAGTATACAGTAACTGTTAGTATTATATACTACTATATTTAATTACATGCTACTGTAATACCTAGTAATTCAACATGCTCAAAACACAGTAGCTATTTAGTAAATACTTTTGTTATGGAATAAAGGGAAAGCACTTTGGAATCTGTATACACATGAACATATAGTTAGCGATTCAATGAATTGTAATGGCACCATCAACCACGTAAAGCTTTCATTTTCTTCTGCATTCTCGATCAGTTTGAAATTTTTAAAATTCTTAGCCAATTTTACACAAAATCTGAGCGCATCTATATTTCAAATCCTTTTCTAAACACAATATTACTACTAATTTAATAGCAAAGTTGCAAACAAACTGCTAAGCTAATGGACCAAGTATTTCTAAATGAGTACTTTTATCCAGATTCTTATCCCCAGAAGTGGTTAGTGCATGGTTGGATAGGTCAGTGATGTTGGCAAAATAACTGGTATTGGCTTAAGAGTGGCTATTAAAATATTTTCATTTTAAAAAATAATTTTAGAATTATAAATATGTTACCCTTTATACTTGATGAAAGTGGTTGTTGTTTTTATCATTTTTAGAGCAAGAATAGACATATTTAAAGTATCTTGTAACAAAACCTAATATATGGAATATACACTAAGTGCCCCCCACTACTTTGCAGTACTGGGATTGAACCCAAAGGTGTTGTACCACTGAGATATATCCACAGATCTTTTGTTTTTATATTTTGAGACAAGTTCTTGCTATTTCCCATATTGGACTTGAACTTATTATCCTCCTGCCTTAGCCTCCTTCGTAGCTGGGATTACAGCTATGGCTGTATAACTACACACACAGCTATGGATGCACAGCTATGTATGTTACCTGGCAACACCAAGTGCTTATAGAGCACAGTCTATGAAAATTTCCAGAGATATCAAGTTTAAAAAATTAAGTACTTTTTTCCCTTTGATTAATTAAATTATACATTACTCTGAGGAAAACCAACAATATGGTTCTGGCAATATATAGTAGTCCTGACACTTCTCTTAGTACAGGGCAATTTTTTACCTCAGCACTAAATGCTGGCCAAATATCATGACCTTGGACTTCTATCTAAACTCTTACACTTTTTTAAAAATCTACTGGTGGAAATGAAGTCTCTGTGGAGATATGGATGATTTACTAATAACAGGGAAGTTCAGATTCCATTACTACTGATGGCTATGCTTCTGTTTATGTTTTTCTTAATCCATTACTATTTAAAATGTTGCTGTTAGCATTCTTAGCTGTCCCATTTGTTCGTATATAACTCTCCTACATAAACATATAGAACAAATCATATTAATTAAAATAAATTGCTTGGACAGTTGAGTTGGGCTGCAGTTTGTCTCTGAAGGCTATAAATTCAAATTAAGGGTTTTTCTGCTTGTTCCCAAGCTTCAAAAGATTCCTTTTTGTACATTAGTAGTAGCTAAAGAAATGAACCACTTTGTAAAACAACATTCATTTGAATTCCTACAGAAATGGCTAGATAAACTGCATATTTAGCTACTTATCATAATCATATAACAAAACCTTGGAGGAAGCAAGCAAATAAATTGCTAATTCATGATGGCAAGTATTGATATTTTATAGTATTGAGTATAGATTTTCATAGACATAACTATTTATTTCTATATATTTTAAAGCTTAACCTATAGATATTTATATTTATTAGGTTTACTTCTATGTCTTCCTATATATTTTATATTATATGCATATTTCCAGAGGTTATGGTTAGTATCTCATATTAACAAACTGTGATATATTTTTACAAACTAAACAGAAAAACATTATTTTCTGAATATTAAAGTGATCAATTAGGTCAAAATGACTTGTGGAAAGCTGGAATAACTCATCTGACTATTTTAACAAATGCCTGTTTTGTAATTTCCAAAGGCAAAGATGTGACTACCATTTGTTGCCGCCTTAGGCAGCGATACTGCGGGAAAGAAATCGGAGGCAGACCGGGAATGAGTGGTTCCTTTATTGTTCCTTCTTCTTCTTCCCTATCTTCTCCCTCCTCTGACGCCCCCAGTCTGTTAAATATTCTATACCCTTCACAGTTCTCTTAACAAGCATACACGTGTCACAAGCTCGACTTACAGGTGCGGCACGTGGTGCCCACGAGCACAGAAAAATTCTTAGTCAATTACATTAAGGTCAGGTGTAAGTTGTAGTAAACAAGTAAACGCCTCCTCTTGGCTCTCAGCCAGCCACCATCTTAGAGCTACTTCCTCATCAAAGGCTCTTACAACCATTCATAGTATTCTATAAAAATTTAAAGTCCATTGTGTTTCATAGAAAGCTTCATACTATTAAAAAAGAACATCCCAATCTATCAATTTGAAAATAAAACAGCACAAGTAAGTTATACTTTTATCTTTTATTGAACTTAATTTTGTGAGTATGATTCCTTAACATTTCCCTTTTTCCTATTGGAGTTAATCCCCTAAACTAATACACTTTAATTAACTTGAGGAAATAACTCGATTGAGTTAGAAATAGTTTTGTAAAAAAAAAAAAAAATCTCATTCCTAAAAATCCCTACTTAAAAATGTGTAAAGCCTTGTGACCCCTTGTAGGGCCCATATTATTTAACTACTTTAGAGTTCCAATACAATACAAAGTCCAGATGAAAACAAAACTTTTCAAGTATTAAACATTGAAACCTATAAGGGAACTTTTAAAATTATTCTGTTTCAGTGAGGATAAGGCTAAACAATAAATCAACTGTTTCAAGCTACATAAAAAGAATAATATTGATTTATTCATTTGCAACTAAATGTATGTTTAAGGGGATGGACTGAAAATAAATAGATTTCTTAAAACATTAGGAGAAAAGTGGTTGTAGATTTTCATCTGGAGAACATATTAGAGGATAAGTCTTACATGTTAAGTAGGCATAGTTAAGACCCATCTCTAAGAGACAAACTCTAATCTTGTGGCTCTGTGTGGGGGAAAAAAAGATACTAAAAAATGGTGCCATTTAAGTGGAAGCTAGTTGTTATGGTTTATAATACATTTCCCATAATCATTCGGAATTTCAATATTCATCAAGTTGTTCTCAAATATATGACAGCCTTACCTCTGTCTCCTCCCTCAAGTTTATCCTTTGGGACTAAGTTCTACTCAGAGTCACCTTCCTAAAGAAAAGTCTTTTGAGAGCAACATCAAATTCTATAGTTTTTAATCTCACTTCAATTTAATGATGACTTTATGCTCAAAAGAAAAAAAAATCAGGGTGCTTTCTGTAGTTAACGTTGCTCCATTTCCAGTTAGTGATGAAAAATGTGAATTATTCCCTAAAGCTACCCCAGATTGCTTCGTGTGTCAAAAAAGAAAGGGCTAAATTAGGCCTTTCTCACAAACAATTACTATAATGAAGCCTAAGGAAATAGCACCAGTGCCTTTGATTACCACTGACATTTCACACATAAACTGAGATATTATACAAAATCTTTATGGAATTTTGAAGATGGAGTTAGAATAATTATTCAGTCCAGCTCATATAAAGAACTCTGTCTGAATAAGCTCCTTGAGGACAAGATCATACTCAGCTCCTCTAATTCTGTTTCATAGCACAGTGTTTTGAATTAATTAGATGCTCAATAAATGTTTGCTGGATGAGTGGAGAAATTAATTATATGCAATAAAACTCTATTCTAAAATGTGGATCATTAGGCATATATATTAAATAGACCACAAACCAAGGCCCAACATAACAGATAACTTACAAAATCTTTTAATTTCAGGCTTCTAATAGGGATCCACTGTAATTAATTTTTTACCATTAAAATTCACTGAGATAGAGTTTTCCAATGTTCATGTTCATTTGGATCAGTCTTTTATTTCTTCTAAATCTGCAGCATGTCCTAAGAACTGAGAGTCTGAAAGTGCTGTGTCACAAAAAAAGAGATTCAATTTGTTTAGTTAGTATTATATATTTTGAGCCTTTAAAAATCAAGAAATTGAATATTTATTTATTCTCAGTTAATTACATCAACCAGAATCAAAGAGAGAACAATCATGATTTACTGAGGACTTCTCCCACCAGTATAATTTTTAAGAATTAACTTTTATAACCTCCCCTTCACATCCAAGCTGGTCATGAGAACTAAAATGACAGACACCTTTTATTATAGTCCTATTGGATACTTTTAAAGAACTTCTGAAATGAAAAGAAAGGCAATTAATAACTGGAGATCCAAATGGGAGGATGGTATAAAGTTACTACATACTGTAGAAAATGAATGGTATAGAAAGTATACCTAAAAATAGCAACCACAACAACAATAAAAGAAAGTCAGAGTAAGGAAAAGGTTATTGGGATCAATTATGGCGGTACATCACCTGAAATTAAATATTTAGGTATTTGGTGGCCTATGAAAGTACTTACTCCAGCATAATATGTGACTTGAATCAAGCACTTTGCTAGCCAGTTTATTTTAAAACTTTTTACGTTGGCCAAAAATACAAATCAAGTCCTAAATGACATGAAATTACTGAATGTCTTCTTTTCTTTATACCACCACCTCATTCTTAAAAAGGTTTTGGATGTGGTTAGTAAGTTAATGAGCTACCTGGCAGGAAATTGTGTTTTGACATGATGATTGAATTTTAGGACCTTAAAACCCAAGTAGTGAAGTAGAAACCAGGGAAGTAGAGACTAATTTTAATGCTCTAAGAGCTGTCATTTTATCACTCATACAATTAATAATTTAAAAATACCTATTTGAGATACCAACTATTACCAATTGTGATACAGGTGGCTAAAGGTTTTTTCAATCCAACTAAGAATATCATAATAACACTAAACTTCTGACATAAAACAGTGGACAGACATTTTGTGTGTGCCTGAGGTGTGCAAGAGTACAGTATACAAAACCATGTTATTATCCAGAATATTTTATTTGAGTCAGTCTGAGATATTTAGACATATTTAATGAGTGAAAGACACTGGAGTAGAAGATAGCATACGTTTGTGTTTTGTTTCTTTGTTTGCTTGATTATCCTGGAGAAGAAATAACAATTTGGCTTGTTTTTTATGAAAGTAAATTCATGGACAATTTCCCTGAATCACAGATAGCCAAGTAATAATATTATTTTGTGAAAATTAAAAAGCATAATCAGGGCTGGGGTTGTGGCTCAGAGGTAGAGTGCTCACCTAGGCATGCTAGCCTAGCATGCATGAGGAACTGGGTTCAATCCTCAGTAACACATAAAAATAAAATAAAGATATTGTGTCCACTTATAACTAAAATCTAAATATTAAAAAAAGCAGTGTAGACTTATTTCCTTGACCATCTGAAGAAAATCATGTGATTAAAAAAAAGCATAATCAAATATTTTCTCTTTTTTTGCCTTTTAAATTTTAGCTTATGTACATTGGGAATTTTTGTATTTGTTCTAATTAGTTATACATGACAGCAGAATGCATTTTGATTCAGTGTACACAAATGGAGCACAACTTTTCATTTCTCTGGTTGTACATGATGTAGAGTGGCACCATTTGTGCAGTTATACATGTACCTAGGGTAAATGATGTCCATCTCATTCCACCATCTTTCCTACCTCTATGCCCCTCCCCTCCTCTCCCTCTCCTTTGCCCAATCCAAAGTTCCTCCATTCTTTCCATACCACACCCCCCACCCACACTTTATTGATCAGGATCCACTTATCAGAGAAAAGATTTGGCCTTTGGTTTTTTTGGGATTGGCTTACTTCACTTAGCATGATATCATCCAACTTCATCCATTTACCTGCAAATGCCATAATTTTATTCTCTTTTAATGCCTTTTCCCCCACACCCTCGCCAACACTTACTGTTGCTTGTATCCTTGATAACTGCCATTCTGACTGGAGTGAGATGAAACCTTAGTGTACTTTTGATTTGCATTTCTTTAATTACTAGAGATGTTGAACAATTTTTCATATATTTGTCGATCAATTGTATATCTTCTTCTGAGAAGAACTGTCTGTTCAGTTCCTTAGCCCATTCATTGATTGGGTTATTTGGTTTTTGTTTGTTTGTTTGTTTGTTTGTTTGTGTGTGTGTGTGTTAAGTTTTTTGAGTTCTTTATATATCCTGGAAATGAGTGCTTTAGCTGATGTGCATGTGGCTCTTTCTCTGTATGCTCTTTCTTTACATTATTCATTATTTCCTTTACTGAGGAGAAGCTTTTTAGTTAACCCATCTCATTTATTGATTCTTAATTTTATTTCTTGTGCTTTAAGAGTCTTGTTAAGGAAGTCAGGACCTAATCTGACATGATGAAGATTTGGGCCTACTTTTTCTTCTATTAGGTACAAGATCACTGCTCTAATCCCTAGGTTCTTGATCCATTTTGAGTGATGTTGGCACCAAAATAGACATGTAGACCAATGGTACAGAATAGAAGACACACAGACAAACCCACATAAATACAGTTATCTCATACTAGACAAAGGCACCAAAAACATACATTGGAGAAAAGGTAGCCTCTTCAACAAATGGTGCTGGGAAAACTAGAAATCCATATGCAACAAAATGAAATTAAACCACTGTCACTCACCATGCAAAAATATTTTCCAAATAATATAAAATTTGGAAATTATTTGAAAAATAATAATTTGAAAAATAATAATATTTGAAAAAATATTTTCCAAATTAAATCAGAACATGAGCCTGGAGAAAGTCTCCACAGAGACGTTACTGCCACATTCCAGATGTCCTGGGTCACAGCATCTCCATCCTTATCATTTAGGTTTCTGGAAATGATAATCTATAGAGTCTTTAGAAATATGAAGTCAATAGGGATGTAAATGAGAAGAAATAGGATGAAGGAGAGAATGCATACAGGCCACTTTGATGTCATCTAGAGGCTAAATCAAGAGCAGGAGAATCCACTCTGCCCACGTTTCAACCTTTATTTAAAAGCCAAATTAAGTAGCCTCAGCTTGGGTGAACAACATAACTTGGGCAGCAGAATTTTTGTATCACATCTATTGAAAGCAAATGATGGTAGAGATGACTGGAACATAAAAGGTCAATTTTTATGTTTTCACTTTTACATTTGCCATATTATGGGAGAAAAATGTTCATTATTGAAAAATATGTTCAAAAACATTCCTGAGGATCAGAAAAATAAATCCCTCTCTCCTTATTTGAAGAAAAAGTATGTTATTTGAACTATCAAACTAAAATATTTGAAATAAAACCAATAAATAATGAAAAGTTTTCAATGAACTCCAAGTATAGATGAAAAGATACTATATATGAAAACTAAAAAACAATGTAATAATTGAATAACTCAAAAAGGTAACAGAAGAGATGGAACAATGCAATATGTGGGTAATAGGCCAAAATAGTGTTGACATCACGTGATGTCTGAATCAAGGGAGGGCAATCACATCAGCATTAGGGTGTTAGGTAGGAATATATGAATGAGGTGGGGTGTGGACTGGGTCTCAGGAACAATGAGCAGGTTTGGGGTGTATGGAAAGGCATTTCAGGTGGGTAGAATAGCAAAATCAGAAAAGCAAACATGGAAAACATAGGGCAGGAGGTAGCTGGGAAGATAATTTTCTCCCTGAGGAGACATGACAGCAGCTAAACAGAACTACTGCCTAGCTAGAATGCCAATGACTTTAAACTCTAATCAGGGCAGCCATTGTTGGTTTGGTGTTGCAGTGACGCAAGGCTGAAGATCCAAATAGCTTATGAATATTTCACTGTTCAGGCCCAGAAACCACAAGCAACTGAACTGGAGACTGATAGCTGTGGGCTATGCATGAGTGTGAGAATTTCTCTTAACTGATGGCTGATTGTGTGCACAAATTGGAGCTGGAATGAAAATGTTCATCAAGAAGCTGAATTTAAAGAGCTTAGGACAAAAAACGAATTTAAAGATATTGCATTTCATCTTGGGACACAGATGAATTACAGATGTGGAGACAACAGCTGAATATGCAGGAGTAAATGTGGGGCTTTCCAAGGAGAAGAGAAGATGCTCTAAGACTGGTACTGAGAAAAGTTCCCATGTACAGAAGAACAGCAGGAGGAAGAGAACAGACGTCATTTTCTCCACTGAATTGAACCTCCAGAGCTCGAAAGCCAGCCTGAACTATGCTGTGTAGGAAGACAGAAGGACAAGAAGGTTTTTTTCTAGAATAAAATCCAATGACTTCACTTTTCACAGCTCAGCTACCAACTGGTAGGACAATTTGAAGTCATTAATTTTGCCAGATGGTTAATGTTGTTTAACAGTACAATTAACTAATAAATAATTGTAAAGCACTTTGTAAATATAAAGTGCTACATAAATGTTTAATAATCACATTAAATCTGGAGGCTTATTTCAAGTAACATTTTAATAAAGTATTTTATTGGTGTTTCAGGATAAATGCCAATAATATGATCAGATGCCATCATTATAGAATATATTTTAAAAATACAGCAAAGGGATTATAGGAAAACAAAAACAAATTTAGCCATGCTAGGCTGAATGGGATGGGTTAGCATAAAACGTCTCTTTCATGAAAGCTAGAGGGAATGACCACACAATCATAGATAAGTAAAACTGAACAATGAGGCAGTGAGTGAATCCATAAGAAAACTTAGCAACTCCATTTTACACTTCTAAGAGAATTTCTCGGATAAAACAATGTGAAGGGCACAGAACTGGAGAAAGAATATCAAGATAGGAGCTCTAAGGAAACTACTCCATACAAGCAGAGTTTAATAAAATAATTGTAACATTTTATAAAGCATTTAGCATTCATAACCACTCACTCTAACAATGAGTTGAGATGTATATTGCCAGTATCCACTATTTTGCACATGAGAATACTGTTGCACAGAGAGATTAAGAAACTTGTAAACTATCATGCAGATAGTAAGAGGCAGTCAGGATTCAGGCCCAAACAGTATGGCTCCAATATGTGCTGGGAGGAATCTGGGAAAGGTATTATTACATTGATAAAATGTGATAGATGCATCCTTCCTTCTTCCTGCCTCAGAATAAGGCTGTGATGGGTGAAGTTGCAACAACCATCTTGAAGACAACCATGACATAAAAGACAAAAGTGTCTTCAGTCCTGCCATTATTATCAAGCTCCTTACCCAATGCCAGCAGTCATTCACCTCCAGATTGCTTATGATACAAGAAAAATAATACCCTGTCTTTTTTAGACTGCTACAGCCAGGTTTTCTCTTAACTTTAACTGATCTCTCGCTCTCTCCATATATATAGATATATAGATATAGATATTAGATGTAGATATATAGATAGATATCAGATATCAGATGTATATATAATGCATATCTTTATATCAATTATATATAATAGATATTTTTATATATTATATATAATATATATTGAAGATCATATACATAGATCTATCTATATATCTACATATTATATAGAGAGAGTATATTAACATATATCTTAATATGTATCTTATCTTTATCTAATTTATATAAAAATGATAATAATAGTTTTCATTCATTGAGTGTTTACTGTGAAACAGGCATTGTTTTATTTTTATACGTGCTTAGCTATTTCTCCTCACTGCAACTCTGTGAAGCAGGAAATATTATTAGTCTTATTTTAAGGAAACTGAGGCACAGTTTTATCTGACTTTCCCAAGACCACACAGCTGATAAGAGCTTCAAATCCAGTTGCACCCCGACTCCTAAACTTCTGTCTCCAGAAAACAGTATTCTAGGCAGTGAACACTAAAATCATTTAAAATGTAATAAGGGGGCTAGAGTTGTAGTTCAGTGGTACAATGCTTGCCTAGCATGTGTGAGGCTGAGGTTTGATTCTCAGCACCACATATAAATTTTAAAAAATAAAGGTACATTGACAACTAAAAAATTTTTTTTTAAATTGAAATAAGGAAGTTTATAGAGATTATTACTATTTTAATGTTCTGCTTACTATTCTATATTGTTTGGATTTCCTAGAGCAAATGTTTCTCAGAGGTGATACTATTGACATTTTGGGAAGACAAGTGTTCATTGTATGGGACTGCTTCATGTTAAAGAAGTGTGCCATCCCTGTTCCCTGAGTTATAGTAGAATTCTCTAGACCCAGTGTGAACAGAAAATGCCCTCCAGATTTTCTTACCACATTAACAACCCTAGTTAAGGCAGTCCTGCCCCAGTTAAGAACTGCCAGGAAAACTTAACCACAGTCTTAGCCTAGTAATCAGGTGGGGAGCCTAGCAGTACTGCAAGACACGCTACCAAAGTCAGAAAAACAAAGATATAGGGGCTGGGGCTACGGCTCAGCGGTAGAGCGCTCATCTTGCATGTGTTAGGCCCTGTCAATCCTCAGCACCACATAAATAAAATAAAGACATTGTGTCCACCTACAACTAAAAAAATTAGGAAAAAGAAAAAGAAAAGCAAAGATATAATCACTTTATAATGTTTTCCAGGAGAACTAGAGTCTTCTAGTTCTGACATTTCCTGGTTTCTGTAGGGACTGCTTCCACCACAGATATTAAATATATTAGTGGAATCTAGGTATACAGATTTTGAACACATTGCTCATTCAATTGTGTTTAACAAATTGGTGGATTATTTTACCTTCCATTAGTTTTTTTTTTTTTCAAAATCGAATTTTTTATATTATGTTAACAATTAGAGATAATCTTAACTTATGAATGTGAAACTTAACAATGCTTGCAGTAACCATACATTCTAAATTTCTAATGCTTTTATTCAATAAGAGTAAAATTACCAGGGAAAACATAGTTCTAATATTATGTTTTCACCTATCTTTGTCAGTATTTCTTATCATATTATTAAATGAGTTCTTAATAAACAGAAAACAAATATAAGAAGGTTGAGGTAGGTAAATAACTTTGCCTAATATTAATTACTAACAGCTCAATTATACTGTGAAGTACCCATAATTGTCATAGAAGCTTCAAAATCCTTATCATGGATTGATTCTATTATGTATACAATTCATTTAAATTACATTAATTATACAGATTTTTAATGAAGCAGAGAGACTGCTTTCAATTTTCATAGGTAGAGACAATGATCAAAATATTTATGTGCATAGTACATATTTTCTTCTGTTGATATTCATAAAATAATTCATTTACTCAGACAATATTAGCACTTTTGCCTGGGAAGAAAAGAAAGACAAATATATTCCCTCCTGTTCCAATTTCTTATAAGAGTATATGATCCTTAGATAGTTTTTTTAATTTACTATCTAACATAATACAGGAGACATTTTTCAGAAAATGAAAAATTTAAATTATTTTAACAGTAATGAATAGTACTGGTAAAATGGTTTTCATTTATTTATTTATTTATTTATTTTTTTTTAATGTGGTGCTGAGGATCAAACCTCACATGTGCTAGGCAAGTGTTCTACCACTGAGCTACAACCCCAGCCCCTATAAAATGGCTTTAATCCATGATATTGCATTTCCAAGCACAGACTCCGAGTTCATACCAAAAGACATTTGGGCAAGTGAGTACCTCAGTTGACTCATTGATGGAACTGGAATAGTAGCATTTTGTAGTGAGAATTTAAAGAGTGCTACATCAAGTGTTTACTGAGAAATGAAATGGAGAAAACTATACGACATGATTTATGAATGTGTCAAAATGAACCCCACTATTATGTATAACTACAGTGCACTAAACATTTTTAGTGGTGCCTGCTGGTAATCCCAGCAACTCAGGAGGCTAAGGCCAAGAGCATTGCAAGTTCAAGGCCAGCCTCAGCAACTTAGGGAGGTCCTAAGCAACTTAGCAAGAAAAAATAAAAAGGACTGGGGATGTAGCTCAGTGGTAAAACACCCCTGGGTTAAATCCCCAGTACCAAAAATTTAAAAAAGTAAAAATACAAAACAGCCCCTAACCCATAATTAGTGCTCTATGAAGTATTTTCCATTATTTATTTTCCTGCTTGGCAGTTCAATTTAACATGAATAATAATGATGCCCAAGTTCACCTGTATGAAATGGGCAGTGAAAGATTTTTATCATTAAAATTCCACAAATGAGCAGGGCGTGGTGGCGCACGCCTGTAATCCCAGCACTTGGGAGGCTGAGGCAGGAGGATCGTGAGTTCAAAGCCAGCCTCAGCCGTGGCGAGGCACTTAGCAACTCAGTGAGACCCTGTCTCTAATAAAATACAAAAAAGGGCTGGGGATGTGGCCCAGTGGTTGAGTGCCCCTGAGTTCAATCCCCGGTTCCAAAAAATAAAAATAAATAAATAAAATAAAATTCCACAAATGCAGTACAAGGTAATCTTTTTTTTTTTTTTTTTTTTTTTTTTTGTGGTGCTGGGGATTGAACTCAGGGACTTGTGCATGCAAGGCAAGCACTCTACCAACTGAGCTATATCCCCAGCCCCAAGGTAATCTTGTTGACTAAATTGTAACTCCTAAAATACTAATTTTAGGAATATTTTCCCATGTGATATGGTTTTGAACAGTGATACTGAAAATTCTCTCTTTCAAGTTGCTATTAAAACCTGAATAACCAATGACCTAAATTCAACATTATGGAAATAGATAAACTATGGAGACCTGAAATAGTTTTTAGATCTATACATGTTGGAGCTAGGAGGTAAGGAGAATCCTGGGCAGAAAGAAGGTAAAGAAGAAACGTAAATTAAAACCAGATGTAATAACCCAATTAATCCTCCACACTTCTACTTTGTCTTCTCTTTTATGTATACCACTGCCTGGAATTGGTCAGAGAATACCGAATCTAGCACTCCAACAAGGACACCTGTGTAGGAGTAGGCATCCTCTTAAAATGTTTCTGTGGGAAGTGTAGTGACCATGGTTTCTTTTTGATGTTCAGACAAAATCAAAAGAGCTCACCCTCAACTCAGTATGCCTTGCTCACATATGGCTGTCCACTTGTTATCCAGGAGTTCTGACTATAATGCTGCAAGGGGCTTCTGGAGGCATTGAGTATGCTTGTTTGTTGTTAGAAGTCCTATACCACTGAAGTCTTTATAGCAGAGGGTCTTTTAGGATGTATAAGCATTGACTTTTAATTTTTTGTGACAGCATATCACAGTAGATGGCTTAAGGGATGGGAGAAATAGGAATGAGGAAAGGATAAAGAAAAGGCATGCAAATGATTCCTGTTGGAACACTGTGTTCTTTTGTTATTCCCTGATAAGTCCTTCAGAGGTGGCATAAGAGATAAAAAGGAGGGAAAGAAAGGATTAAGTATGCTTGGATTATTGTAATGATATTTACATTGCAAAATTATATACATATATAGTTCCAGATTCTAACATTTTGTTCTCTTTCCTAATCATTCAGAATTGGAAAATCTTTAAACCTCTTTTTTTTTTGTCAATGTTCTATGGAGCCTTGCTGACAATTTGTTATTCTTCTTGGGTGATTTAACATGATTACTCTAAATCTGATCTTATTTCTGTGACTAGATTGACCTGCCCTTAATGTACATCCAGTTTATCTTGGCGTTTTTGCTGCCAATGTCTTCCTGGCAAACTTCCCTACAAATTAAAACCCCTGGAATATTACTCACTGAGTGAAAAATACTATATACATTTTTAAAATCTAGGAAATACAGAAACCTTGTTTAAAACATTACTTTGAAACTTAATCTTAGAGGAAATCTAGAGATTGGCTGTTTTCCTCTTCCATTCTCCTGGTCTGCTCTGCAGGACAGTGCCAATGAACTGTGTCGCCCAAGAGGCAGTGGTATGGTAAAGAATAAACAAGAAGAGACCAAAGCCTCAGTAGCCAGGGACTACATATTTAAACCTTGAATAACTGGCTGTAGCCTGGAAGTTATATAAATACTAAGGTGTGATTTTTTTTTTTTTTAAGGTGGGAAATGAGGAAGGATGAAACACTAGAAGAGGAAGAAAAAGCGATGCTGGAACATTTAAAACGAATTTGCACCATACAGGACTCTTCTGCCTCAGATAACACGGATGAACAGTAATCTGCAGGAAATGGCAACAGCTTTATTTTAGGAAACAATCACATGTAATGGAGTAGGGTTTTTACTATAGTCAGAATGAACCTCAGATGTGCTCTGAAGCATGAAACCAATGACTGAGTAATCTCTGTACTGAAAAGGAATACAATACATAAAGAATAAAGTGCCCCATATTTTTATTTAAAAAATAATTTCAAATGTTTTTTCCCCCAGTCTTTCTCTTTATATGATAAAACTGCTGCCATCTCGTGTTCCCTTTGAATCATTTTCCTCCTTTCAGTCTTGAAGTATCTATGACAACAGGCAAAATGTTTGGAAATTTTTCCCTAAGGATTTTTTAATACAACATTTGGGTGTTAAGATGAATGGAGTCATGTAGCCCCCAGGGACTCCTCTGAAAATTTCAGTTTAATTTTGTAGCTGTATCCCAAATCCAGGTCTTAATTGTCTTTAATATCCAGCATTGGGCCGGCCTCCCTACCTCTTCTTTATCCAATTTGTGTTTACCACAGCCACAGAAAGCATTCTCCTGAACTGTTAGCTTTAGTTATGTTTCTTCCTGTGGTGGTTTTCAGTCTAGCTCCTATATCAAATTCCAATTCCGGCACCAATGCTTTTGGGTCTTATACAAATGGCTCCAGTCAGGCAACTGCTGCCATCCTTTTGGCTTAAGCCATTTGGTTACCATTTTTCTCACCCAGAAACCACCTTTCTTCCAAAATTATGCTCAGAGGTCAGTCTGACAGCCTCTGCCCCACAATTCATAATCCATAATGTCTGTTAGTTTTATTTCTATTACATTGATCTTCTCTCTCTCTCTCTTTTCTCTCTCTCTCTCTCTCTCTCTCTCTCACACACACACACACACACACACACACTACACTAAAGAAGTAGAAATGTTCTACTGTCCTCTCTGCCAAGTACAATTATAGTATTTGTTATATCCTTCCTAGCAGAGACTAATATTACATTATACAGACATTGAGGGTCATAAATACAATATGAAGTCCCCTTTATAACTCCCCATATTGATGCTGCAATGTTATTGAGTGGGGTAGTCAATAAACACAGCTGATTAAATGAAAGAAGATAACAAAGACAATCAGATGGTTGAACATTCTATAGGATGTCTGAGAGAAGCCTTAGATCATGGCCTACTTTAGATCATATGACATGAAACATCATGGTTTCTGATGTTCTCAGATACATAATAAACTCTCTGTGCTCCCACATTTTGTGACTTTATAAAATATGTGTAGGCTACATGATTTCCAAAGGAAAGTACTCATACATTTTTCAAAGACTAAAAGTTTTGAGTGCAGAGGAGGCCACCTTAGAGAATGTCTTGCATTTTTGCTTTAAATAAAAACACATAAATGGCCATGTTGCCAGCTGCCTGCTAAATAACACATTTTATTTTTAAAAAGTGTACTTTAGTTGGACAGTATAATTATGAACCAAATGTTTTAAGATATGGCTCAATAATTTCTAAAATTTCTATGGAGACCCTTTAAAAATTTTAAGACAAATTTATAAAAATTGGAAAAATTACATCTAATTTGATCTGTACACAGTATAACAATCAATGTAAGATAACAGTTGCCTACTCCTTCAGCTAATTGGTAGTCTACATACTAAATTTGCATAACTATATCAGACTAGAAACTGAAAAAGGAAGTCAAAATAAAAATAAATTGATAGAATAAACAATAAAAATCCCGATCACATAAAATTACAGAATTTCACACTTGGGTTATCTTCTAATATATCTAATTTTTATTGAACCTGCATATTTCTATACTAATCTAAGAAACTGATTTAGTTCCTTCAGAAACAAAATTTTCTATGCTCCCATTTGAAAGGAAATAAGTTGTTTTCAGAAGAAATTTTTTTTCAGATTTTTTGTTGCTCTGACCAAAGACCTGACAAGAACAATTAGAGAAGGAAAAGTTGACTTTAGGGCTCATGGTTTCAGAGACCTCAGTCAATAGAAGGCTGTCTCCATTCCTCAGAGTTCAAGGTGAGGCAGAATATTATAGCTGAAAAGTGTGGTAGAGGAAAGCTCAGGACACTGCACGGGGGGGGGGGGGGGGGGGAGTGCTCTGCTTAACAAGGACAAAATATAAAACCCAAAGGGACCCACCTCCTCCAGCCATACCCTATCTGCCTATAGTTACTATCAAGTTAGTCCCCATAATGGGATTAATTCACTGATCTGTTTAAGGCTTTCATAACCCATCATTTTATGCCTAAACCTTATTACATGGTCTCATGTGAGATTTTGGGGGACACCTCATATATTAAATGATAACAGAAGTATAGTAAGGGAAAACAAGATGGCTTTCAAGAAGGAGATAATTAGAACTGAGTTTGCAGTTAAATTCTCTTCTGTATTTGCTCAATGAGATGACTGTAGCTTTAAGTATAATAAGGTTTATAATTTAAAATGTTAAATGACAAGTCCTTGTGTTATCAGATCATTTTAACTTTTTAAAAAATACCTTTATTTTATTTATTTTCATGTGGTGCTGAGGATCAAACCCAGTGCCTCACACCTCCCAAGCGAGCACTCTACCACTGAGCCACAATCCCAGTCATTTTGACTTTATGCTCAATATGATTTTTACTATATAATAAATAGTTTGAATACATAAGTAGTTGTTTCTCACGTTTATTTTGCATTTATATGTTAATAACATGAATGAAGCTTAGAGTTTATAACGTCCCATATGATTATTACAAAAATATTAATCGTCTTATAAAATATTGTCTTTTTCTGTTCTCTATTCAACTATATTTTTATATAATTATACAAAGAGATCTATTTTATTATTAGTTTAGCAGTTATCATATGGAAACAGTATAAATTAATTCTTTAATAAATTTCCAATGATAACATCTGTTTTGGATATTTTATATTTTTATCTCTACAAATATTCTTATAGAACTTCCAATCAAAGAATTGAAAAAAGAAATCACTTGATTTTTCTACTAGTATGTGTCTATTCATAATGTCCTATTATCTCAACTTATATATTCCCAAGTCAAAAGGAGGTTTAAGTACTTTATAATCAGTTTTTGTGAGGGTGCTGGAGATTGAACCCCCAGGGCCTCATGAATGCTAGGCCAGTGCTCTACCACTGAGATACATACCCAGCTCTTTATATTTTATTTTGAAACAAGGTTTCCCTAAGTCGCTCAAGCTGGCATTGAGTTTTCTGATGCTTCTGCCTCAGGCTTCTGAATAGCTGGGAGCCTAGCTTATATTTAGCTTTTCTTGCTAATTACAAAATATTTCAAGTATTTTTTCTTCATAGTTGAAATATTTCATAATAAAAAACAGCCTTAAAAAAGAAGGAAATCATGTAACAACATGGATAAATTTTAAGGACATTATGTTAAGTGAAACAAACCCATCACTGAAAAACAAATATTTTGCAGAGTGCAGTCATGCACATCTGTAATCTCAGCTACTTGGGAGTCTGAGGTAGGAGGATCAAAAGATCCAAGCCAGCCTGGGCAACTTAGGGAGACCTTCTCCCAAAATAAAAAAATTTAAAAAAAAGAAAAAAGAAAAAGAACTGGGGTACAGCTCAGTAATAGAGCATCCTTTGTTCAATTGCCAGTGTCACAAGTAACAACAAAAACCTGGTGTGATTCCTCTTATATGAGTTATCTAAAGCAGTGAATTCATAGGAACAGAAAGTAGAATGGTGGTTACCAGGGAGTAGAAAGAGGGAAAGTGTTTTTGTTTAATGGGTAGAGTTTCAAATTCAGATGATTATACCACTTAAGATGGTTAAGATAGGAAATTTAATATCATATTTTACCACAATTAAAACTAAACCTGTAGACAGAATCTCCACTGACAAATATTCCCAACATGGTGTATAATAACTCTTTAATTTTAATAGGAAGCTATAAAAACAGTATATTCAGCACCATTTATTATCTACATAATGATGAAAATTATGTGCTTTGCCTTTGAGGAATGTTTTCAGCAGCACCATTAGTAAAATAGTAAACTGTTATTTCTCTAGAACTTAAAGATTGAAAAGCCTTTGATAACTCTGTTCTCATCAGAATATTATAATTATTATGTGCAGGAATAAAGATCTGTATTAATTACTTATTGGTGCATAACAATATTACCAGAACTTAGCTGCTTAAAATAATGCACATCTATTATCTCAAAGTCCCTGCATATCTAGTGTCTGGGCACAATTTAGCTGAGTTCTATGCCTGGGGTCTCACAAGGCTGCAATGAAGGTGTCAGCCAGAGCTGTGATCTTATCCAAGGTTCAAATGGGGAAGGACCCACTTCCAAGTTCACGTGGTTGTTGGCAATATTCATTACTTTGCAGGCTACTAGACAGATGGCCTCTGTTTCTTGCCAGCTGTTGACTGCCATCAGTTCTTGCCATGTGAGTCTTCCCAAAATGGCTTCTTTCTTCCTCAAAATCTAAAAGGGAGAGAGTTTCCTTGCAAGATCAATGTTACAATCATATGTAACATAATCATGTGCATCTAATCATGTACATTCCATCTTTACCAAATTCTATTGGTTAAAAGCAAGTCACTGATCCCACCTATATTCCAGGAGAAAGCATGAACAAGAGCATGAACATGAAGGCAAGGATGATAGGAGCCACCTAGAGTCTGTCCACCATGACTTGGAATTTAGTCATTGAAACATTCTATTGAGAGGAACCATATAAGGAAGTAGAAGAGCTGGCTTGCAAACAAGAAGAGCTGGGAATTAGTATTTGTTGCCATTTATCAAGCAGCTACTATAAGCCAGGATCTGTGGCAGACTTTCTATAACTAGACTCTCTATAAGTATCCCATTCAATCCTCTCCAAGTTCCTATTGAGGTAATTATTAAGAATTCCATTTGAGATATTGGTTGTGGAGACATGCAAAACAGATCTGAATTTTAAATAAGGATGCATAGCAAAGGCCAGGCTTAAACACACCACCTTTACCCCAACCATATAATATTAATATATGAAATACAATAAATGCAAAACACAAGAACAGAGCAGGGTTCAAATTCAAAATAGACAAGAAAGGAAAAGAAACTCAACATTTCCAAAACTGTAACCCTGGTACCACTCTCTAGCATGACAATGTGAAAAATTCCACTGACCTATCTCCAAGGGACCTGATAGAATTTTTTAAAAAATAATCATTTAAAAGCTCTGGAAATGGCTGTAAGAGCAAACAGCAACTACGTAAACAACTATTCAAGAAAATCTATGAAAGTTTGGTAAGAAAATGGGAGCCTGTGGAATTTGAGTCAAGACCACTTCTTCCTTCACCACTCCCAGCTCAGCATGGTGATGACTCCACCTCACACTTCTGTGGTCATAAGCATAGGACCTTCTACCCAGCCCTAGTTGGAGGATTTCATTCTTGGGAGGAGCAAGACTTCAATATTTCACATCTAGGCCTGACCCACACAGCCACACCGCCACCGGGAGGAGGAACAGGCCCTGGCAGAGGAAGGGCCTCACCACCTGTCCACCTGCCCGACCCCTACCGCCACACCTCTACTGGGAGGAGACCCAGGAGGAGGAGAGTAGGGAGAAGAAAGCCAGACCATCTGCTCCACCATACTGTGGCCAGGTGGAGATCTGGAGAGAGGCCTGCCCCGAGCCCACAACTTGGAGAGGCACCCCTCGCCTGCCTGGAGAGGCACTCCGCACTGGGGTTCTGTGGCTACACAGTCCAACACCAAGATAATTATAGGCTCAAGGCTGCCACCGCCACAAAACTGAGATAGTGCTGCTACTATCAAGGAACAACAAAAAGGTCCTGGTAAGACATCACTAAGGTTCCTGTGGACCAGGCTGTACCAGAGGGTGCTCTACTAGAGGTGCTAACAGTTATCCTGTTGTGAGCTAACAGGGAGTCTTGCACGGGGATGCATATCTCTTGTTTCTCCTACTAACACCCAAGTTCTCATGATTATCCTCTCACTAGTCAAATAATTTAATACTTCTATTCTCTTACATCCTACATGAAAAACATCTTAGCCAACCCCTAACTCCCCGCTTCTACCATTAGATACTATAAACCACAATGCAAACATAGTGACTATATGGTAGAAGATAACTGATCTCATCATTTCTCTTTATGGTGACAAAACTGTAAATATAAAAATAGAAGCTGATATATGGCTACACTTCGGATACACTGAAAGCTGTAATATTGATCTTTCCCTTAAAAGTGAGATATCAGGTAACCTGTAGGGATGCTAAAAGACAATAGGGCAGAAGATGGAATACTGCAGACTTACACTGCAATTGAGGAAAACACTAACGAACCAAGATGGCAGACCAGAGAGAGGCAACATTAAGTGTCAGCTGATAAATTGAGGTTCAGTAGTGAGAATACTGCTTAGTTACTAGTGATACTCCTGAGGTACAGCAGGTGCAAAGGAGCCAACGCCATCATACCTCTCTGGAGCACTGGGACAACAGACTATAGCATGAGTGAGTCTCCAAAGTGCTCACTTGCATGGGTTCCTTGCAGGAGACAAACAGTGTGTCCCCTGCTGGAGACAAACACCCCAGCAGCGGTTGCAGTGGGGAATGGCACAGAACATTCGGCGCAGTTTGTTTGGCTAGCCAACTTGCTTTCACACAAGTTACCTGGCAAATTCCCATGCACACTTATGCCAGTCAGGTCCTGTGTGGTTGCATTACTCCAAGGGGGATTGATCACCGCCATTTTTGAAAGTGGCTGCAGCAGATGGAGAAAAAAACGAATCACCTACTTGTGGTAGCCTGCATACATCCAAGGAATTTACACAGGCTCTGAAAACAGCCAACATCTACACAAGCCACACACGAGACAGCGCCGGAGCTCGTATCTGAACCCAGCGTACTGGCCCAATAACACTGCAATTATATTGTGATGTCAAAAGTAGACGCCTTCATTCTGGGTCACCATTTACCAGGAGGTGCAACTCTCAGCTCAGAAGTCCCGATGACCAGGTACGCAGATTATAACTCCACTCCAAGTCCTCAGCAACAGCCACTGCTGGTTATGTGGCTACTTGGTTACCTTCAATATCTGGAGGATGGTGATAAAACCTGACAACCATCAGCAGCCGACCACATCTACTGAATATGAAGGGAAGCAGAAAATCTTCCTTCAAGATTTCTTGTCTGTGATTTATTTGTGTATTTGTCTTTGTGGGGTTTTTTTTTTCTTTTTCCTTTGTGTGTGTGTGTGTGTGTGTGTGTGTGTGTTTCTCTCTTTCATTTTGTTTGTCATCTTTTTTTCTTTGTTCTCCCTATTTACTCCCCCACCCTCACACTCTCAGCATATGTGAAACCAAGTATTAGACATGAATAAGGATTTTGAGAACTGAGGCAACTGAATAATATATCAAAGTTGTGTTACATATAGTTTGTTTTTTCTTTTTGACTATTTTTCTTTTTTTTCTCTCTTTTCACCAATTTCTACTACTTTGACATTTTTTATTTGTCTTAATATATACATGAGTTTGTTTTATGAATACCTTGGTCTTCCCACTAACTTGTTCACTCCAATTCATTTCCTCTCTCTTCTACTGATATTAAACTACATTCATAGATTTCTCTTTCACATTTTCTAAGAAATAATAACTCAATATCCTCACCTCCTTTCTCCTCAGCATATCATATCTGTGTGCAATATCAGAAATTATAAACCCCTTTACAAACCTATAGAGTATATTGGGACTAATATTTGAATTCATTAATTATATACATTGTGACCAAATTGTGAACATCTGAATAGAAAATGTCTGGTTTTAGAGTGTAAAGTGTTTATGTGGAGATCTGTTAATATTGTCCTACAGGGGCATCATAAGACTCTAAGGTAAAAAGGTAAAAGTCACGGTTCCCCAGTGCTAGAAGAGATGTCACGCAAGCAATATGAAAAAAACAAGGGAAGAAAGTGTTAAAAACAAATCAACATACCTCCTTAGTAGATTCCATGGCAAGCACAGCAGGTGAAATGACAGAGAAGGAGTTCAGGATATACATAATTAAAATGTCCAATGATCTGAAGAATGATATAAGGGAACAAATACAGGTAGTAAAATATCATTTTGACAAAGAACTTCATAAACTAATACAAGAAGCAAAAGATTACTTCAATAGGGAGATAGAGGTTCTAAAATGAAACCAACCAGAAATTCTGGGAATAAAAGAAGCAATAAACTAAAATAAATGTTCAATTGAAAGCATCTTCAACAGATTAGACCACTTGGAAGACAGGATTTCAGATAATGAATACAAAATGTATAATCTTGGAAAAAATGTAGACCACACAGTGAAAATGGTAAGAAATCATGAGCAGAACATTCAAGAAATATGGGATAGCTTAAAAAGACCAAATTAAAGAGTTATTGGGATACAGGAAGGCATAGAGTTCAAACAAAAGAAATGAGTAATTTGTTCAATGAAATAATAGCAGAAAATTTTCCAAACATGAGGAATGAATGGGAAAACCAAATTCAATAGGCTTACCAAACATCAAATGTACAAAATCACAACAGATCCACACCAAGGTACATTATAATGAAAATGCCTACCATACAGAATAAGGAGAGAATATTAAAAGCCACGAGAGAAAGGAATCAGATTACATATAGGGGGAAACCAATCAGATTATGTGCAGATTTTTTAACCCAGAACTTAAAAGCTAGAAGATCCTGGAATAATATATATCAAGATCGGAAAGAAAATGGATTCCAACCAAGAATCTTGTATCCAGAAAAATTAAGCTTTAGATTTGAAGATGAAATAAAAACCTTCTGTGATAAACAAAAGTCAAAAGAATTCACAACTTGAATGCCTGCACTACAGAACATCCTTGGCAAAATAATCCATGAAGAAGAAAAGAAAAACAATAATGAAAATCAGCAAAAGGAGATATTAAACTAAAGGAAACACTGAAACACCAGAGGAGAAACCAAATCAAGTTAAATACCAAAAATAAACAAAAATGGCTGGGAATATAAATCATGTCTCAATAATAACCCTGAATGTTAATAGCCTAAATTCACCATTCAAAAGACACAGACTGACAGACTGGATTAAAAGAAAAGATCCAACAATATGCTATCTCCAAGAAACTCACCTCATAGAAAAAGACATCAACAGCTTGAAAGTGAAAAGCTAGGAAAAATCTTACCACTCACATGGGCTGCGGAAGCAAGCAGGGGTTTCCATTCTCATATCAAATAAGGTAGACTTCAAGCCAAAGTTAATCAAAAGGGACAAAGAAGGATATTTCTTACTACTTAAGGGAACCATTCATCAACAAGACATAACAATAATGAATTTATATGCCCCAAATAATGGAGTGCCTACATTCATCAAACAAACCCTTCTCAAGTTCAAGAGTCAAATAGACCACAACACAATTAATTATTCTAGGAGACTTCAACACACCTCTTTCACCACTGGATAGATCATCCAAATAAAAGCCAAACAAAGAAAATTTAGACCTCATTAATACAATTAAAAACTTAGATTTAATGCACATATATAGAATATTTCATCCTTCAGTGAACAAATATACTTTCTTCTCAACAGCACATGGCTCCTTCTCCAAAATAGACCATATATTATGCCACAAAGCAACTCTTAGCAAATACTCTAAAAGTGGAGACACTACCCTGCATTCTATCAGATAATAATGGAATGAAACTAGAAATCAATGATAAAATAAAAAGCAAAATAAAAAAATTTATTCCAACACCTGGAGACTAAACAACATGCTATAGAATGAACAATGGGTTGCAAAAGACATCAAGGAGGAAATTAAAAAATTCCTAGAGGTGAATGAGAGTATCAAAATCTCTGGGACACTATGAAGGCAGTAGTAAGAGGAAAGTTCATTGCATGGAGTTCATTCCTTAAAAGAAGAAATAACCAACTGTTGCTGCCTAAGGCAACGATACCTCAGGAAAGAAATCAGAGGCAGACTGGGAATGAGTGGTTTCTTTATTCTCGCTTCTTCTTCTCTCCTTTCTCTCCCTATATGATGCCCCCAGCCTCGTTAAATACTCTTCACCCATTAAGCATACACGTGTACAGGTGCGGCACAGAAAGATTTTTAGTCAAATTCATTAAAGTCAGGTGTAAACAAGTAAACGCCACCTCTTGGCTCTCAGCCAGCCGCCAACTTAGAGCTACTTCCTCATCAAAGGCTCTTACATTTTCCCCTTTTTGTTTTAAAAGAGGGATAGCTTAAATGGATGGGTGACGATCCTCACCACATCAGGATCGACTGTGCCTGTCTTAGGCGTCTGCATGTGCAACCGACATTCTTACCCATCATCAGATAATCAAGGTCGTAAATAAAGTGCCCTTGACTCCTGTCAGGTTGATATGTTGGTCACATGAGACTTTCCCGTCTTTGAATTCCAGCCGTCCAATCGAGCCAACCAATCATGATGCTCCGGTTCTAAGGCGGCAAGCTTTGTGCTGACAAGCCATGTTCCATTAAGTAGCATACTAAGTTCTCTAGACAAATCAGCTGCCCTATTAAGGTTAAAAAAGGGATACCCGTAAGGTATTGTCCTGTATAATGTCCTAACATCCTATAGTAGAAAGATCTGCCAAAATGTCCACTTGCTCCCGGAGAAGATCAACACGTTGATTGACAATTTCAAAATGTGGTGCTGATCTAGGAGGCCCTGTGCATGCAGAGCAGAGGCCATATTGCTGGTGGAGTTGTTTAATGCTTGAGCAGTAGGAATGCTTGTAGCAATTGTGACCCCTGCAGCTGTAGCAGCAGCGGCCGTTTCTTTTATGTCTAGACAATGCCACTGGCAAGTCTTCAGGGCCCACTAAGACTGGCATAGGGATGTACCTAGAAACTCAAGCAACAATCATTAGAGGAAAGGCAGTGCCATTCCAGCACTGAGTCAATAAGCGAGTTGTAGGAGTGCAATTCAAACTGAAAAATAGAACTATTAGATCTTAGGTCAGGTGTTTTAGTTCTAAAGTTGATCTCGCTCACATACATTGCTGCTTGAGCTCCCACGAACATTAGCTGGCAAAATATCACATTCATAACGGATTAAAGAAAGGCTGAGAGTATTTAGCTGACAAAATATTACATTTAAGATAGATTAAAGAAAAGCTAAGAGCATTTTAGAAAAATATTTTGTTAGCTGGAACTTTTGAGCCTCTGTATACACAGCAACCTTTTATGAATGTACCTGTTGAAACAATTTAACTTTGTAAATCAATAAAAAAAGTTAGTTACAAATAAATAATCCCATGTCAAATACCAAAATATCAGGCTGAACAGTATTAGTCATATTCCTTGCTGAAGAGAAGTCCTAGAGATACTTATAAATTAAGTTTGAAGGTACCTTTATTTTTTATTTGTTTACCCAATTTGAATATTTTTGACTTAAATGAATTAAAGGTATTTGGATCCTTTTTTTTGGGGGGAGGGGGATAAATGACTTAACATGACACCTCAAAGCCCTAGAAAAAGAAGAACAGATCAACACTAAAAGCAGTAGAAGACAGGAAATAATTAAAATCAGGGCTGAAATTAATGAAATTGAGACTAAAGAAACAATTGAAAGAATTGACAAATCAAAAAGTTGATTCTTTGAAAAAATAAATAAAATTGACTGACTCTTAGCCACGCTAACAAAATAAGGAGATAAAAACTTCAAATTACTAACATCTGTGATGAAAAAGGAAATATCACAACAGACACTTCAGAAATACAGAAGATAATTAGAAATTATTTTGAAAACTTGTACTCTAATAAAATAGAAAATATCGAAGGCATTGACAAATTTCTAGAGTCATATGAATTGCCCAAACTGGATCTGGAGGTTATACACAATTTAAACAGATCAATTTCAAGTGAGGAAATAGAAGATGCCATCAAAAAACTACCAAGAAAAGCCCAGGACTGGATGGATACACAGCCGAGTTCTACAAGACCTTCAAAGAAGAACTAATACCAATACTCTTTAACTTATTTCAGGCAATAGAAAAATAGGGAGCTCTTCCAGACTCATTATTGCCCTGATTCCAAAATCAGGCAAAGACACATCAAAAAAAGAAAACTTCAGACCAATATCTTTCATGAACATAGATGCAAAAATTCTCAACAAAATTCTGGCATATCGAATATGAAAAGACATCAAAAAGATAGTGCACCACAATCAAGTGGGGTTTATCCCAGGGATGCAAGGTTGATTCAACATATGGAAATCAATAAATGTAATATATCACATCAATAGGCTTAAATATAAGAACTATATGATCATCTCAATAGATGCAGAAAAAGCATTCGACAAAATACAGCACCACTTTATGTTCAAAACACTAAAAAAAAATAGGGATAACAGGAATGTATCTCAACATTATAAAAGCTGTCTATGCGAAGCCCCAGGCTAACATCATCCTAAATGGAGAAAAATGAAAGTATTCCCTCTAAAAACTGGAACAAGACAGGGATGCCCCCATTCACCCCTTTTATTTAACATAGTACTTGAAACTCTGGCCAGAGCAATTAGACAGATGAAAGAAATTAAAGGGATACGGATAGGAAAAGAAGAACTCAAATTAGCACTATTTGCTGATGATATGATTCAATACCTAGAAGACCCAAAAATTTCCACCAGAAAACTTTTAGAACTAGTAAATGAATTTGGCAAAGTAGCAGGATACAAAACCAACAGCCATAAACCAAAGCATTTATGTATATAGTAACAAATCCTCTGAAAGGGAAATGATGAAAACTACCCCATTTACAATAGCATCAAGGAAAATAAAATACTTTGGAATGAACTTAATGAAAGACATGAAAGACCTCTTTAACAAAAACTACAGAACACTAAAGAAAGAAATTGAGGAAGACCTTAGAAGATGGAAAGATCTACATTGTTCTTGGATAGGCAGATTTAATATTGTCAAAATGACTATTGTCAAAATGACAAAAGCATTATACAGATTCAATGCAATTCCAATCAAAATCCCAATGACATTCCTTATAGAAAGAGAAAAGGCAGTCATGAAATTCATCTGGAAAAATAAGAGATCCAGAATAGCTCAAGCAATCCTTAGCAAGAAGAGTGAAGCAAAGTTAGTCAATCTCAAAAATCCAAATATCGAATATTTTCTCTGATATAAGGAGGCTGATTCACAGTGGTGTTGGATCGGGGTACATAGGTACATAGGAGGATTAGAGAAATGCTAGAAAGGTCATAGGGGAGGGAGGGGAAGGAAGAGAGCAAGGGGGGATGGAGGGGGAAAAAAGAAAAGGTGGTTGAATAAGATGGATGTCATTATCCTAAATGCATGATTGAAGATTTGAATGGTACGAATATACATTGTATACAAACAGTGTTTTGTGAAAAGATGCTCTATATGTTTATTATGAATTATAATGCATAGTACTATTATAAAAATAAATAAATAAATAAATTTTTAAAAAATGAAAAAAAAAGAGTAAAGCAGGTGGCATCACAATACCAGACCTTAAACTATATTACAAAGCAATAGTAACAAAAACAGCATGGTACTTGCACCAAAATAGACATGTAGACCAATGGTACAGAATAAAGGACACAGAGAATAAAGCGCACATCTACAGCTATCTTGTATTAGACAAAGTGCCAAAAACACATTGGAGAAAAGACAGCCTCTTCAAAAAATGGTGCTGGGATAACTAGAAATCTGTATGCAACAAAATAAAATTGAACCTCTATCTCTCACTATGCACAAAACTCAACTCAAAGTGGATCAAGGACCTAGGGATTAAACCAAAGACCATGTGTCTATTAGAAGAAAAACTAGGCCCAAACCTCCATCATATCAGATTAGGCTCCTACTTCCTTAAAAAGATTTTTATTGCACAAGAATTAAAATCTAGAATTAATGAATGGGATGGATTCAAACAAAAAAGCTTCTTCTCAGCAAAAGAAACAATCAGTGAGGTGAATAGAGAACCTACTAATTGGGAAGAAATCTTTACTACATGCACATCAGATAGAGCACTGATCTCTAGAATATATAAAGAACTTAACAATTTATGACCAAAAGAAACAAATAACCCAATCAATAAATGAGCCAAGAAACTGAAAAGACACTTCTCAGAAGAGGATATACAATCAACCAACAAATACATGAAAAAATGCTCAACCTCTCTGGCAATTAGAGAAATGCAAATCAAAACCACTCTAAGATTTCATTTCACTCCAGTCAGAATGGCAGCTATTAAGAACACAAACAACAATAAATGTTGGAGAGGATGTGGGGGAAAAGGCACACTCATACATTGCTGGTTGCGGGGGCGCCTGGCAACCCAACCAGTGTTTGACAAGGATCCACTGGGAGAATGATGTTTGCAAGGACTCATCATCTCAGGAAAATGCCAGATGTATGCCTCTGGGCTCTGGTGCCTTTTTTGCACTATTTCTTAATAATATATTACTCATACTATTCTCTGATGTTGATCACTGAGGGTGGAAGGAATGCTATGGTATTTTCTAAAAAATATTAATAAAATATTAGAAACCATGACCCCTTCCCTACCACAGACAGTAAATAATCTTCTGCCACCGTGTGATGTGTCTTCTTCCTGGAGTGATTGTTATAAACATGTATTGTTATATATGGGAACAGTCACAGAGCCGCCTGTTTCTCCAGTCATGAGTATGCAAAAAGCACCTAGTCCCACTGTTAGTAATCAGGCATAAATTAAATGATATTGATTGGCTTACTTACACGAGTCATCTAACTTTCAGAAATCTGGTGCCTGCGATCCTGCTTTAGTAAGATTAGCTTTGCTAAACAATATATCAGATATCTACAATAAAAATTGGCCACGAGAACCACTGAAACCACTGCCCTCTTGCTAGCCTGAACTTAAAGTTTAACTTAGGCTAATTTAGACAAGAATAGAGTTAAGAGTCTAACACGTTTACTATAATTAAGCACTAGGTGATAAATTATGCAAAGGGCATTTATGTAGAAATAGAAACTTAAGATCAACCTTGCTGATTATATTCATAGATTTAGACATTAAAAATAGAACAATAGCAGGGGACGTGGTGGGGGTGTTATTATCTCATACAATCACTTTTCCTAGTAAGCCTGTTCTGTACTAAGAATTCTATGGGTCTTATGTTAACCACATTCTTGGCATGTTATACTTTAAGAAATGTATAAAAACTGTGTGTGAGTTCAATAAAATTGGCAGCGTTCTACACTAGCCTGTGTGTCTGTGTGGTTGCTGTCCCATCCATCACTGACGCTGTCTCGCAGTTAGGACCCCCTGACCAGGAAGACCCCCCGACCCTGCTAGGGCTGGACCCTGGCAGCTGGTGGGACTGCAAAATTGTGCAGCCAATATGGAAAGCAGTATGGAGACTCCTGGGAACAGAACCATCTTATGACCCAGCCATCCCACTCCTGGGTCTATTCCCAAAGGACTTAAAAACAGCATACTACAGGGAAACAGCCACATCAATGTTTATAGCAGCACAATTCACAATAGCTAGACTATGGAACCAGCCTAGATGCCCTTCAGTAGATGAATGGATAAAGAAAATGTGGTATATATAACACAATGGAATATTACTCAGCAATACAAGAGAATAAAATTTTGGCATTCACAGATAAATGGGTGAAGTTGGAGAATATAACACTAAGTGAAGTTAGCCAATCCCAAAAATCCAAATGCCGAATGTTTTCTCTGATATAAGGAGGCTGATTCCCAGTGGAGTTGGGACGGAGAGCATAGGAGGATTAGAGGAACACTAGGAAGGTCAATGGGGAGGAAAGAGAAAGGAGGGGCAAGGGGGTAAAAAGAAAAAAATAGATGGTAGAATGAGACGATATCATTACCCTAAGTGCATGTATGAAGACACGAATGGTGTGAATATACTTTGTATACAACCAGAGATATGTAAAAATGTGCTCTATATGTGTTTTATTAATTGTAATGCATTCTACTATCATATACAACACATTTGAATAAGAGAGAGAGAGAGAAAGAGAGAGGAAAACACATAGACATCATGAAAAATAAAAGGGAGGAAAATGCCCAAAACAAACCAAGGTACTACAACAATAGAATCCATAGATAGCACAGTAGGTTAAACGTCAGAGAAGGCATTCTGAATATACATAATTAAAATGACTTGGTATTTAAAAAATGACATAAGTGAGCATATACAGGCAAAAATCAATCTTTCCAACAAAAAGATAAGAGCAACCATCCATCACACCAAAAAAGAGATGACACAGTAAATACAGGTAGCAAAAGTTTACTTTAAGAAAGAGAGCGTCTGAGAAAAAACAAACAGAAATCCTTGAAATGAAAGAAACAATAAGCCATTTTAAAAACTGAATATACAGTATCACCAACAGATTGGATCACTTGGAAGACAGGACCTCTGACAATGAGGACAAAATGTGTAATCTTGAAAATAACGTTGACCTCACAGTGAAGATGGTAAGAAACCATGAACAGAATATCCAAGAATTATGGGATACCATCAAAGACCAAATGTAAGATTTATTGGAATAGAGGAAGGTGCAGAGATTCAAAACAAAGGAATGCACAATATCTTCAATGAAATAATATCAGAAAATTTCCCAAAAAGAAGAATGAATTTGAAAATGAAATATAAGAGGCCTATAGGACACCAAATGTACAAAATTGCAACAGATCTACACCAAGGCACGTTATAATGAAAATGCCTAGCATACAAAATAAGGATAGAATTTTAAAGGCTGCAAGAGAGAAAAATCAGATTACCTATAAGGGAAAACCAATTTTGATATCAGCAGATTTTTCAACCCAGATCCTCATAATCAGGAGATCCTGGAACAATATATACTAGGCTCTAAAAGATAAGGGGTGCAACCAAGAATCTTATATCAAGCAAAATTAAGCTTTAGATTTGATGATGAAATAAAAACCTTCCATAATAAACAAAAGCTAAAAGAATTCACAAGAAGAAAGCCTGCTCTACAGAACATTCTTGACAAAATATTCCATGAGGAGGAATTGAAAAACAACAATGAGAATCTGCAAAGGGAAAAACTACAATAAAGGAAAATCCAACCAAAGGAGAAACAAAGTCAAGCTAAATAAAAAAAAAAAAAGGACAGGTAATACAAATCATGTCTCAATAATAACCCTGAATGTTAATGGCCTAAACTCAACAATTAAAAGACATAGGCTGATAGATTGGATTAAAAATTTTTAAAAAGACCCAACAATAGAGCCGGGCACGGTGGCGCACGCCTGTAATCCCAGCACTTTGGGAGGCTGAGGCAGGAGGATCACGAGTTCAAAGCCAGCCTCAGCAATGGCGAGGCACTTAGCAACTCAGTGAGACCCTGTCTCTAAATAAAAATACAAAAAAGGTCTGGGGATGTGACCCAGTAGTCGAGTGCCCCTGAGTTCAATTCCCGGTACCACAAAAAAAAAAAAAAAAAAAAAAAAAAAAAAAAAAAGACCCAACAATATGCTGCCTTCAAGAGACACATCTAATAGGAAGAGACCCACAGACTGATGGCGAAAGGATGGGATTAAATATATCATTCACACAGTCTATGTAAGCAAGCAGGGGTTTCCATCCTCATATCAAATAAAGTAGACATCAAGCCAAAGTTAATCAAAATAGATAAAGATGGACATTTCATACTGCTTAAGGGAATCATACATCAATAAGACATAACTGTTGTAAACATATATGCCCCAAATAATGGTCATCTGTGTTCATCAATTTAACTCTTCTCAAGTTCAAGAGTCAAATAGACCACAACACAATAATTCTAGGTGACTTTAACACACCTCTTTTACGACCGTATAGATCTTCCAAACAAAAGCTAAACAAAGAAACTACAGAACTCAATAATACAATCAATAACTTACACTTAACTGATATATATAGTCCATATTATCCATCGATGAGCCAATACACTTTCTTCTTAGCAGCACATGGATCCTTCTCTAAAATAGACTATATATTATGCCATAAAGCAACTCTAAGCAAATATACAAAAGTAGAGATACTACCCTGCATTCTATCAGATCATAATGGAATAAAATTAGAAATTAATGATAAGAAACGAAAACTACTCCAATACCTGGAGACTAAATAATATGCTACTGAATAAACAATGGGTTGCAGAAGACATCAAGAAGGAGATTAAAAAATTCTTAGAGGTAAATGAGAATACTGATGGAACATATTGAAATCTCTGGGACACTATGAAGGAGTTCATTCCTTCAATGAAGAAAAAGTGAACAAACAAATGAACTAACATTACATCTCAAAGCCCTAGAAAAATAACAAATCAACACCAAAAGTAGTAGAAGACAGGAAATAATTAAAATCAGAGCTGAAATCAATGACCACAAAAATAAAAAAAAAACCCACTTGAAATAATTGACAGAACAAAAAGTTGGTTCTTCGAAAAGATAAATAAAATTGATAAACCATTAGCTATACTAACAAAGAAAAGGAGAGAGAAAACTCAACTTGGCAATATCTGTGATGAAAAAGGAAACATCACAATGGGCACTACAGAAATACAGATGATAATTAGAAATTATCTTGAAAATTTATACTCCAATATAATAGAAAATATCAAAGGCATCAACAAATTTCTAGAAACATATAGACTCAAAGATAAAAATCATATGATCATCTTAATAGACACAGAGAAAGCTTTTGACAAAATATAGCACCCCTTCATGTTCAAAACACTAGAAAAACTAGGGATAATAGGAACATACCTCAACATCATAAAGGCCATCTATGCTAAGCCCCAGGCCAACATAATCCTAAATGGAGAAAAATTGAAAGCATTCCATCTAAAAACTGGAACAAGACAGGGATGCCCTCTTTCACCACTCGTATTTAACATAGTTCTTGAAACCCTAGCCAGAGCAATAAGACAGATGAAAGAAATTAAAGGGATATAGATAGGAAAAGAAAACTCAAATTATCATAATTTGCAGATGATATGATTCTATACATAGAAGATCCAAAAAATTCCACCAGAAATCTTCTAGAACCAATAAGTGAATTCAGCAAAGTGGAGGGGGCAAGGGGATAGGAATAATGGCAAAATGAGTTAGACATCATTACCCTAAGTACATGTATGAAGACAGAATTAGTGTAAAAATACTTTATGTAAAACCAGTGACTTGAAAAATAATGCTCTTTATATATATTATGAAATGAATTGCATTCTGCAAGCGTGTATAACAAATTAGGAAAAAAAAAGAAGAGCTGAATTTGTTAATCAGTATAATATTTGAGAGATGATGGAAATGTATATGTTTTTGTCAAAAATATATTCTAACATTTTTCATATCAAAAACAAAAACAAAAAAAAAGAGTATGTAGTACCCCATCACAAGTTCAGATATCTGTGGTCAACTACAGGTTAAATGGAGAATCTCATACACTACAGCACTTTCACCTTGCTTCTATTAATGTCTGTCATTATGAATCCAGAGCTCGAGATAAAATTATATTCTTTGATTCACGAATGCATTTCTGTGTTTTTTAATCACAAATTCAAAGAATAAAATACAGAGATAATACAGAAGGTGAGAGTGAACAAAGGAGGATTTATTTAAAAGAGAAGAAAAGTAAATTCCTACAAGGTTAAAGGGGAAATTATGGCAACTTTTCAATTTAAATGTGCTAGTCTATAAGGCTTATATAACTTCTGCGTAGGGGCATTGAACAACATTCATGCTTAACAGGTATTGAAAAGGTGTTAGGGATGCTGTCTTTGTCTGTGACACTCCAATTATCTGTGTCTTTTAAATCTTGACTTTGAAAATTCCTGTAATTTCTGTCCTGGTACAAACCCACTTCCATTTTGGACACCTTAGGACAAAGGAGTTTGCTGGAATATTTGGAATGTTTGTACAGTTTAACCTCATAGAGTGGTGTTTACATTAAAAAAAAAAAAAAAACCTTAATCGAGGCCAATCAATTACCTGATGTTTAGTTTTATATTTTTATTCAATTATAGTTGTCCTAATTTATTAAAAATTACCATCATCAATTAAAAAAATATTTCTCATCTATCCCCCAACTACCATCTGCTGAAACTAAATCCTCAGAAAGTATAGCCAAGAGGAAGGGATTCCCTTCTTTGGTCCAGCCCCAATTCAAGGAATAGTCACTGGAGTGTAATACACTTCAAATACTAGTATTGACTAGTAAGATGTAAACAGAAACGGTATTTGCAACTTCTTGGGAAATTCTTTTTTTTTTTTTTTTTTGGTACCAGGGATTGAACTCAGGAGCACTCAACCACTGGGCCACATCCCCAGCCCTTTTTTGTATTTTTTTAAGAGGGTCTCTCTGAGTTGCTAAGTGCCTCACCATTGCTGAGGCTGGCTTTGCACTTGTGATCCTCCTGCCTCAGCCTCCCAAGTCGCTGGGATTATAGGCATGTGCCACCATGCCTGGCTTTTTGGGAAATACTTAAAGGGAAATTTTACTTTTTCTTCTGCCTAGAATATGAATACACTGGCTGGAGCTATAGCAGCCATGTTGGACCAGATATAGAGGGTACATACTGGTTTTTACAGAACAAAAAGTAGAAAACTGGGTTATTGATGATTGTGGAGTCATAAATCTAGCTCTAGGGTTCCTATGTTTATGAAAAATAAACCATCTTGTTCAAACCACTATTATTTGGACTGATATATTGCAAAAAGCCAGATCTTAACATCTTAAAAAATACATGAAGTAGTAGGGCGCGGTGGTGCACGCCTATAATTCCAGCACTTAGGAGGCTGAGGCAAGAGAATTGTGAGTTCAAAGCCAGCCTCGGCAATGGTGAGGCACTTAGCAACTCAGTGATACCCTGTCTCTAATAAGATACAAAAACAGGCTCGGGATGTGGCCCAGTGGTCGAGTGCCCCAGTACCAAAAAAAAAAAAAAACATGAAGCAAAAGAAACATACTGTGGAGCCAAGCCTTCAGGGCAAAATGCCTCTGAAAAAAAGATATAAATTAGAGAGGTGGGTGAGGGGAAGACCAGGATGGAAATTGTTCTTCAAAATAGTAAAACTCTTAGTTTGACAATCTCTGGGATACAGCTGTCTGTTTCCCACCTCTGTATCCTAAAGGGAACTGTGACTACTCAAAAGCACAATCCACAGTCTCAGACCCTTATGCCATGGTGAAGGCCCTTTGGCCACATCACATCATAGAGGATGCCAGTGGTGATAGCATGTACAGGAGGAGTAATCACACTGTTGGGCTGGAAGCCCAGAGTCCAAGGTCTGCATGTATTCCTGTCATCTGCCATGGGATCCTCACCAGAGTAAACACTATGATATTTGGACTTTCAGCCTCCAAAACTGTGAGATAAATAAAATAAATATCTTTTCTTTATAAACTTAACCTGACTCAGGTATTTCATCACAGTGATAAAACGAGTTAATATGCAGAGTACTTCCAATTCCTCCCTTCTCTCATAACACTGTTGTCATTTATCTATGGAGTTATGATCACAGAATATATCATTGCTATTATTAGTTTGAACAGACCATTATCTGATATTTCAATTGAGAATAAGAAAAATAAAAGATTTTATTTTACCTTCATTTATTCTTAAAATTCTTCCTTCCTTCATGTATGTCTGAGTTTCTGATCTATATAATAATTTATTTCTCTCTGAAGAACTTTATACCTTTCTTTCAAGGTGGGTCTTCTGACAACAAATTCTTTTAATTTTTATTTCTTTGAGAATGTCTTCATTTCTTCTTCACTTTTGCAAGAAAATTTTACTGAATACAGAATTCTAGTTTAATTCTAGTTCCTTTACACACTTTAAATATTTCATTCAGGGCTGGGGTTGTGACTCAGTGGTAAAGCGCTTACCTAGCACGTGCGTGGCCCGGGTTCGATCCTCAGCACCATGTAAAAATACAAGGCATTGTGTGCAACTAAAACAAATAAATAAATATTTTTTAAAAAATTTCATTCAGTTTTCTTCTTGAATGGTGTCTTGAAGAGAAGTTCAATTAAGCCTTATTCTTATTTCTTCTCCATAGGTAAGATGAATTTTTTATTTTTTCCCCTCTGACTTCTTTCAAAATTTTTTTGTCTTTGCTATTATGCAGTTTGAGTTTTGCTATTTAACTTGTTTGGAGTTCTCTGAGCTTCCTGGACCTGTGGTTTGTGTCTGTCATTAATTTTGGAAAATATTTCAGCCATTATTTCTTCAAATAATTTTTCCACTGCTTTTTCACTTTCTTCTAATGTTCTCATTATATAAAAGTTTCATGTTTTGCAATTGGTCCATAGTTCTTAGATATTCTGTTCCACCCTTTTCCTTTTTCCTTTTTAGTTTTAGTCCTCCCCTCTTACACCTTCTCTCCAGTGTTGGAGATCCAGCCCATGGTCTCACAGATGCTAGGCAAACAGTCTGTTACTGAATCACACTTCCAGCTTCCTTCTGTCATTTCTATCTCAAGCTCAGATATTCTTCCTTGACTGTTTCTATTCTACTCATATGCTCATAGAAAGCACTCTTCATTTATGCTACAGTATTTTTGATCTCCAAAATTTCTTTTTGATTCTTGGAGTTTTCATCCCTCTGTTTATATTACCCTTATATTCTTGAATTTTGTCCACTTTTCCTTCAACTTTGAAAGTTAGGCAAAGTTGGAATTGGAAATTTCTATTTATCCAGGCTGGTTAGGCTCTGGTAAACCCCAAGTTAATCAGGCTCTGTCAGAATAGTTTTCTTTAAGGGCATACTTTCTCATGAAAACAGTTCAGGGCATATTTCAAAATGGTTACTATTTCCTCCCTCTGTCAGAGAATATTTTTCTTTCTTTGGTAGGGATCCTAGAAGTAAAATTCACAAAAGTGTAAGTGTCCCTCATCTCCGAAGACCAGTACCCCTTGAGGTTTTTAATTCTCAAGTTTTTCCCAGTAAGCCTTCAGTGACTTATCAGTTATAGTTTAATCATAGTTTCTATGGTTTTAGTGTGTCCCCTTAAAATTCATATATTGGAAGCTTAATCCTAACATTCATACCTTAGTGATATTTGGAAGTGGGATGAAATCTTTAGAAGGTAATAGGATGAGTTACAGTCATGAGGGTAGGGCATCCATGACAGGATTAGTGGCTTTGTGAGAAGAGGAAGAACAACTTTAGTTAGCATGCTTGCTTGGTGTTGACATGCAATGCCTTCCACCATGTTCTGATGCAACAAGAAAGCCTTAACCAGATGCTGGGATAATACTCTTAGACTTCCCAGCCTCCAGCACTATGAGTCTCTCTTCTTTTAAATTACCTCATCTCTGGTGGAGTTTTTTTAAAAATATATCTTTTAGTTGTAGATGGACACAATACTTTTATTTTATTTATTTATTTTTTTTATGTGGTGCTAAGGATCAAACCCAGTGCCTCACACGTCAGGCAAGGGGTCCACCAATGAGCCACAACCCCAGCCCCTCAGGTAAATTTTTTACAGCAATAGAAAACAGACCAAGACAGTGTTCCACTGATTCCTGGCTTCTGCTCCAAGTAGTCTCTGTGTTTGTTTGTATGTCTCCTCAGTTTAGAAGATAGAAGTTTGCCCTATGACCTCAGTTCTCTAATAAGTTTAAGAAGATTGCACATTTTAATTTTGTATAGATATTTTCTTGTTGTGAGGATATGAGTGACATCTCCAAGCTCTAAGCTTCTTACATGTTGGACTGGAAACTTCTAAGTCCCTTTAAAATGTTCCCTTGACCACATAGACTTGACCCACAAATATGACTGGAAATGAGAAGGCACATTCTGTTTTGTCTCCATCCCTCCACCTTTTACTTCCCCTCTCACCTCACAGTCCTTCAAGGTCAGCTCTGGGGTGGGGAAAAAAAAAGCTATTATAAAAAAAGTTTCATTGTCGTCTTTGTAGCAAATGCCTAAATGCTGTTACTTCAGTCATTAAGCACATTTTAAGAGATTGACCCCAAATCCAGAAGCTCTAACGCTGCCATTTTCCGAATGTTTCAGGAGGCATCTCACAAGTCCGGATGAAGTTAGAATCTGACAGGCAGTCAGTATAGATAGGTAAATCGAGTCAGATCTTCAGATCAAGAAAGCCAATTTTGAGTGAGTCCTGGGAAATTGGAGACTGTCCCCTGAGGGATTGGAATGTTAATTCCTGCAGAGTCCTTCCTCCACCCTTATCAAAAACCTGCCCCTCCCCCAACCTGTTGCCTAGGTAACCGGTCCCAGGAACTGCCTCTCCCTACAGGGAGCTATAAAGTCGTTAATTAATGTGTCCCGGGCTGCTCCATCCTGCCCTTCCCCCTTCAGCCCATCTGCTTCTCACCTTTTGGCCATCTCCTGGGCCTGGTTGCTACTCAGGAAGGAGAGAGATAAGGGGAACAGAGCAGGAGAACAACAAAGGAAGCCCAGGACTATACAAAGGGTAGACCTGTGTCGCTGCCTGCAGCAATTGCTGCTTGCAGCAACCATACCACAGGAGAAAACTCAGATGCAGACTGGAAATGAAAAGTTCTTTTATTCTTCTTTCTTCTAACTTCTCTCTCCGGCTCCAACAACCTCTCCAACTCCAACCACTCCAACTCCAATCAACCCTCTAACCTCACCCGGTTAAATACATTTTGCCTCAACAAGGACAAGTGCTTACAGCTCAAGCTTACAGGTGCATCACACAGTGTTCACGTGCATAAAAAGATCCTTAGATAAATGCATGAATATCAGGTGAAAATACTTGAACACTTTTATGGCTCTCAGCTAACCGCCATCTTAGCTATCCTCAATTAGGGCTCTTACAGACCTGCCCCGCTACTTGGGATATCAGGATACCAGCAATGACCTCCCGCCCCATAAGTCTATGTTACCCATTTTAAATAAACCCTGCTTTATATGCTTGCCTTGGCGTGCTTCTCTAATGTTCAAACTTCAACATTTGGGGGAGCAGAACTCATCACCGACAACCGGTGGTATGACAGAGAGCTCTCTTTCTGATGGCTTACTGCACATAGACTTGACCTGCTGGTTGATTTGTTTCTCCTTTCCTCCTTTCTAGCAGACTTGCTTCTCTTTTTCTTCTTCTTCTTCTTCTTTTTTTGGTCATGTTCTTGTTGGTGGTAGGGGGTTTACCAGGGATTGAACTCATGGGCACTCGAAGACTGAGCCATACCCCCAGCCCTATTTTGTATTTAATTTAGAGACAGGATCTCACTGAGTTGCTTAGTGCCTCACTTTTGCTGAGGCTGGCTTTGAATTTGCTGTCTTCCTGCCTAAGCCTCCCAAGCTGCTGGGATTACAGGTTTGAGCCACCATGCCAGGCTGCTTCTTTTCTTTTTCAAAATGATTCTACTCCAGCGTTAACAGTTGAATTATACCTACCTAAAATTACATCAAATTTCTAATTCTGAGTATCTTAGCCTGTGATCTTATTTAGAAATAAACTTCCTATAGGAGTAATCACGTTAAAACGAGGTCTTTGGAGGGTATTAATCCAGTATTATTTGTGTTCTTATAAAAATTTTAAATACATATATTATTGCCTGTATTCTCAATAATTGCCACTTTGGAGTGAGATGAAATCTTAGCTTTGATTTGCATTTCTCTAATTGCTAGAGATGTTGAACATTTTTTCATATATTTGTTGATCAATTGTATTTTTTCTTCTGTGAAGTGTCTGTTCAGTGCCTTAGCCCATTTGTTGATTGAGGGTTTTTATTTTATTTAATTAATTTTTTTTGGTGTTAAGTTGTTTTAGTTCTTTATAGATCCTAGAGATTACTTTATCTGAGGTGCATGTGGCAAAGATTTTCTCCCAATTTGTAGGCTATTCAAATTATTGTTTTCCTTTGCTGAGAAGAAGCTTTTAAATTTGAATCCATCCTATTTATTGATTCTTGATTATACTTCTTGTGCTGTAGGGGTCTTGTTAAGGAAGTCAGATCATAGGCAGACATTGTGAAGATTTGGGCCTTCTTTTCTTCTAGTAGGTACAGGGTCTCTGTTCTGGTGCCTAAGTCTTTGATCCACTTTGAGTTGAGTTTTGTGCAGGGTGAGCAATAAATGTTGGCAAGGATGTGGGGAAAAAGGTACACTCATACATTGCTGGTGGGAATGCAAATTGGTGCAATCACTAGGGAAAGCAGTATGGAGAATCCTCCAAAAACTTGGAACGGAACCACCATTTAACCCAGCTATCCCCCTCCTAGGTTTATACTCAAAGGACTTAAAATCAGCGTATACAGTGATGCAGCCATGTTAATGTTTATAGCAGCTCAATTCACAATAGCTATACTATGGAATCAACCTAGGTGCTTTTCAAAAGGTGAATGGATAAAGAAAATGTGGTATATATATTTAATGGAATATTACTCAGCTTTAAAGAAGAATGAAATTATGGTATTTGCTGGTAAATGGATGGAGCTGGAGAATATCCTGCTAAGCGAAAGAAGCCAATCCCAAAAAACCAAAGGTCAAATGTTTTGTCTGATATGTGGATACTAATTCACAGTAAGGGGTGGGGGAGAGAAGAATAGAGTTACTTTGTATTAGGTAGAGGAGAGTGAAGGGAGGGGAGGGGATATGGGGATAGGAAAGATAGTTGAATGAAACAGACATTATTAACTTATATACATATATGATTGCATGTCATGTGATTCTATAACATGTATATTCTATACATTCATGATTCTATAACATGTATGTTCTATAACATGTCGATGTGATTCTATAACATGTACAATCAGAAAAATGAGAGATTATACCCACATTTATGTATGATATATCAAAGTGCATAAATGCATTCTACTATCATATATAACAAATTAAAAATTTTAAAAAGAAAAAAATTAAATACAGAGACAAACACACAGGGAGAATGTCACGTGAAGATGAAGACAGAAAATGAGTAGTGCATCTAAAAGCCAAATAATACCGGAGAACTACCAGAAGCTAGGAGAGAGGCATAGAACAGATTCCCCCTCACAACTCACAGGAAGGAACCAGCCCTGCCAAAACCTTGATCTTGGACTTCTAGTCTTCAGAACTAGGAGACAATAATTTTTTGTATTTAAGCCACTCAGTTTGAGGAACTTTGTTATGACAGTACAGAAGACTAATATAATACCAAGTCACATACCAGAATGTACCAGATGTTGGGGGAAACTTGACAGTTATTAAGCCCTTACTCAAGCATCACAGATACCCTCATTCAGTTTCTTGTCTTTATTTTCAGGCAAGACAGTTATGTACTCACCTTTGGGATTGTGTTTTCCAAACTCCAAGGTTATTGGCCATGTCCTCCCCCATCCTAAAACAAATAAACAACAACAACAACAAAAACTTTTACGACCTTCCTTCTCAGTGGAGTGATGGTATAGCAAGAGGCTAGATCACACAGAACCTTATAGTCCTATGTAAACTATTTTTTAATTTATTCTATTTGAGTGAGGAAGCTATTAAGGTTTTTAAAAGGAAAATGACAAGTTCTGATTGATTTTTTTAAAAGATTTTTACATATGAAATTGGAGACTAGACTGTACAGAGGCAAAAATAGAAACATGCAAAGCAATTAAGAGACAGATATTGTATCCAGCATGGACTAGAGTGATAGTAGTAGAGATGGTGAGAAGAGGTTAAATTTAGGATACCTTTTGGAGAAAGAGTCAACAGATTTTGCTGTGGAATTTCATGTGCAATGCAAGATTAAAAAGGAATCAAACTCAGAGTTTTGTAAGCCATTTAGGGATTTTATGGTTATTTTTACTATCAGGGATTTTTTTTTTTTTCATGACGGCTGAGTTTAGAACCAAACCAGAACCAAACCTTTGTTAGCCATGCAAAGGCAGCTCTCCACAGCTGTTTTCAATCTATATTATTATTCAGGAGATAGGAGAAAGAGTTGGGTCAGAAAGCCTATCCTTCACATATTCCTTTTGTTGTTTTGTCTTTTCAGAGCTCACAAGAAAGCTCATGCAATTCATTCCTCCCTTTCCATGAAGGAATCATAAAAAAAAAAAAAAAAAAAAAAAAAAGTTAAAGGAGAGACATTGAGTAGAAAATGAAAAGGCTCTATGAAGTTATATGGAAGAAAACTGATGTCTTCACTCATTCAAACAAATCACCTATTCTTGATAATTTATTCTGCTAGAGAACTAGTAATAATTTCTCTTTTCCCTTATGTACTCCCTCCCACCCAAATAAAATTTATGCAGGAGTCATGCCAAATGTTGCGTAGTGAATAATGTGACTTTTCCTAACGACTGATCTGGTCTTTGTCCTCGGATTCTGGGAAAGAATCTATATCATATCTGATAGGAGTGTCTTTGTTTACGGTGGAGGGCGTCTAAGTGTAATAGTCTTAGCATAGGGCTCCCTGTGCTTAAAAGACCACCCTGTGACTTAGGGTGGAGGCTCTGGGACATGTGGTATCATTTGACCTGGAGATTGAGATCAAACACATGGGTAATCAAGCAATCAATCAATCCTGCCTACATAATGGAGCTCCAATAAAAATTCTGCATGTTGAAGCTCTGGTGAGCATCACTGGCTGGCAATGCATCCTTCGATGCATCTTGCCAAGCATCGATGTTGACAGGGTAACATGTCCTGACTGCAGTGGGAGAGTACAACAGAAGCATTGTGTTTGGTGCCTTCCAGGACTCTATCTTATGAAATTCTTCTCCTAGTGGATGTAAATTTGTATCCTTTCCTTGTAATTAACTAACCATAACAATTTTCAGTGAGTTCTGTGAGGACTTCTAGAGAATTTCAAACCTGAGGGTTTGAGGACGCCAACCTCACCCCCCACAACTTACAGTTGGTGTCAGGAATGAGGCAAGCCTTGTGGACTATGCCCTCTAACCTTGCAGTTTGCCTAACTCTAGGTAACTGTATACATCTACAACTTGTCATCCCCCCCCATAAACTAGAGACTATTTTTATTTTTAGTTGGTTTGTTTGAAACTCTTGTGAAGTGCTCTTTTCCACTATCATTATTTTATTTTTCCTTGAATAAAATTTCAAAATACATAGATAAAAGTAGAAGTTAAAGGTTACTAAATGGTTTTCATGACAAAGTATGCCCTTAAAGAAAACTATTTTAACAGAGCCTGATTAACTTGGGGTTTACCAGAGCCTAACCATCCTGGATAAATAGAAATTGCCAATTCCAACCTTGCCTAACTTTCAAAGTTGAAGGAAAAGTGGACAACATTCAAGAACATAAGGGTAATGTAAACAGAGGGATGGAAACTCCAAGAATCAAAAATAAATGCTGGAGATCAAAAATACTGTAGCATAAATGAAGAGTGTTTTCTATGAGCACATGAGTAGACTAGACAACAGTCAAGGAAGAATATCTGAGCTTGAGAATACATCCACTGAAATGTCAAAAGCAAGCTGGAAGTGTGGTTCAGTGATAGACTGCTTGCCTAGCATCTGTGAGATCGTGGGTTTGATCTCCAACACTGGAAAGAGAACCCATTTGAAATGGTTTGATTCTGTGATCCTGCTTTTTGAGCTTTGAATATAAATTGAACCTGGAAGGCAGAATGTCTTGTCATTACTATGCCACACTTTACACATACCTGCTTGGACTTGAGCAAGGGCAGGAATGTTAACTGATTCACCAAATTTAAATCAGAATTCAGAGGCTTTTGGATATGTGATATCATTTGACCTGATACTCCAATAGAGTTGGTTAGTGTAGACAGATCCTTGCCTTTATAATCTAGCCAAGTATGCTTTCTTTTCTTTTTTTGTAATTATTTTTATTAGTTGTTGACAGACCTTTATTTTATTTACTTATTTATATGTAATGCTGAGAATCGAACCCAGTGCCTCACATATGCTAGGCAAGTGCTCTACCACTGAGCCACAAACCCAGCCCCCAAGTATGCTTTCTTAATGAATTTGTCAAAGCGGTCAAAATGCTGGAGCTGAATCCAGTTGTGGCAGGTGGGTTTTATTTTTTAATTTAAGTGAATAACATGTAATTTGATAGTACATTTGTAGGTGTCTGTCTGCTGCATGACACTGAGAACATTTGACTTGAAGGGTACAGGTTGATTGACAAGAAAATAGATGGAAGGTGGCCTGTAATAGGAAGAGGAAATGCCAAACATGGTGCTGGGAGATTTCTTTGATCATAGCAGTGATCAAAGATGGACCAGCTGTTAGCCAGGAGAAAACAAATCTCCTCTCATTTTCTTTCTCTCTGTCAGATCTTGGTGCAAAAGAGGGGGGATGGAGAGAAAAACTGGAGTTTCTGGCTTCCCTAGAGATGTATGAATTAAAATCATAAATAAAAAACTAGCACAATTTAGATGGTGTTTATTAGAAAGGGGGAAATTTGGACTATAAATGTGTAAAAAGAAAGAAAAAAGAAAATTTGCACTACATATTTGTAGTCATCATTATTATAACAGTTTCTGCTAAGCACACATGGGCTTCTGTAATTCTAACAAAACACAAATTTTAACCCACACAATAACATTTTGCTACTTTACCTCCTTTCTCCTTACAGATTTGTATGAGGCATTTTTGTGGCCTGCTGAGGCAGAAGTGTACTCCACCAATTAGGTTAAAGTGAGACACATAACCTCATTCTTAATTTTGACATTTTATACAGGATGGGAGGTGAAAGTAGAAGGGTTGTTGTTAAATAGTGTATTATTTTCTTTTGCTGAGTAACAAATCACTTTAAAATTTATTTGACCAGAATTTTAATTACTATGTTAAATAGAAGTGGTGAAAGAGGGCATCCCTGTCTTGTTCCAGTTTTTAGAGGGAATGCTTTCAATTTTTCTCCATTTAGAATAATGTTGGCCTGGGATTAGCATATATAGCTTTTACAATGTTGAGATATGTTACTGTTATCCCTAGTTTTTCTAGTGTTTTGAACATGAAGGGGTGCTGTATTTTGTCAAATGTTTTTTCTGCATCTATTGAGATAATCATATGGTTCTATGAGTCTATTGATGTGATGAATTACATTTATTGATTTCTGTATGTTGAACCATCCTTGCATCCCTGGAATGAACCCTACTTGATCGTGGTATATTATATTTTTGATATGTTTTTGTATCCGTTTTGCCAGAATTTTATTGAGAATTTTTGCATCTATGCTCATTAAAAATATGGGTCTGAAGTTTTCATTTTTGATGTGTCTTTGCCTGGTTTGGGGATCGGGGTGATATTGGCCTCATAGAATGAGTTTGGAAGTGCTCCCTATTTTTCTATTTCCTGAAATAAATTGAAGAGTATTGGTATCAGTTCTTCTTTAAAGGTCTTGTAGAACTCAGCTGTGTATCCATCCGGTCCTGGACTTTTCTTGGTTGGTAGGCTTCTGATGGCATCTTCTATCTCAATGCTTGAAATTGGTCTGTTCAAATTGTGTATATCATCCTGCTTTAATTTGGGCAAATCATACAACTTTAGAAATTTGTTGATGCCTTTGATGTTTTATATTTTACTGGAGTACAAGTTTTCAAAATAATTTTGAATTATCTCCTGTATTTCCATAGTATCTGTTGTGATATTTCCTTTTTCATCACATATGTTAGTAATTTGAGTTTTCTCTCTCCTTCTCTTTGTTAGCCTGGCTAAGGGTCTGTCAATTTTATATATTTTTTTTCAAAGAACCAACTTTTTGTTTTGTCAATTTTTTCAATTGTTTCTTTTGTTTCAATTTCATTAATTTCAGCTCTGATTTTAATTATTTCCGGTCTTCTACCACTTTTGGTGTTGGATTGTTCTTCTTTGTCTAGAGCTTTGAGATGTAATTTTAAGTCATTTATTTGTTGACTTTTTCTTCTTTTGAGGAATGAACTCAATGCAATGAACTTTCCTCTTAGAACTGCCTTCATAGTGTCCCAGAGATTTCGATATGTTGTGTCTGTGTTCTAAGAATTCTTAAATTTCCTCTTTGATGTCATCTGCAACCCATTGTTCATTTTGTAGCATATTATTTAGTCTCCAGGTGTTGGAGTAGCTTTTATTTCTTATTTTATCATTGATTTCTAATTTCATTCCATTATGGTCTGACAGAATGCAGGGTAGTATCCCTATTTTTTAAATATTTGCTAAGAGTTGTTTTGTGGCATGGTCTATTTTAGAGAAGGATCCATGTGCTGCTGAGAAGAAAGTGTATTCACTTGTTGAAGGATGAAATATTCTATATAAGTCGGTTAAGTCTAAGTTGTTTATTGTATTTTTGAGTTCTATAGTTTCTTTGTTCAGCTTTTGTTTGGAAGATCTATCCAGTGGTGAAAGGGATGTGTTAAAGTCACCCAGAATTATTGTGTTGTGGTCAATTTGACTCTTAAACTTGAGGGGAGTTTGTTTGATGAACATGGATGCTCCATTGTTTGGGGCATATATACAAGACAGATGAAAGAAATTAAAAGGGATACAGATAGGTAACGTTGAACTCAAATTATCAGTATTTGCTGACAATATGATTTTATACCTAGAAGATCCAAAAAAATTCCACCAGAAAACTTCTAGAACTCATAAATGAATTCAGCAAAGTAGCAGGATACAAAATCAACACCCATAAATCTAAGGCATTTCTATATATCAGTGACAAATCCTCTGAAAGGGAAATGAGGAAAACTACCCCATTTACAATAGCATAAAAAAAAAGTACTTGGGGATCAACTTAACCAAAGACGTGAAGACCTCTATAATGAAAACTACAGAACATTAAAGAAAGAAATTATGGAAGACCTTAGAAGATGGAAAGATCTACCCTTTCTTGGACAGGCAGAACTAATATTGTCAAAATGACCATACTACCAAAAGCACTATACAGATTTAATGCAATCCCAATCAAAATCCCAATGACATTCCTCATAGAAATAGAAAAAGCACTCATGAAATTCATCTGGAAAAATAAGACTCCCAGAATAGCTAACGCAATCCTTAGCAAGAGGAGTGAAGCAGGTGGCATCAGTATACCAGAACTTAAATTATACTACAGAGCAATAGTAACAAAAACAGCATGGTATTGGCACCAAAATAGGCTGGTAGACCAATGGTACAGGATAGAGGACACAGAGACTAACACATATAATGTCAGTTATCTTATATTAGACAAAGGTGCCAAAAACATACATTGGAGAAAAGATAGCCTCTTCAACAAATGGTGCTGGGAAAACTGGAAATCCATATACAACAAAATGAAATTAAACCTCTATCTCTCACTATGCACAAAATTCAACTCAAAGTGGATCAAGGATCTAGGAATTAGACCAGAGACACTACACCTAATAGAAGAAAAAGTAAGCACTAATCTCCAACAGAGCTCTAGGCTCTGTTTCTTAGATTTCCTTTATTTCTGTGACTTGACAGGAAGAGTACAGGTCAGGTATTTTGCCTCATGTTTTTGGTGCCTTGTCTTTTCAAGGAACTTGATCGCTGGTGCCATAGTCTACCAAAATAAAAAAATTATGTTGCTTTTCACTCGTTTTAAAATTATTGTTTCCTTGATTGCAATGCAAAATTTAAATTACTCAGCAGATGTTATGAAGACTTTCAGTCTTGCTCTTGTCTTCCTTTTCAGTGGAAAGTGCTGCCCTGCAAACCATTTAAGGTCTGCACAGAAAATAAAAAATAATGTTGATTTAGTCCACACAGTCTTGCAACACTCTGCCTCCATCCAGGCATTAATTTCTGGCTAACTCCAATGAGTTCTTTTTATTTCCAAGAACATTCTCTACACTGCATTCCTTCTCCCATTAACACCCGCCCTTTGAACTCCCAATCCTTTTGTTACATAAGCTACTAAATTTCTCTAATACATAACAGTGTGGTCATTCAATCAACCAATATTTATTGACAGTCATTGTTCATGGTTGAGGATATTTTAAAGGACAGTTCTCCGAATATTATAAATGTTGACTCACTTTTCAGCGACCAGTCAGTCCTTCCTTCCTCTTAGCTGCCTTTACCTGTGTCCCCAGCACCTGGTTTGTTTAGCCTTATTAAATTAACAGTTGTGGAATAAATAAAAGCACTGACAGTACCATGTAAAATTTAATCAGTTGTCCCCCCTCTCCTAATTGATCATCCTGGATCTACACTTAAGACAGTTGACTTTGAAATCTGTTTCTGGAAAAACATAACATCAACATCCTTAGATTCCCACGTGTGTCAAGTATGGTAAGAATAAAACTTTAAATTGTCATTAGAATGCTAGTATTAACTTCGTATTGTTCGCGTCTTAATCTTTCAAAATTACACCTCCCGTCTTTTCTAGGGTTGAATGTAGTGTAAAACCGGATAAACCATGTGCGGGAGAACGGGGAACAAGGAACCACCCAGAAGTTTTAAAAATTCCACTTGTAGAACTAGGCTTTAAGGAGGTCCGGTCTTCCAAGTTTACCCAAGTAGTCCTCAAAAGGAACGGCAAACACAGGTTGCGGGTTAACACTTTTAAGTTCCACGGACATCTCTCCCACTCTTCCCACTTAGGGCCACAGGAACCGACCAGGCGGCCACGCCCAGCCCATTTCCGGGTTGTCGCGCCGCCGCCGTCGTCGCGCGCGCAATGACGTTTCAGGCTCCTGTGGACCCCGGAAGTGCAACTCGAACTTGGTCGGGGCGCGGATCCCGAGAGGGAAAGTCACAACAACCGCACGAGGGAGTTCGACTTGCGAGCTGGAAGGCCACGCCTCCTCCCGCCTCCCCCCTCAGCCCTGTAGCTGGGGGCAGAGCTCAGGTAGGTATGTCGTTCTGGAGGATCTGAGCTCCCTGGGCAGGCCTGGGTTGAATCCGAGGAGGGGGCTGGCCTGGGTCGGTGTCGGGCAGGGCTAACTGGCTCTGAGGTCCGAGGCTGTCAGAAATCACGCGTCGTTAACAGGGGACATCTCTGATCTGCGTCCGGAACCCCACTAATGGGCGATTTTCCTCCTGCCATTTCCACTCGCCATGCTGGAGGGACACGCGTGTTCCCTAGATGATTCGCTTTAAAGCTGAGCTTATGAGGTTGTGGGACTGTAGAATAATGGGCCCACCACCCTTACTTGGCAGGGCAGGTATTGCAGTTCTCTGGTTGAAGATTTATTATTATTATTATTTTAGCAAAAAGTGTTGTCAACTGCCAAATCTTTACCAGGTAGTCATTGATTTCAGAGAGATTAAAGTGCAGTTAAAATGCCCTCAAAACTTCTAATTAATGCATGAACATCGGTGGGATGTTTCACTGGGACGCAATATGAATTCTTAGTGGAATACTTTTGACTTTGAAATAAAGTTGTGGATATTTTGGAAGCAGTCTTTTCTCTCCCTCATCCAGGGAGAGAAAATACCTCATCCAGGTATTAACATATTCTTCTAGTGTTCTAGGGTGTGTATGTGTTGGCCCAAGTAACTGACTACTTACATTTTGATTTTATTTAAGGATAAGTTATGTTCTTTTCATCCCAAGTCCTCAAAACAGTTTTAGAAGAGATATTCTGTTTTCATCTACAAGTGCCTGACAGTGTTTATCAAAATAGGTGTAATGTGATGTTTGTTACACAGTACATGATTTGTTTTTGCCTTAAAGCAGTGTCAGAGGTATATTGTTTATCCTTATTCTTTATACCTCCTTGTGAAGGAACAGATATTCTATGTTCATTTTGCTTATTTAGAAACTGAGTCAGAGAGTACTTTTGATGTGCTTAATTAAGGTCTCAATGTCAGTTTGCTGGTATCAGACTTCTTTCTGATTTTTAAATGATGTGTTCCTTCACTTTAATGAGTGAAGGACTAAGGATACTCTGATGGCATTGAAGCTGTTGCTGTTGTGGATAGTGGAATAGTACTTAGGCCAAGAAGGAAATGTGATGTATGAAGTTGTGAGCATCCATCTATTCATTCACTTGTCAAATATTTACTGGCTACCTTCAGTGTGCCAGGTAGTGGTCCAGGTGCTGAGAGGACAATAGTGAACAAAAGAGAAAGTCCTTGTGCTCCTGGAACTTACATTCTTAACAAGTAGTGAGAAGAGCTATGGGGAAAAAAAAATAGAGCAAGTAAGTAAGGGGGAGAGGGAATGATGGAGAATGCTATTTTAGGTGGGGTGGTCAAGTTCAGTCTCTCTGATAAAGGGGCATTTGAGAAGAGATCTGAATGCAGTGAGGGAGTGAGTTCTGCAGGTATGTTGGAGACAGGTGTTTTAGGCCACCACAAAGGTCTAAAACAAGCATTTTTGTGTAAATTGAAATAGCAAGGATATAAGCACCAGGGTTTAATAATCTTGGGAAGGAATATTTATCAGTGATTTTTTGTGTGTGTGTCCATGAGGGATTTTATTTATTGACAGTGTATTTTTCTTAGCTTTCTTCAACAAAGCTTTATGAGGAGACTCTAGTGTAGGTAGGCATGTAGAGATGTTTTCATGCTCCTTTTTGAGTTCTTCTTAACAACATTAAACACCATTTACTCAGTTGAATATAATTTGCACTCTTTGTTTTTATCAGATTGGGTTTGCACAGTAGTCATTGATAGTAGCAAGTACTTCTCTGTCCTATGTCAGCTTTACTTTTCAGTCATCTTTTTTTAATCATAGTAAAATATACATAACATAAAATTTACCATTTTAATCCCCCCTTTTTTTGGTATTGAGGATTGAACCCTTTGGTCCTAACCACTGAGCCACATCCCCAGTCCTTTATTGTATTTTATTTAGAGATAGGGTCTCACTGAGTTGCTAAGTGCCTTGCTAAATTGCTGAAGCTGGCTTTGAACTTCTGACCCTCCTGCTTCAACCTCCTGAACTGCTGGAATTATTGGCATGTACCACTGTGCCTAGCATTTTAATTATTTTAAGTGTACTTTTGGTAACATTATATACATTTATATTGTTATTTGCAACTGTGCCCAGCATTTTAATTATTTTAAGTGTACTTTTAGTAACATTATATACATTTATATTGTTATTTGCAACTGTTATTACTATTCACTTACAGAATTTAAAAATCTTCCTCAACTGGAATTTTGTACCCATGAAACCCTAACTCCCCATTCTTGACTACCTTTAGCTTTGGAAACTACCAATATACTTTCTGTGTCTATGAATTTGACTACTTTACATACCTCACATAAATTCAGTTATACAATATTTGTCCTTTTGTGATTGGCTTATTTCACTTAGAATAATGTCTTCAAGTTTCATACAAGTTATAGCATGTGTTGGAATGTCCTTTTAAAGGCTGAATATAATAATCATTGTATGGACATACCACTTTTTTCCCCCTATTCATTTAGCTATGGATATTTGGGTTGCTTCTACCTTTAGGCTATTGTAAATATGCTGCTATGTGTACAAACATATGTTCGAGTCTCTGCTTTCATTTCTGTTGGTTGTCTACTCAAAAGTAATATTGCTAGGTTATAATGGTAATTTTCTATAGTTTGGATCTTAAATATTCCCCAAAGGTCCATGTCTTAAAGGTGGACCCCAGGGAGGCATTATTGGGAAGTGGTGGAATCTTTAACAGTTGGGCACCAGTGGGAGATTTTAGGTCATTAAGGTGGTGATCTTGAAGGTATAGGAGGACTGCTGCCCCTTATTCCTCTCTTGTTTGCTCCCTGTTCTGAAGTGAGTGGTTTTATTCTGCCATGTGCTTATTACCACAAGATATCCTGTCCTGCCATACTTAAAAACAATGGAGCCTTTAAAACTGTGAGCCAAAATAAACCTTTCTCTTTATAAGTTGATTTTTTCAGTATTATTTGTTATGGTAATGGAAAGTTGGCTAGCACATAATTCTGTTTTAATTTTTTGAGGATTGCCATACTGTTTTCTACAACAGCTACCCCAGTTTACGTTCCCACCAGTAGTGAAGAGGGGTTCTGATTTCTCCAAATCTTCACCAACATTTCAATATTTTACATTCTCACCAAACATATATTCTCATGGGTATAAAGAAGTATCTGTGGTTTCAGTTTGCATTCCCTTTATGATTGGTGATGGTAAGCATCTTTTCATGTGCCTCTTGGCCAATGATAGATCTTTTTTAGAGTGCTGTTAACTTATTTTAAGACCTAATTTTAATAATTCTTTTTGACATTTATTTGATAGGTTTTTAAAGAGTCGATTGCATTTTAAGAAGGCAACCACAATGTCTTTGGCGTTTTTTTTTTTTTTTTTAAATTCTAAGATACCAGTTTTGCTAGTTTTACAGTTAACTATAAAAGTTACAGTTAACTGTACAACTCTGCAATTGCTTGCAGATCAGGTATCTGCAATAAATCTAAACTTAGCCTTAGCAGATACGGATTTTGTACCATGAATTGGGGTGCTGCTGTAACATGAACTTAAAATTTTCAAAGTATCTTTGGAACTGGAAAATGGGTAGAGACTAGAGGAGTTTTAAGGTGTATGCTAGACGAAGCCTGTGTTTCAGTGAAGGGACTATTTTAAAAAAATTTTTTTAATATATATATTTAATATTTATTTGTTTTAGTTGTATACAATGCCTTTTTATTCTTATGTGGTGCTGAGGATGGAACCTGGGCCACGCACATGCTAGGCAGGTGCTCTACCGCTGAGCCACAACCCCAGCCCTAGTGAAGGGACTATTGATAGAATTACTGAAGGCATTTCTGGTGAGGGCTCAGAAAGATAATAGGAGTTATCTTCTTAGAGAATACATTAATAATGATGAACAGAATGTTGGTAGAAATATGGACATTTGAGTTCATGTTGGAGAGGTCCCAGATGAAAGTGAGGAAGAGTTATTGAAAACTGAAAGAAAGAATGTTGAAATTATAAAGTAGCAAAGAACTTAGCTGAATTGTGTTATAGTGTTTTGTGGAAAGAGCTTGTGAGTGATGAAAGTGATCATTTAGCCAGGGAGAATTTTAAGTGAAGTGGTGAAGGAGTGGCTTTGTTCTCCTTGACTGCTTAGTTCTCTCTGACTGCTTAGAGTAAAATATAAAAGAAGAGAGATGAATTGAAGAGGAAAGTATTAAGCAAAAAAGGAATCAGCACTTGAAAATTTAGAAAGTTCTTAACCTATTCATATTGTAAAAAAGGAGAGAAAGCTTGTTCTGAAGCAAATACTTAAAGATGTGGTTGAGCATTTATTTGATAAAGAGATCATGGGTGCAACTTGTGGGCTTAAATGGCCATTTCAGCAGAAGCCAGGAGTAGAGATAGTATCAGACCAGCAGAATACTGCTTGGACTAAAGGAATCAGAAAATGGGATTGAATGAAGAAGGCTGTGACTAGTTATTATTTATTATTTTTCAAGAAAAGGGAAGAGTGACCCAAGAGGTCAGCATTGCCACCATAAGCTCAAGACTTATGGCTTGTTTCTTCTGGGTTTCAAGGGTTGGACTTTCTTGGTTTTGTGGGTTGTAGGTGCTTCTGATCTACTGCCCAGTGTCTCAGGGGCAAGACCACTGCCCAGTTTTGAGTGACTGGGACTACTATGAATAGCTGTTGGAGTGATACTCTTGCCCAGTGGATATAGAGGGAAGAGTATCAAACTAAAAAAATTATTTTTCAATTGTAAGATCTAATGGGATTTGCTTTCCTCAGTTTGGGACTTACTTTGAACTCATCATCCTTTTTTTTTTTTCCCCCTAATTCCTCCCTTTTGGAATGGGAGTGTCTATTCTGTGCTTCTCCCACCATTGTATTTTGGAAGCACATAATTTGTCTGGTTTCAAAGGTTCACAAATGGAGAGGAATTTTATTTTAGGGTAAATCATATGTTAAAGCTCATCCATATCTGATTTAGATGAGACTTTTGTCATTGCATGGAATTCCAGAGTTGATTTTAGAATGAGTTAAGACTTTTGGGGGACATTGGAATAGAATGAATATGGTTTGTATGTGATAAAGACATGACTTGGAGCAGGCTAGGGGCAGAATACTATGGATTGAATTGTGTCCCTCCAAAATGTGTTGAAGTCCTAATCCCCATTTGGACTAATTTTGGAGTAGGGTTAAATGAGGTCATAAGAACAAGGCCCTGCTCCCAGAGGGTTAGTATCTTAAATAGATACCACAGAGCTCTCTCTCTCTCTCTCTCTCTCTCTCTCTCTCTCTCTCTCTCTCTCTCTCTCCAGTGAGAATGTAGTTGTCTTCAAGCTGGGAGTAGAGCCCTCACCACAAACTTCTAGGGACTTCTAGCCTCCAGAAATGTAACAGAATAAATTACTATTGTTTAAGCACTCTATCTGTGGTATTTTGTTATTGCAGCCCAGTCATACTAATGTACTAGTTAACTGCTGATCGGTTTTTGTTATTTTTGTTAACCAGTGATTAGATTCCTTGTGCTTTAGTGTAGCAATTTGAAAAGTTTGATGGGTTGAAAGAAGAAATGAATTAGGAAGGCCTGAATGAAGACTTTTAGACTGCTTATCATCTATAGTATCTGAATAAAAAGTCAAGATTCATGAAAGGAGAAGAAAATAAAAAGGAAAGAGGATGGAAAAATAATATACTTGTGTTATGTACTAGGAACACCAGTGCAATTCCCCCCTTAGATCCCCTCTCTACATTTTGAAAATAGCTTAATTGAGGATATTAACCTTATAATAAGATTTATCAAGGATTTAAGGAGCTACATCATTGAGAACATATTTAAATATTTTTGCCCTTAACTAGTCACAATTGAGGTACTCCTAAGGCTTTTGATGTGACAGGTTTCAATTAGATGTAATAAGCAGAGGAATATTTAATAGAACTGGAATAAAATTAATAGATATATATTCAGTCATAATTGATTGATTGTGTGTGTGTGTGTGTGTGTGTGTGTGTGTGTGTGTTTTCTTACTATTTTTTTTAGGCATGCTAAGAGTGTTTTAGTAGATATCTTTCCAGGTAAAAATAGGGAGAAAAATCTGGGACAAATAGAAGACATTCCAAGTATTTTGGGAACTAAGTAACACTTGAACTAGTAACATTCTATTAAGGTTTTTCTGTATGGCACTTGACATATGGAATAACATTTTAGAAATTTACTAGTAAGTTGCGAAGAAAATGTGGAATAGAGAAAAATGAAGAACAAAAAAAATAAGACTTGTATTTGCAAGTAATGTAAATGCAACTAGTGATATTGGAGTTAATCCTAGATAGTACATTATTTTCCTAATTCAAAAATCCAAAATCTCAAATGTTCTGGAATATCCCTGATTCAAAAATCCAAAATCTCAAGTGTTCTGAAACCCAGAACTTTTTGAGAACCTACATAACAATTAGTTTCAAATTTTGGAGAATTTAAAATTTTGGATTGGGCTTAGGGGTGCTCCTTCTGTAATGTCTACCAAAATGTTCCCAAATCCCCAAAACTCCAAAATCTAAAATAGTTTGAGTCCTAAGCATTTTGGATAAGGAATATTTAGCCTGTAATAATATATCAGGGACCATGGTGTCCAAATGTTGATAAAGTATAGGCAGGTTATATCTTGAGGTATATTATGAGATATATGTGTGTATGGATGTGTGTATATATGTGTGTATATACACATGGCTGAGGGAAATAATATTACTGTATTTAAAAGTTTTCTTTTTTTTATGCCATGTAGTTTGAAGAGGTATTTATTACTTGTGCCAGTATAAGTCATTTGTTGAAAAAGTGGAAGTAGATATGTAAGCTTGGTTTTGGAAAATACTTTTGACCATATTCTACTTTCTAAGGTATTATTAATCTGTTGAATAATTGTAGTCTTCTTTTTATTATTGAGGTATCTAGTTTCCCCCTAGATGTTGCTGAGCTATGAAGGAGAATACTGGACAATTATATTCCATAATACTGCATAGGATAGAGTTTGCAAATTGGAGACCCCCCAGGCTAAGTAAGCTTATACAATCTTAAATTTTAAAAAATTAAGTTTCCAATAAATTAAAGTAAAAATCTCTGGTTTTGGTTATTCCTGAAAAATATAAAGTTTTAGTCATATCAGGCCTTTATTCTATATGGCAGTAGTGGAATGTTCCTTGTTTTATAGTTTGTTGTAATTTCCACTGTTCATACTATGTAAGCTTATGATTATAGGGTCTTATTGCCTACATTTACTATTAACTTTCTGATACCTGTAGGCATTCAAATTTAAAAAAATTTAGTTATAGAGGGACATAAAATGTTTATTTTGTTTATTTTTATGTGGTACTGAGGGTTGAACCCAGTGCCTCACATGTGCTAAGCAAGAGCTCTTCCACTGAACCACAACCCCAGCCTGGCATACAAATTTTTGATTCCTGCTTTATACAAACCTTAGCATGAATTGTCTTTGCCCCTCTGTGGCTTTACTGCACTCTTTTTTTCTTTCTTTCTTTTTAAAAATTCATTCTGTATATCTCAGTGCTGGGAGTATGGCATTCAGTGGAAATACCCTCTCGGAGTAGAAGCTTATTCTATAAATTTAAATTAGAGTCTTTTCCTCTTTATTTTCCAATGTATTCCCTTTAGCTGCTGTCAAGGCATTGTTCTCTTCTGTAGGTTGGACTCTGGCCTGAACTTTAAACAGATTGTTTCTAGGACCAAACAAATTGATTTTACTGGAGGTCATTTGGCCATCTTCCATCCAGCATCAAAGTATTTTTGATCTGTGTCCTGTTCTTACACAGTCTTTGCCTACTTTTTTCTGGGTGGCCGATGTATAAAGTCAGTTCATGCTAATGTATTTGAGAGGTGGTTGTAATTAGATATTATTGTTTAAAGGTAATGATTCACTATTTGAAACTACATGATAATGATGGTGAAAATTTTATCCGCATTAGGAATACTATAAGGACTGCTAAGAAACCAGACATTTCAATTTTATCACTGAAAACAAACTGTTTAAAACAACCCTATTTATTCTGAATATTTTTGCTCGATAAGAAACATGTATAATTATTTTTATCAAAACAAGCATATGTGTTTGTGTTTTTAACTGTTTTAATTAAAAATGTAAGGTTTCTCACTCTTATTCTTGTTTTCTTTCTTAAAATGAAGTAAGACTTTTACCCAGTCCAACCATTGTTACTGAAAATATTGAATTATGTAAGCTAATTTATTATTATTTTTTTAAATCCAAAGACTGTTAACTCTTATTTTAGTGAATCCAGAGGAAACTCCTTCCTTACATGGAAAATCAATTATTGCTGAAGTAGGAAGTCACTAGGCAATTCAGTGATGATGAAAACTAATGAAGCTGGGAGCCTAAGTGACATTCACTGGTTCACTGGGGAGTTAAATATGTGTTGTATATTGCTATGTAATAAATTACCCCCCAATTTAGCAGCTTAAAGCAGAAAAAGCATTTATTATTTCACATAGTTTCTTAGGGTCAGATATCTAGGATCTGCCTAGCTGGGTAGTTTTGGTTCAGGATCTCTAATAAAGTTATAGTTAAGGTGTTAGCTAGGGCTGTGCAGTCATTTGTAATTTGGGTTTATAGGATCCATTTCCAAGCATAATCATGTGGCTGTTGGTGGGAAGCTTCAGTTACCTACCATATGGACCTCTTCATAGGGCTTCTCACAACATGGCTTTCCAGAACAAGTGATCTGAGAGACAGAAAGGAGAAAGCACCAATGTGAATGCTATGATCTTTTATAACACATCTCTAGAGTGTCATCACTTTTTCTGTTTGCTGTTGTTTACATAGACCAACTCAGGTATTGTGTGTGAGGAACTACATGAGGGTATGACTACCAGGAGGTAGGGTTCATTGGGAGACATTTTGGAGGCTACCACAGTCTGCCCTCCATTCCCCAGTGACTCATGACACCTCTCACATGCAGAATATATCCAATACTTCCCAAGACCCTCATTTGCCTTGTCTGATTACTATATCATTTAAAGTCTAAGGCTCCTTGAATGAAGTTCCTTAAGTACAGCTCTTTGATTACAGTTCTTTTCTGCTTGCCTCCCTGGTTTCCTTGCACCCACCCAATGGTGGGACAAGTTTAGGATAACTGCTTCTTTTATGCTTGTGTCTTAATTTGTTAAGGTGACTGAGTGACAACATGGAAAGGTCAACCCACTGAAATATTGCTCACAGTTCCCTAGAAATTAGAGACATGGCATCCCATGCAGGGTCACAGGAGGAATGCCAGGTTTTGGTCAGGAAGCAGAAGCAGGATAAAGCAAAGTGCTCAGGACCACAGCCTTTATTGGGGTTTCTTTTGGAAAGGCAAAAGGGCAGAGGAAACAGCTTATGATTGTCTAGTCCAAATAATTTTGGTGGGCTTTGGGCTGTAGGATTGATTTCTAGTTGCCTAATCTTTGGTTCTGGGATGATTTAAGGCAGGAGAAATATTGGCTTGGTGTGTGTGAGTAAGCTAAGGAGATATTTGCATGTTATTATTGTGTTATACTAGCCCTGGGAGGGACAGCTTCTTTCTGGGTCTGTAAGATCCTTAAATGTCAGAACATCAAGAATACAGAAAAGAAAATATGGTTAATATAGTTTATATAATTGGCTCTGTGATGAACAGATGCCAAATAGATAAATAAAGAACCTAAGAAAACAGAGTGCTGCTATAAGCAGTTTTGTTTCTAATGAAGGAAAATAGGAGGCACAAAGATGTCTGTTTCACAGCAATTCTGAAATCCAAATGGGCAAATAAAGATGCTCCTTGACTTTTGATGGGGCTATGGCATAATAAACCCTTTGTGAGTAAAAAATATTATTAATTAGAAAATGTATGTGGTACACTTAATTTACTGAAATCATAGCTTAGCAGCTCTGTACACTGCAGAGTCATGGTTGTTTCTCCTTGTGATGGCATGACTGAAAACTGCAGCTTGTGGCTGCTATCCCACATTGCAAGAGTATGGAACCATTAACTGCTAGCATGGGAAAATATTCAAAATTTCAAGTATGTTTCTACTAAATGCATATCACTTCTGCACTATTGTAAGGTCGAAGTATTCTAAATTGAAGCATTGTTAAGTTGGGAATCTTCTTTGGGAATTTCTTGGATTAGTTCTTGAACCTGAGAATGATATTCTATGGTTCACAGTTTTACCTTTCACACTACTGATTTTGTATATTTCTTTTTTCATGAAAGGCAGTAGGCATTTGTGTATGAGTAATTTCCTCAGCCTACTTCTGACAGTAGAATTTTTAGGTCCAAAGCCTTCTCATCATTTAAGTTTATATTAGCTCTTTTAAATACCAAATAAAAATGTTAATTTTTAAATAAACTTTTTATATGTTCTGTGAATGCTATCAAGATACATAGTGTTTTAGTCTACTTTGTGTCACTGTGACCAAAATACCTGACAGGAATAATGTAGAGGGAAAATTTCATTTTGGGATCATGGTTTCAAAGGTTCAGTGCATAGTCAGCTGGCTCCATTGCTCTGGTCCTGAGGTGATGCAGAATATAATGGTGGAAGGGTGTGTGGTAAAGGAAAGCTGCTCAGTTCATGGCAGCCAGGAGGTACAGAGGGGCTGGGTAAAGAGAGAGAAGCTAGGGTCAAAATATAATCCCCAAGGACACGCCCCCAATGATCTACTTAGTATAACATCTCCCATCTGCCTATAGTTACCACCCAGTAATCCATTCAAATTATTAATCCATCAAATGAGTCAATTCAGTGATTAGGTTACAGCTTTCATAATCAAATCATTTTGCCTCTGAACATTCCTGCATTAACTAACATGAGCTTTTGGGGGATATCTCAAATCCAAACCATAACACACAGTTTAAATAAACAAAAGCCACACATACACATTTCTTTGAATACATTTGACTCCTCAGAATGCTGAGGAACAACACCCTTAAGCTTCCTAGAAGCTCTGAGAACAAAATACGTTAGGCTGGGTAATTTATAAACAATGACAATTTACAACTCACAGTTCTGGAGTCGGGGAAGTACAAATTCAAGGCATCAAGAGATTTGGTGTCTGTTGAGCCTATTCCTCATAAATGGCATCATATTGCTGTGGCCTCACATGGCAAAAGTACCCTCAGGCCTTTTTTTTTTTTTTTTTTTTTTTTTAAGCATACTAATTTCATTCGTGAGGGCTCCACCCTTATAACCTACAATTCTTCCAAAGACTCCATTTCTTAATACCAACTCATTGGGGATTAGATTTGAGCACATAAATTTTGGAGGGACTGTATAGCAATCAGTAAGGCATATTTTCCTTTTTTTTAGAAGGACTTTTGTCTGACTAGTACTGTGAGGTACCACCTTTAATATTTTTGTTTTAACAAAAGATGGAGTTATACTCAGCTTCATTTTTGGATCATGCTTTCTTAGTTATGACCTGGATTTGATCTTTGCTCAGAACCCATTTTCTTAATCTTAGCATAATTGCTCTTTGAAGATAAATTTTAAAAATAATTAAAAATTTTAAGCACTTCTAGGTTCACAGCAAAAATGAGTGGAAAATACAAGAAAGTTCTGTATTCCAGGACCTACGCATGTATGATCTCCCACTCTGTCAATAGCCTTCTGCCCCCACACAAATATAACCTCCCCACTATCAGCCTCCTGGACCAGAGTAATAAATTTGTTGAAATTAGTGAACCTACATTGACACAGCACTCAGTAGTTCACACTAGTAAAGACTCTTGGTGATGTACATTCTAAGAGTTTTGACCAGTGTGGAAACCATCATAGTATATACAGAACAGTTTCACTCTTTTGTCTGTTCATCAGTCCCTCTCCTTAACCTGTAGTGGTCATCTATCTTGTTACTGTCTTCATAATTTTGCCTTTTCTAGAATATTATGTAGTTGTAATTATTACAATTTACAGCTTTTCTAGATTGGCTTCTTTTGTTTGATAATACATACTTTAGATTCTTCTATGTTATTTCATGGCTTGATAGTGGTCTGAGTCCATTTTCTACTCTTGTATTATAATAACATAGACTAAGTAAATGGTAAACGTTAAAATTTTATTTGGCTCACACTTCTGGAGACTAGGAAGTCCAAGATTGAAGCCTGCATGTGGTGAGGGTCTTCTTGCTGCTTCATAACATGGCAGATGGGCAGGTGAGCATGTGTGAGATAGATAGGAAAAGAGGGTGCTGAACTTATGACAAACTCACTCTTATCCTAAGTGACTTGCGATGATAATCCATTAATGAGGGCAAAGGCCTCATGGCCTAATCACTCTATAAATGGCCCACCTTTTAATACTGTTACAGTGGCAATTAAATTTCAACATAAGTTTTAGAGGGAACATTTGAACCATAGCAATAGAGCTTTTTAATTTTTTTTGTAGCACTGAATGATATTTTATTGTCTGTATGGACTGTAATTTATTCATTCACCTGAAAGACATTTTGGTTAATTCCATGTTTTGGCACCATGAATAAAGCAAATATAAGCATTATGTATAGGTTTTTTTGTGTACATATTTCCTGCTCCTTTGGGTAAATACCAATGAGCATGATTTCTTGATCATACAATAAGAATGTGTTTAATTTTGTGAGAAACCAGTGAACTGTTTTCCAAAGTGGCTGAATCATTTTGTATTCCTATCAGTAAATAGTGAGTTAGGTTTTTTAAAATTAATGTATTATGTTTATACATAATAATGGGATTCATTATGCCATATTCGTACATAACATAATTCGGTTTATCTCATTCCCTAGTGCCTTTCCTTTTTCTCCCCTCCACCCTCCCCCTGGTCCCTTTTTCTACTCTGTTGATCTTCTATTTTTGTGAGAGCACCCCCCCCCCCCCCCCTTTTTCCCTCATTCTCTAGTTTCCACATAGGAGAGAAAACATTTGACCCTTGACTTTCTGAGTCTGGCTTATTTCACTTAATGTGATACTCTTCACTTCCATCCATTTACTGGCAAACTATATGATTTCATTCTTCATTATGGCTGAGTAAAACTCCCCTATGTATATATACCACATTTTCTTTATCCATTTGCCCATTGATGGATACCTAGGCTATTGTGAATTGTTCTCTTGTAAACATCATTATGTATGTGTCACTGAAGTATGTTGATTTTAGTTCTATTGGAGAAATACCAAGGTCATATACTATATGACCCAGCTATACCACTCCTTGGTTCCATTCTTAGTCTTTTAAGGACTCTCCCTGTTGCTTTTCAAAGTGATTGTACTAATTTGCAGTCTCACCAACAATGAATAAGTGCACCTTTCTCCCCACATCCCTTGACAGAAATTACTGTTATTTATATTCATAGTGATTGCCATTCTAACTAAAGCGAGATGGAATCTTAGTGTAGTGGGTTTTTTTTTAGATTCATTATTTTTTAATCTTTATTTTATTTATTTATTTACTTTATGTGGTGCTGAGGATCTAGCCCAGTGCCTCACATGTGCTAGGCAAGTGCTGTACCACTGAGCCACAACCTCAGCCCCTTAGTGTAGCTTTGATTTGCATTTCATTAGACTGTGTTTATGTGGAATTGTCTGTCTTCTATTCCATTGGTTTTTCTGTTTTTATGCTAATATCATGATGTTTTTATGACAGTAGCTCTGTAGTATAATTTGAGTTCAGATATTGTGATACTTGCTTTTCTTGCTTTGCTTATTCTGGGTCTTTGATTATTCTATATGAGTATTTTCTCTCAGTTGGAAGCTTGTCTTCTCATTCTCTTGACTGTCTTTTGCAGAGCAAGTTTTGCCTCCATTTTGTTTAAATGTCTTTTGATTAGTTTATTTCTCATTTCCCACATTTTATTATTAGCAGCAAAAGGAAACAGGTATTTGGATCTCCGATCTGAAATATCTTTAGCTAGATCAATAATTTCTTTAGGTGAATTTTCTTATTTTCATATAACTGCATGGGACAGTGTTGATAAATTTCTGCCACTACATAACAAAGGTCTCCCTTTTCTGCAATTACATTTACTTCACTTTTCTTCCAAGTCTTCACTGACATCATTGTTAAAGAGTATGTGGCTTCTATTAACAGGTTCTTCAGAATATCTTTTTGTAACACTGTCCTGAGAGCATCATGCCTGGTTCCGAAGCTACTCTCACATTTTAGGTTTTTTGTATGGCAGCATACCACTTCTTGATACCAAAATTTGTATTTATTGCAGCTTAAATGAAAGCCTTATCTCTTGTAGTTGCATTACTGAAATTCTGGAAAGCAGCTCTTGTTCAGGACTGAATTACAGTTCAATTTAAATTTCCCACTATGCAAGAAGGATTGGGACCTTGACTGTTGTGATGGGTATATATAGACACATTAATCTAGGCTTGCTGCATCTTTAAATTATATTTATCTTTCTTTGTCATTAAAAACAGCCCTTTTTCTTCATCTGAGGTGGTTAGTCTTCTCTAACCTATAGAACCTGTAATAACCTCACCTGAGGTAGTTGCCTTATAAAGGATACCATATCATCCTCTTGTCAAATTTCAGCCACCTTGCATTACTTCTAGACCTATAATGGTCTAAAAGTCTAAATAGGCTCCAGTGAATGAGGTAAACAGTATAAACCATAAGGAGGTATATTATACATCAAAGGAATTGGGTGTCTTTTGCCAGTTTATAGCTATGGAAATCTGGGAGACATGTGTGAGAATGGATCCAAGAGTGGAATCACATTGAAGAAATTTAAAATTGGATCAGGAAGTGATGGTAGTAGTTGTGCTTTTCTTAGGGAATCTCCTAAGGATTATACTGTTCTGCGGATGGTCCAGCAGTACATTAAGAGATGATAAATTATGGAGCCTAAATGAAGACAGTTTTGAGTAATATTTTCTGTTCCTTTTATAAATTAGCTATTTTTTTTATCTATTGCAATTTAATGCCTTTCTCATTAAATTAAGCTGGTTAGTGCTTAAGACTACTTAGTTTTTAGAAGCATGAGAAGGAGCAAATATTATATGCTGGGCTCTTTTCTAAGCCCTTTGTATACATAAATCATTTTTTTTTCTCACAGCTGAAATGTAGTGGGAAAATGAAGGTCAGGACACAAAGATCTGGAAGCAACAGTTTATTAGTGGCACACGATCCTGAGGGATAATTCCCAGTGTCTGAACTTCTAGTGCAGCAGGACTTTTACTTTTATACATAAGCAAGTTTGGGGTACATCAGGACAAGAGAGTTGGTGCAATTCTATTGGAGGGTGCATTCTACATTCCTTATATGGGTACAAGCTTGTCAACAGCCTAGGAACTCTTAACTCATATAGCTTAGGGACTTTTAATGCACTAAGACTGAAGGTGGATTGTTCTGTCCCCATTGCTTTGTTTCCTGCTTTTGCTACTGTGGTTATATTTTACAGGTACCTGTTAGTCGTTGCAAGCCTCTATGGTTAAATGTCAATAAGCAGAGCTGCTGCATTTCAGCATGCAGAACCATAGCCTGTCAGTTCTTAAACTGCTGAAGTTCCCATTTTGCTCTACCACAGTATTTTAAGTAAATACTAATATTAAATGCATTTTTCATGTGTGGAAACAAAGTTACTGTATTGAATGTCCTCAAGGTTCCCTCATGTTGGATGATTTTTCTGGAAGGACTCACAGAATTCTAAAGAACCTTTATAGTCATAGTTATGGCTTATTATAGTGAAAGGATACAGATTAGAAATCAGAAAAGAGAAGATGTAGAAGAGTGCAGAATTCAAGGGGTACATGGAATGAGATTTCAGTTCTCTCAATGGAGTCATTGCTGAATTTTTCTAGCAACTATGTGACAATGAGTGCAAATTGTTACCAACCAGGGAAGTTCCCCTGAGCCTTCAGATTTATGTGGGGTTGGTTACATGGGCATGTAATGTTCACAAAACTGTCCTTAAATTCTCCATCTTAAGCCACTTCAGTCAAGTTGATATAGCGAGACAGGACCGCAAATGAACAAAAACCAGGTGTTTACCATAAATCACATTTTAAAATAAATTATATAACATGGTCCAAGGCTTTGGTTATATACAGACACTCTTATCAGGTGTGATAAGGGTTTATAAGTTAATACCCAGGAACCAGTCAAGGGGTCAGTCCTTTCTTTGGGAGGGTGTGAATACTCTAAGCCTTCTTGAGTTGACGTTTTACATCACAATTCCAAAGAAATAATTTGTCCTAGGCAATACGTTGAATAGATGGTAGAGTTAAAATTTAAGCACAGACATTCTGGCTTCAGAGTCAGCTGTTTTAACCATACGTCTACTACCTTTTTGTATCATTCTCTGTCAAACAATCTGATAATATTTGGGACAATACATTTTATTAAGTGAATGAATAAGTGAATGGTAGTAAACTGTAGCTGATTCTACTGATTCAATTAAGGTCATTAATGTTATGGCTTTTTAAGTTTTCTGAAATACCACATTTGCATCAGTTCTCAAATCCTCTCCCTCTAAATATATAGAAGTTATTGGACTTATGCTGCAGCTCAGCTTAAGTTTCTTTTTTGTGGTCTTCAAAAACATAGTAAATATTGTTTAATTGACTGGAGTAGGAGCATTAGAAATCTTTCTAGTGTATTTTGAAAGGATATAATTGAAAGTTCAATATTTAGAGTTTTTTTTTCTTGTTAACTGCCCTATAAATTCATTAATAATAAATTACAATTACACTCATAACCAAATACTTACGATAGTTAGCTTATTTTTGTATTTGTATGTATCTTCTAATCTTTCTTACGATAAATTACAAGGTTTGGCTGAAATGAAATAAACCATCCCTTCTTAGGTAGTAGGTTATATATTTCTCATATTTTTCTGCACATGATATTGTCATTTTCCATGGAATGGGTACTATTATATAAAGATTTTAGGAAAAGGGAATCAATTATGTCAACTACCTTTTTTTTTATGTTTCCTGACTTTAATCTTTTGTAACTTCATTAAGATATAATTGAAGTACAATAAATTGCAATATATGAAGTGTGTAATCTGATCTGTTTTGGCAAATATCCAGCATCATCAAAATCAAAATTTTGAATATTTCTCTCACAAAAGTTTTCTGATGAAATTTCTTTTTTTATATGTTCTTTTTAGGTATACATGACAATAGAGTGTATTTTGACATATTGTACATACATAGAGTTAACTTATGCTAATTAGGATGCCATTCTTGTGGTTGAACATGATGTGGAGTGACACTGGTGGTATATTCATATATGAACATAGGTGATGAAATTTCTTATTGGTCATTGGTATGTCTTTTTTTTCGGAGAAGTAGATGTTCAAAATTTTGTCTGTTTTGAAATTGGGTAGTCTTATTTAGTTGTAGTAAATTGTAGCAGTTGCTATATAATCTGGATACTAGTCTTTGTATTCTGATGTATGAATTTCAAATACTTTATCCTAGTCTATGATTTCGTATTTGTTTTCTTAGTGTTATTTTTGAAGAGCATTTAAAAAAATTTTAATAAGGTAAAACTTATCAAGCTTTTTTTCCCATAATTTGTGATTTTTTTTTTTTTATCATTGTTCCAACTGAAAAATCTTTATCTACTCTAAGGTTGCAAAGATTTTATTCCAAGTTTTCTTCTAAATAATCTATAGTTCTGGGTTTTACTTTTTCAGATTTGTGTTCCATTTTGAGTTAATTTTTGTATGATGTGAGATAGGGATTGACTCTTTCTTTACGTATATTATTTGAATTAGTCCTTTTTATTGAAAAGAATTTCCTCTTGTTGAACAGCCTCATTCTTGGGCAAAAATAATTGGTTTTATATGTGTTAGTTTATTTTTAGATTCTATTCTATTTCATTGACATTTATCTTTTTATTGATACCAAACTTTTGATTACTGTGGCTTTATGTTAAGTCTTGTGATTTGGTACATGTTATGCTTTGTTGCTATGAAATTATCTTTGGTTAGTCTAAGTTTACTGTATTTGTATATTAATTTTAGAGTTAGCTTGCCAGTATATACAAAATAGCTTGCTGGGGTTTTAATCGAAAATTGGGTTGACTCTTTTGACCAATTTGGGGAGAATCCTTCTTAGAAATAATGAATTTTTCAATGCATGAATGGCATTTCTTTACATTTACTTAGGACATTTGCAGTTTCTCATAATGAAGTAGTTTATGGTATAGCAGTCTTATATGTGATTATTAAATTTACTTCTAAATAGTTTATGGTTTGGGGTATATAAATGGATTTTCCCCATATTTTCCAGTATATACATATACATAAAGTTGATTTTTGTATATTTACCTTTTAATTCACCCTACCATCTTGCTAAATTAATTTATTAACGTTAATAGTTGTATGGTAATTTCTCTGGGGTTTTTAAAAATGTAAACAGACAGATCAAATAAGTCTGTATGCACACTGTCCTAAGCATCATGTACAGTACAGGCAGGTTACCAGTGGGTATGAAATTTATGTGTAAAACCAATCAAATAGTATATTTTATATACTCCATTCACATTTTTAATTCCTCAGTTCATGTACTGGTGAAAGGACGTGTTCATAAATTACTAAACAAAGCTACTAAAATACGACATTTTACGTACCCTATCCACATTTAATTCTCTTTATGCATATAGTGACTTCGATACAAGGTATGATTTGGTAAGTAACAGCTCAGTTGTTATTTCTAATTGGCTATAAATTGTTAAAATGCAATGGAGAATTAAGATGTGGATAGAATATATTGCATCTACTATTTGGCCTTTTTCATTAATTTGTTTCACAATGAACTCTGAATATGTTGGTAACCTGTTTGTCCTGCATATGTTGCTTAAGAAATCAGATTGTTGTGAAGAAGAATCAGGGGATTTAAAATTCTAACTTGTTATTTTTCTTAGTTCTGTATTCTGGGAACTGACTTTTCCATACTGCATTTGAATTTTTGGGAGAGGCTTCATTACTGTTTAGTCCATGAGTTTTCTACTCTATTCTGCTTATCTGGCATTTGAGAATCAAGTGACTGGAATGAAAAACGATAGTTGAAAATGTCAGAAATGTCAAATGCTTCTATATTCTTAGTGTAGAAGCTTGGGGCTCTTCTCATTCCCATTTATAAGCTAATTTGCCAATGTCTACAACATATTTAAAGTCTTTGTAAGTAAAACAGTTTATATTGTTTACATATTGACCTAAAGGGGAAAATTTCAGTATTATCTGAAGAATTTCTCTCTTCGGTTTCCTTTTCCTTGAAATGCTCCTCATTTGATCAGAATCTTTTACTTTCATTGGGCCATATGACTGGGTATTAGATGTCAAAAGATCATATATCCACCTGTGGGCCTTCCCTATACATTGTCCTTGCAACTCTAATTATGTCTCCCTATAGTTTACTGGCCCTAGGATTAGATTTAAACTTGGGGAAAATAGAAGGCTCTCTGCCTATGCCTCAGGACAAAGCCACTTTCAACCTACTTTTTTTTTTTTCAAAGTGCTAAGCTATTTTCTTATGCACCGACCCAACTAATAATGAGGTGGTATTATGTTTCCTCATGTCTATTGTTTTTATTGTATATTGTTTCCTTCTGAATGATGGCTTGAGTATAAATGTTCTCTAAATATTGTGTTTCTATCTGATTATTGTTCATAGTGTGTATTGCTTCCCCCCTCCCCTTTTTTAAAATGTTTATTTATTTGCTTTAGTTGCACACAATGCGTTTATTTTTACGTGGTGCTGAGGATTGAACCCGGGCTGTGCACGTGCGAGGCGAGCACTCTACCACCGAGCTACATCCCTAGCGCCCCCCCCCTTTTTTTAAGGATTAAAAAAATTTTATTTCACAAATTAGAAACTGGAAAGAAATTGTCATCTGCCAAAAACGAGTTTCGCTTCAAGAAAGACAGTCATACATCAGCTCATGGCTAAATTTAGCATAGCTGTGGGCAAGAAAATGACACAGTTTGTTGTTCATATCAATGAAAACATTTCAACAAGGTCTCTTCTCCTCTGTAATACATGTACATCTTATTCTATTACTCATGAACCAATTAAATACTCTGTACTCTATCTTGTATCTATTACTTATGATATTAAAAATAATTCTTTGAATTATTTACCTGTATAAAATTCTTTATTTGCTACCACCATGTCCATGAAAACATGAAGACTATTTTTATAATTATTTTTCCTGAAAGCTCCATGGAAGTTTTAAAGTAACTGTAACACTTAGGAATAAAGAAAGAAAAACTAATTTGTGAGACCTTTCCCTTACTATTTTGAAAAAGACTTTAAGTATCACCTAAACCCCACTGTATATTCTAATAGTATTTGTTTCATTGTTTAAATAATTAATCTAAATTAGCTAATTGGTCTCACTCGAAAGAATTTCACTTAGTATTGTTTACTAAAATATATAAATAGTGTTTTAATCATTTTTTCCCCCAGTGTGACCAGAAGACCTGATAAAAACTATTTTTTGAGAAGGAAAGTTCATTTAGGGCTCATGGTATTAGGGGTCTCAGTCCATAAACAGCTGGCTCCATTGCTCTGGGCCCAAGATGAGGCAGAACATCATGACAGAAGAGTGTGGAGGAGGAAAGCAGCTCAGGACTTTTGGCCATCAGAAGTAGAGAGAGAAATCTGTTTTTTAGAGACAAAGGCATGCCCCACTGACCTACCTCCCTCATTTGTATCCTATCTGCCTACATTTACCGCTCACTTAATTTTATCAAGTGGATTAATGTGTTGATTAGGTTAAGGCTCTCAGAACCCAGTCATTTCACCTCTAAACTTTCTTGCATTGTTTTTCTTAACACATAAGCTTTTGGGGGAGACCTAATATCTAAACAATAACAATAATAGTTAAAAACTGAAGTGAGGACTCATTTATTATTGAATTATCCTCTCCATTTTGTGGGGATTTTTATCTGCTTTTATAACTTTGGTTATTTCATAAACAAGCATATTTTAAGTCAACATTTATGAGCATATAATATATAGAGGTGTCAAGAAGAGTAAGAAATAGTTATCTTCTCAGAGATGATGTCACCTGTGTGCAGCTGACCATGATATACAGAGCTAAATTCAATGAAGTCGTTAGGGGAACATATTATTTCAGAAAAATGTTTCAGTCAGGGTGATATAGTGAATGAGAAATGTTTGAGTATAAATGCTTCATGTCTTTAACCTTACACTTCATTTTTAAACTAAATTTTATTTTGAAATACATGGGAAAACCAAAATCTTAGCAAAATAATGTGTTTTGGGTAAAGTTAAAATAAGAAAAGTTTTTTTTTTTTTTTTAGAGAGTATTAGACTGTAATCAAAAGATGTATTGTGACCAGCTGCCTTTTTATTTTCTCTGAATATATTGGCCTGATTGGAGTTATAGCAGATTTCATAGAGATAGCTGCTTATCCTCTTTTAGCTAATTTCAACCTTGAAGTATAATACAAATATTTACCTACAGAATTCAGGAGGTATTTATTTTGAGTGTTTTAATCTGAAATTTAAACCATATTAATTAAGAAATAACACTAAAATTAAAAATTTTATCACAGAAGTCCTAAAATAATGAGTTTCCAAGTGCATTTAAAATTTGAATGAACATTTTAAAATTATATCTTTGATATAGTATAATATACTTTTCTTTTCTTTTTTTTTTTTTTTTTTTTTTTTCTGTACTAGGGTTTAAACCCAGTGGTGCTTTACCACTGAGCTGCATCTGCAACTTCCTTTATTTAAAATTACTTTTTATTTTGAGACAGGTCAGTCTAAGTTGCCAAGTGTCCTTGAACTTGCCATACTCCTTTCACAGCTTCCAGAGTCGCTGGCATTATAGGTATGCCATAATGCCTGGCTAATACTGTTTTTTTTTTTTTTTTAATTTTAAATTATTAATACATCTGAGTATTCTTAGTAAAAACAAAGCAAATCACACCAATCATATTAAGAGCAGTGCCACAGGTTTTATTGTGTGTGTGTGTGTGTGTGTGTGTGTGTCTGTGTCTGTGTGTTTAACACTGTCAATTTGTCTATAGTTGAATTTTAGATTTACTTAGGGACTCAGTAGTGCCCAAGATCCTTTAGCAAAATCAATGGGTGATATCTCAAATGAACAAAATTTAGACTTATGTCAAGTAAAAGCTACTGAATATGTTCTTAGTTCTAAGATTGGTGCTAATTCTTTGATAATGCAGGCAGCTTTTTAAATTTACTTACTGCTAATTTGTATACCAGTAAAGGCCAGTTGAATCAACATCTGTTTTTCAGTGAAAAGAAGTTTTAACTGTCATGCAAAAAAAAAAAAAAAAAAAAGCAGTATTTTCAGCATTTATCATTTATACAAATAGAAATGAATTTAACAAAATTCATTTATGAATTTTGTTATGGTCAGACAGAGCACCAGATAAAATGTTTTATGCTTGTTTTATTCTCATTTTACCGTCAAATCCTCCCTACAGTGGCTGCTGTTTCAGCATTTTCCTTTTTTACCCTGTTTTGGGAAAACAAGGGAAGTTATTTTTCCTTTCTCAGGATTAAGCCCATTTTTGTATCATGTTGAAAGACTGGCAGATAATCTTCCATGGTAAATATTCTTTTATGACTACATGAGCCCATACTTTAGTAGCTAACATTCAGATTATTCTGAATTGAATTCTTAGCCCTTATCTCTCATTTACAATTTGCTTATAACTGTCCCTTATCCTAGCATTTAATGATTTCATTCACTTGTATATATATTCAAGGATTTTACTAATTATACTTATTTGTGAAAGTATACCAGTCAGGCTGAGGCTGTAGCTTAGTGGCAGAGTGCTTGCCTAGCACATGTGAGGCACTGGGTTTAATCCTCAGCACCACATAAAAAATAACAAATAAAATAAAGGTGGTGGTGAATTCACAGATACTCACTTGTTGTAGCCATCCATTAAAAGAAAGAAAGTATACTAAGCAAAGATAAAAAACATAAATTATAGTTAACATTTCCAGAAGTACCTAGTTGTATTTTCAAATATTTTATTGTAATGTTGTGAAATATTATTTTTTTAATTCAAGTTTTAAAAATATTTACAGTTTATCTTTTTAATAGCTGATACAAAAGCTTTGGCAGTAATAAATTTTTATTTAAAATATAGCTTTATTTTTTATATTTATTTTTCAATTATAGTTAGACACAGTACCTTTATTTTATTTATTTATTTTTACGTGGTGCTGAGGATCAAACCCAGGGCTGTGCATGTGATAGGGGAGTGCTCTACTGCTGAGCCACAACCCCAGCCCAAATATTAGCTTTATTATAAAAAAGTCAAATATCAGTTGAGTTTTTTAGTGTCAATATTTTATTGATATATAAATACTGTGAAGTTTACCCAATACCATTTGTCCTTATCCTTATAACTGCTTCTGCTAGGGTTTATGCCCCATGAGGATCCCCAGATTTCTGACTAAATAGGACTGGACTCTCCATATTATCATTGAAGTAAAATGTCCCAAAGAACAAATTATAAAGGCAGTGCTACTAAAATTATGGTATTCTTACGTTTTTCTGTGGTATGTTTTAAAAATGTATCATTGATAACTAAAAAAGTTTGCAATCAGGATCACATGTGTGGTTACTTATATGGGTATTATACTGATGTAAAAATGGTCTTTCTACATATAATGCTTATATAAGTCATAAAGCATAAAATTATAAATAGTATCTGTGAATTCACCACGCAATTCAAGACTGAAAACACTCTCCTTAACTTGCACTGTCATCTGCTTTTTCCATCTCATGACCTTTCTTTTTTCTCAGAGGTGATTACTGTTCTGAATTTTGTACTTAATTTTCTCTTCATTTTTCTTGCAGGTTTATCACAAATTGTGATAATAGTAAGTTAAGTTTTATTTGATTTGAGGCTCCATATAAATGATATCAAACTGTATTTAGTCTTCTGAGACTTGGTTATTTAGTCACTAATATTTTTGGAAAATTCATTCATGTTTTTGAGTGTAGTTGTGCTTCATTCATTTTTATTGCTATGTAATTCTGATCTCTCCTCTGTCAATATACTTTAGCATATCTACTCTTCCATAATTGGAAAATGTTTTTTCTCTCACTTGTTGTAGCCAGATTCTAAGATAGCCCCCAATAATTTTTGTTTCTTGATTTTGGCCTTTGTGTGAATCCTTCCTACATTGAACCTTGAATAGGGCTGCCCACTGTGCCAGTAGACCATTGAGGAAGTCACGAATCTTATTTTCTGGGGAAAGCCAACAGCCATGTTGTGGGGATACGCAAGCAAACCTGTGATAAATCACATGGTGGGAGGTAATGAAGCCTGTGACAATAATCAGAACCAATAATTTATCTGTGTGAGTAACCATGGAAGTGAATCCTCCAACCTATCAGCCCTTCAGGTGATTGCAGAGCTTGCCATATATCTTCACCTGAAATTTAAAAACCTGAGTAACAACCTCCCAGTTGAGCTGTTCCTAAATTTCTGATGCACAGAAACTGTGGAATATTATATATACTTACTGTTTGCTTGGGCCACCATGTTTTGAGGTTATTAATTATTTAGTGATTATCTGTATCTAGATAATCAACTAGACAACTGTACACCTTGATCACTACTTGGTCTTGTATGTATGCATCAGGAGGTAGATTTGAAAATGTTCACAAAATGTTCATGTAATAAAAAAAGTCATATACATATATACCTACACACACACACATATGTACATATATATTGGAAATCTCATGCCAATCTTTTCTATTGATTTATCTTTTCGTCAGCAATTTGAATAAGAGTTTCCATGATTGTCCATTCTTTTTAACTTTTTGTATTGTCAGACATTTTAATTGTTTTCTAGTCTAGTGAGTGTAAATTACCTCATTGAGGTTGTATTTGTTGTTCTAACATCAAAGTAGTATATTTTCCCCTAAGAAGTTCAAGGTTTGCTTTTTACATTTACACCTTTAAACAATACAAATTTGATTTTTCTGTATGTAGTGAAGTAGTTATCTAATTTCTTATTTTTACTATTTGGCTAACTAGTTGTTGAAAATTATTGAAAAGTCCATCCATTCGCAAGGTATGATATGAAAGTGTCATATGTATCCTGTGGATCTGTTATCTGGCTCTGCTTTGGAGTTCTATTGTATTCATCAATTTCTTAATTGCACGGCTTATGTTATATTTTATTAATTAGTGTAAAACCCAATAAGGCAAGTCTCCATATCATATTTTTTGTGTTTTGGAGTGCTTTATCTATTCTTGGTCATCCTTCTTTGTTAAAACTTTTTGAATTTTTAAGAAATTTCTCTGAAAACATTTTTGGGTTCAAGTGAAATTACATATCAATTAGAGGAAAATTGATACCATCACAATATTGAGTCCATCCATGAATATGATCTCTTCTTGTATTTATTTCAGTTTAATGTCTTTCAGTTATATTTTGTCATTTTTGAATATAGGTTTAACATATATTTTGTTGGATTTATTCTGACACATAGGTTTTAACTTTTGCTGTCATAAATGATGTATTTTTTTTAAATATGCTTTTATCAAATACTTTTTCTGCATATATTGAAATTATTATAATTTTCTTTTTATTGTTAATTTGGTGAGTCACATTTATAGATACTCTAATGTTTTGTAATGAACTTCCCACAGTTTAGTTTTTCTAAACAGGAGGATCTCTTGGAGGACTTAGATATAATGTTAAAAGTAGAAATCTAATTATAAAATTCTTGACTCTCACAATTATGGGAAGGGACTTTATCACTTTCTGCTTATATGGACAATAATAATGAAATTTTTTGGCATATTGTTTTGGACTTTTTTTGTTGCTGTCTGAAGTGATTGCCGCTTGGAGCAACGAAGCCGCGGGAAGACGTTCAGAGGCAAACTGGAAACAAACAGGCTTTTTATTCTGATAACTTCTCCCTAACACGCACCACACACCACCAAAAACCCACCAACAAAATGGTGCTGACCCGATCCGATCTTGACTCAAGTCTTGCGAGATCCCGGGCCAAGTCCCGCGAGATCCCGGGCCAAGTCCTGTGAGACCACAGAAGGCGGCAATGTTCGAATATCTCTGTGGCCCGCAGCCAACCGCAATCTCAGCCATCTCCCCAATCAGGGCTCCTGCATTTCCCCCCTTTTTGTTTTAAAAGAGGGGATGCTCTAGGATGTCTATGTGCAACCAACATTCATACCTTTCATTGTATAATCAAGGCTGTGCCCTTGACTCCTGTCTTAGGTTGATATGTCGGCTATATGAGACTGTCCCGTGCGACTGTGCCTGTCTTAGGTTGTCCCCCTCTAGGGATCTTACCTGTCATTGGCTAACCAGCCATCCAATGGAGCCCTTTAGGATCGACTGTGTATGATGACTAACAGCCGTCCAATTGTGAGGTGATGGTGCGGCTTTAAGGCGACAAGCCTTCTGCTGACGAGCCAAGTTGCATAGCATATCAAATTTTTTAAACAAATCAGCTGTCTTAAGTTCTATCAAATAACACACTGAGTTCTCTAGACAAATACCCGCAAGGAATTGTCCCGTAAAGTCCCAAACAATGAAAGATCAAAATGTCCACTTGTTATAACATGTTGATCTAGGAGGCCCCATGCATGTAGAGCAGAGGCCACACTGTTGGTGAGGTTGTTTGATGTTTGAGCAGCAGGGATGTTTGCAGCGACCGTGATCCTTGAAGCTGTACTAGCAGCTGTCTTTTTTCTGTCTAGACAATGCCACTGGCAAATCTTCAGGGCCCGCTACCTAGAAACTCAAGCATCAATTATTAAAGGAAAGGCAGTGCTAATCCAGCACTGAGTCAAGAGGTGAGTTGTCAAACTAAAAAATAGAATTATTAGATAAGAAAATTAAAGTTGATTTCTGCTCACACACATTGCTGCTTGAGCTCCCACAAACATAAGCTGGCAAAATATCATATTCAGAACAAAACAAAGAAAGACTGAGGGTATTTACTGCATTAAAAATAGAGTAAAGAAAAGCTAAAGACACTTTGGAAAAATAATTTGTTAGCTGGAACCCTCGAGTCTCTGTAACCTTCCATGAAATTATCTGTTGAAATAACTCAAATTAATCAGCTGTAAAACAAATAAAGTTAATTACAAATAAACATTCCTATGTCAAAACACCAAAATACCAGGTTATACTGCATTAGTCATATTGTTCGCTAAAGAGAAATCCCTGGGACACCTATAAATCAAAATTGAAGTTACCTTCACTTATTAAATTATTTACCCAAATTGAATACTCTTAAACTTAAATGAATTAAAGTTATTTGGATCCATATATATATCTGGATAAGCGCTTTGTTATTTGTGACGTCACACACAAACCTACAAACATATATTTGTGACATCACAATTACATGAAATTTAGACAAATGCACAGACATAAAGACATATATAAAAGGAGAAAAAAGAAAAAAATACAATTGTGTGCACACTAAAGAGAGATCTCCTCGTCCCGGCCGGGATGAATGACACTGAAGTTGTGAGATATTTTGAAGGACTCTTTTAAGGGAATCATTCCATACCTTCATCTTGGTCCTCTTGGTTTTGTACCTTTTTTATTAATCTTGATTCCTCAACAACTTCATCTTGATCCTTATGATTTGGTACCTGCTTTATTAATCTAGATGGTATCCATATTGGAGAGGATTCGTGCTTTGGAAAAACACAAACAGATCCTCTCCCCCAAATTAATACTGGATCTGGACCCTTCCATGTACCTGAAAGAACATCCTTCCAGTAAACCAAAGGTTTATGTTGTTGGTGTGGGTTCCAATGTTTGTCTCCAGCAGAATAACCATTAGAGTCTAAAGTTAAAAAATTTAAGGTAAACAGGGCAACTGCCAATCTGTCCCTAGGACTTTTCCAATTTCCTTCTTTTTGTTTTAATAACATAATTTTCAGTGTGCGGTTTACTTTTTCAATAATGCCCTGGCCCTGAGGGTTGTATGGGATGCCTGTTTTATGGGATATATTGAATTTTGCGCAAAACTGTTTGAAAGATGAGGACGTATATGCAGGGCCATTATCTGTTTTAAGCATTTTGGGGATGCCCAATGCAGCAAAAGCTTGCAAACAATGAGATGTAACATCTTTAACTTTTTCTCCAGAATGTAAGGAAGCAAAAATCATGCCTGAGCATCTATCTATGGTCACATGAATAAATCGCAATTTTCCAAAACTTGGCTCATGAGTAACATCCATCTGCCACAAATGATTGGGCATTAATCCTCTAGGGTTAACTCCGAAATGAGGATTGGGCAAATGTGTCATACAAGATTTACAATCTTTTACAATTGTTCTGGCTTGCTCCTTTGTGATTTTAAACCTACGCTGCAAGGTGGTGCTATTGACGTGAAACTGGAAGTGAAATAAAGTAGCTTGCTGGAGCGCTGAAAGTATAAAGATTGTTTGGGTAAGACCATCAGCCTTTTGATTACCTTCATGGAGGGGACCAGGCAAGTTGGTATGTGCTCTAATATGCCCTACGAATAGAGGTTCTTTTCTTGCCCACAAAAGTTTTTGTATTTGATAAAACAATTTAAAGGCTGGAGTATGAGGTGCTATTGGTCCTGCTAGCTCTAATTTTGGGACAGCATGTACAATATAGTGGCTATCTGAAAAAATGTTCACTGGCTGGTCTCTAAAAACCCTGCAGCTGCATTTCTTTTAGCTGTTTCTATACAAAGTTCTTAAAATTGCGATCGCCAAACCAAGTATTGCCCCCCACTTAATGCTGCTTTACAGAGACTTTTCCAGTCTGAGGGGGTTAAGCTAAAGGTGTTAAGGGACTCCAGCATACTCAACGTGAAAGGAGCTTGGGGTCCATATGTCATTACTGCCTCTTTGAGATTTTTTATTGTTTTGAAATCTACTGACTGGTGGCCCCTCTGTCCATTTTCATTTTTAATTACTGGCAGTTCCCAGTGTATCTGTGAGTTACTCTCGAGAGTGCATAAGCGCTCAGAAAGACTTTTTATTTCTATTTCTAGGGTATACAAACGCCTAGTAATACCTTTCATATTTTCTGTAATGGATTCCACACATGGGGGAGTAGGGGACACAAGTGGTTCCTCTACTTGATGTTCCTTTTTCTTTTTTAATTTCTTTTTGTTCTTTTTACTGGAGACTGTGCTACCAGAATCACCTTTTGATTCCTCTTCACTACTATCACTTTTACTGGTATCCTGAATTTCAGCTTCTAAGGAGAGTACATATTCTTCGGCTAATTTCAATAAGTTTCTGATGGCTTTTTCAGTTCTTACTTTTGAATTTACACCACTACTCTTCTCACTAGTATTAACCGACTCAGAGGCTATGCTTTCTTGATCACTTTCCTCACTATCCACTGAGTCCGCGATATCGAAAAACTCATCCATGGCTTTTATTATCCGACCTTTTGTTATTTTCGCTCCCATTTTCAGTTCTTACCTGCCGAGGACACCTCCTCCTCATCGGGAGCACTCGAGCTGAATGTGCCGAGCCAGGCCGAATGGCCGCTCAGGCCACAGGAGCCTGATGTCTCTGCATGCTGCAGCCGATCCCCACACCACTCGCCCGCCCCACTGCTGCTGCCGCTGCCGCCGGGCTGCGCCACTAGAGCAAGGACGCGCCTCCGCGCTCCTCGCCGCCTGCTTCCCTGTACGGGCCACCACCTGTTGCTGTCTGAAGCGATTGCCGCTTGGAGCAATGAAGCTGCGGGAAGAAGTTCAGATGGAAACTGGAAACAAACAGGCTTTTTATTCTGATAACTTCTCCCTAACACGCACCACACACCACCAATAACCCACCAACAAAATGGCACCCACCCGATCTGATCTCTACTCAAGTCTCGGGAGATCCCGGGCCAAGTCCTGCGAGATCCCGGGCCAAGTCCTGTGAGACCACGGAAGGCAGCAATGTTCGAATATCTCTATGGCCCGCAGCCAACAGCAATCTCAGCCATCTCCCCAATCAGGGCTCTTGCATTTTTTTTATTTTGTTCTTTTTAGATACATGTGACAATAGGGTGTATTTTGATGTATCATACATACATGGAGTATAACTTATTCTAATTAGGATCCCATTCTTATACATGATGTGGAATTTCACGGGTTATGTGTTGGTATATGAACATAGGAAAATTATGTCCTCTTCATTCTCCTGTCTTTTCTACTCCCATCTTCCTCCCTTCCCTTCATTCCTCTTTGTCTAATCCACAAACTTCTATTCTTCCCTCCCCCTCCTTATCCTGTTATAATTTTGGCATACCTTTAAAGCAGAGGTCTGAGGCCATATATGGTTTAACATTCCACAAAGTGTTAGGGTGTTGGCAGCTTCAGTGTTTCAGATTTCATTTCCCAATATTAATGGTGTAGTTAAATGATGGTTGTCTTTGTGGGAAAAATACTGGGGGGGGTGCAGGAAGCTCTTTGATTGTTTTTAGAATAAGAGAAGTTGGCCACTTGAAATCATTTGTTAATTTAGGCAAGGCATCAATTCTGTGTATTGTTTTCTTAATAAATTAAGTGGCCACTATAATTAATATGGTAATTTAATAACTTGAAGTTTCAAATTACTAATTTCCCTTTTTTATGATCAGATATTTGTGGTATCATGGCAATCTAGAGCCTCCTAATATTTCCCTTGAGTTTAACCCCTCTTGGTCCCAGGGTGTGGGCATTGTTGATATATGGTACATATATCAAATTCTAGAAAGAAGTAACATTCCATATGGAATTGGGAGATTCTTGAAGCCAAAGGAATTCAAAATCTATTCTCAAACAATTACACATTTAGGTAAAGTCAAACCTCACTGAAATTTTCCCTAAAATAATCAATAAGGAGTTCACTGTCAGTACATATTGTTTCATTGCTAGTGTCATTTGTATAGCTTTCTAGCCTTAATTAATTGCTTGATTCTGTGTTCAAGCTCTTTATCTTTCTTTTTTACAGCCAAACGTATACCTTTGAAGAATGTTGGTACAATGTTGGGAGCAATTTCATAAGGATACTCAAAATAATAATGGTAATAAAAATATTACCAAATGTTATTACTGATCCTTTTTAGAAATTGGGTGCAGTTTGGGTACTGTTAATTGGTAATTATTTAGGGGATTTACTGAATCACAAACAAATTGAATCAGTACTTCTGACCAGATTGCCATTAGAAGTTGTTTCCAAGGGATAGTAACAGTCAAGAAAGTCACTCCAATAATGGTTGACAGAGAGGTCCCAATGACAAGCTAGAGCACTGTGATTTACAACACTTTATATAATGCTTATCTTTTATACTTACAATATAAAGTTTGTCCCTCTGTATAATTAGGGCAGGCCTAGACAGTTGCCATTGCATTTCTGGTAGAGAAGATGATAGGGACATTTAAAGAAAGAAATTCTTCTAGTGAGTCTGCCTAAAGTCCACTCCTTACTTCTTTTGCATGGAAGGAAGAGAGAAGAGTGAGTGAGATTATCAAGTCTCCTTCATTTTGAGACTGTGTTTTGACCTTTGGCTTTATAGATGTGAAGAAAAAGAGATGGAGAAAGAGAGCCATTTAATACACAGTAAGGGACACCCCCTACCCTGAAGTGTGGAATCATCACCTCAAAAAGAAGCCATACATGTATTGACAGTCATACTCCACTCTTCCCTTCACGCTTGAAAGCCATTAATCTACTTTGTTTTTCTGTGGATTTGCCTATTTTGGGCATTTCGTGTAAAATATCTTATAACTGGCTTCATTTCCTTAGCATGTTTTTAAGGACATTCATGTTGTAATATGCATCAATACTTCATTAGTTTTCATTAATAAATAATATTCAAGTATATCTATATGCCGTATTATATCATAGGCATTTTGTTTATTTTTTTAGCAATTATGAATAATAGTTTTTATGAACATTTGTGTATCATTTTGGTGTGGACATGTGTTTTCATTTCTCTTGCATATGTACCCAGAAGAAGAATTGCTAGGTCATGTGGTAAACTGTACGTGTGATATTTTTAGGAACTGCTCAGTTGTTTCTGGAGTAACTATGCCAGTTTGCCTTCCCACCAGCAGTATATCAGGGATTATATTTCTCCATGTTATTATTTAGATATTAGATGTCCCCAAAAGCTCATGTGTGAGGCAATGCAAGAAGCTGTAAAGGTAAAATGATTGGGTTATGAGCATCTTAACCTAGTCAGTGTGTTAGGGGGATTCACTATGGTAACTGTAGGCAGGTAGGATGTGGCTGGAGGAAGTGGGTACCTGGGGCCATGCCTTTGGGTTTTATATTTTTGTCCTTATTGAGCAGAGCTCTCTCTCTTCTTCTTGGTGCCATGTTCCCTGCTGCTTTCCTCCCTCACACTCTTCTCCCTTGATGTGCTGCCTTACCTCAAATCCCAAAGAATGGAACCCACTGTCTATGTACTGAGACTTCTGAAACCATGAGCCCTCCAATAAACTTTTCTTTCCTTCCTTTAATTGTTCTTGTCAGGTCTTGTTCTTGTTACTGGTGAAAAAGCTGACTAAAATACTCCAAGTTTTCATGAACACTTGTTTTGTTTTTATTTTTGATTGTAGCCATGGTAGTATGTATGACATTCTATCTTATTGAGGTTTTGATGCATTTTAGTAATGGTTGATAATGTTAAGCATGTGTTCGTATGCTTTTTGGCCATTTGTATATTTTTTTGAGAAATTTGTATTCATATCCTTTGCTCATTTTTTTTTTTTTTTTGCTTTTGGTGGTGGTAGGGATACCAGGGATTGAACTCAGGGACACTCGACCACTGAGCCACATCCCCAGCTCTATTTTGTATTTTATTTAGAGGCAAGGTCTCACTGAGTTGCTTTGTGCCTTGCTTTTGCTCAGGCTGGCTTTGAATTTGTGATCCTCCTGCCTAAGCCTCCCAAGCCACTGGGATTACAGGCATGTGCCTGTGTGCCCGGCTTCCTTTGCTCACTTTTAATCATGTCTTTTTTAATGTTGAGTTGCTATATATTTTGAATATGTCTTGTCTCATAATATCAGGAATTTTTTGTTTAATATTCAGAAAAACATTTGGTAAAGCAATTGTCAAAGCTTGGGCTTTCCAGAAGCAGATGCTGAGACAGAATTTGGGGTGTAAAATGTTTATTCCAGAGTAATGTCTTGCTTTTTTCTTTACTCATATCAGACACTGTGCTGGAAAATGCCTTAAAAACTGGACTAAGTGCTATGCAATGTGATCTCAACTCTGCTTTAAGAAGAAGTTATGTGAACATGTATACTTGTGAAAATATTAGAAGATAATACATATATAATATTAGTGGCTAAGAATATGGTTGATTTTTATTTTTTCTTTGTGCTTTTTTATATTTTGCAAATGTGCTATGTGTGTATATTTTTTAATATCAACAAATAAAATGGGTGAATATTAAAAAAAGATCAGCATTAGTATGGGATATAGTTTGGTAGTATAATTCATGCCTAGCATAAATAAGGCTCAGGGTTCAATACCTAAGCCCCAAAAGTAGGAAGAAGAAAAGATCAGCACTTGTGAAAGAGGAGAATAGGATTGGCTAGAGAGAGAAGTTGAATTAATGTCTAGACCTAATGAATCTCTGTCAACTTGGCAGCAAACTCTGAAGCAAATATTGCCCTTTAGAGTTTTCCTTCACATTCCCACTTGATTTTTTTCACTGGAGAGTCAATAAGAGGAAGGCATGACCTTGAAGGAGATGTATCTGAGGCTATCTGAAGTGTTGGACATTTAGAAGCTGTTGGTTGACTGCACTCTCTGCAGCTGTACAGCAAGTTCCTCTTGAAAGGGCAGCTGGGTAATTTATCTAATGTCTGCCACATGTATGTTGTAGTTTAAAATCTAAGTTGCATTTTGAATTCACTAAGTGTAGCACTACTAGAGATGCTAGTAAGCATGTTTGTGAAATGAGAAAATTTGGTGCTGACTTTGTGAATATGTTTTTACTGTTATTTCAGGTATTATATGTTTTGAAATCTAAAGATAGTTTCTACCCATTTACTTTGGCCTAGTATTATGCACACTTACATTATTTGTGTGTTGTTTATATTTGTCATAGAATGACATTTATATTTGATCTAAATGAAAGAGACTACTGTTTGTTTGACATACTCTGTTTTTCTAAAATTTGGGATTTTTTTTGTGCTTGGCCATTTCTGTTACATAGTAAAAACTTTTAAAAGACTACATAAGATTTTTCTTTTGATAGACTTTATAAAATCTACAGTTATCTTTGTCTTTGTTTAATTTCTTAACTTCAGTTTTTAGCATTGTCTTGTAGATGCTGTATACTTTTCTAGTGTAGTCTTGAGTTTCTGCCTTCCTGTAGCTTAAAAGCTATGTGAAATATGACCAGATGATTGCTAATTTTGGAATCTATTAAAAAGACGGTAGTGCAATATTCATTTCTTTTAAAATCTTTTTATTTGATATTTCTTAACTTTTGGCTCTTTATTTTAGATGTTTTATTTCCCAATGTACTATGAGAAACAATGAGGAATAATTTTTATAAGTCTTAATTCTGAATAGCAAACTAAGTACACTGATAACAATTTTAGTTGGCAGCTTTAGTCTGTACATAATTGTGTCCAACTTGTCCCAAGTTCCAAATTGTAATAACTTCCTAACAATGGAAATTAGTACATGAAAATATGAAACTTTTGCAAAATAAAGATACTGGAATTATTTTTCTAGTGAAGTTAAGCAGTTTGACTCTATCAGAATGGTACAATAGATGGAGCTCATAATTAGAAGTCAAAAGACCAGAGTTGAAAACCTACCCCTTCTTAGCATCTAGGATTCGTTAGCCAGGTTTACTTAGTTTCCAAAGGTAATGCTGTCTCATATTTGTAAAATCCAAGTGTGTCAACTCTGCCTATCCCTGCCAGTTGTTGTAATGAACAATAAAACTATGGTTATGAATAGAATTGGTGACCTTTTGATCATTGTGTGTATTTAGGAGAATTGGAATAGCGAGTGTTCTTCTTTGGACAAAACTTTAATCTAAATGAAGGTGGAACTCACATGCTTGGTCATTGCCCAGGCACACATTTTAATAAAGTTTGAAATAAATGTAAATAGGAAATAAATTATATAAAAAATTGTTTAAATTCTACTGTTTTTTAGAATACAATCTTAGAAACTGAATTTAACTCAAAAGATATTTCTTGTGGGCTCTTACTATTCTGTTAAGAATACATTCAGGTAATACATATCATAAGGTTCTTACTTCTTTGAACTGGGTCCATTTTAGTGTCTTTCCGGGCTTATTTCTTATTTTATAAGGATAGTGTTTGAAAAGGAGTTTATAGTTTATGAAATGGTTTCATGTACATTCTTTCATATAATATTTATAATATCCCTGCAGAGGTAACTGCTCTTATTTTCATTTTATCCCTATTACTCAGCATATAATTCTAAGACTACAGTAATTGTAAAACGTATGTTTTGGAGTGTGTGTATTTGTGTGTGTGATGATCTGTGGGTGCTGTGGGAGAGGCTAGAGAATGAAGACGTGAGGCTGGAGCAGACACAGAAGACAAAGCCCAGCATAATATGGGTTCCTGGTGCATAGAAAATGGTAGCTTCCACACTGAATGCTAGAGGCATTGTGACTTTCTTGAGGTCACTTTACTTTGTAATGGAACTGAGATCAAAAACCCAAATTTCTCATTCCATGATTCCATGCCTATATCAGTCATGTTGCTTGGGAAAACTAAGAAATTATTTTAGATGGCCTTGAATTAGAATCAGGTATTCCTAGACTGAGCTATACCTTGATCCAAACATAATTGCATTCTGTGTGGTAGCTACCATTTTCTATGTACCAGAGACCCATATTATGCTGTGCTTTATCTTCTGTGTCTGCTCTAGTCTAATGTCATCATTCTCTATCTTCTCCCCCACTTTCCTTATATGTGTATAACACATATCTCCCACATATAACACATATAGTGATTTTAAAATCACTATAGTCTTAGAATTACATGCTGTCCTTTATAAGTTTGAACTATCCTTTACTGATGAGCACACTGGTTATTTTAATTCTAATATGGGTGGGTCCTTTTGCTTCCTCATAAATCTCTGATACCGATTTCACTTACTGTACTTTCAAGTGCAAATAGGCTATTTTGAGCTTGATTTCTAGAGTCTGACTTAGTGAGTACAGGTGCTCTGGAGATAGACTAGACCCAGGCCAGTGCTGGGGGCCTCAGAGAATTAACCAATTTTACTTGTTCTGCACTATATTTTGTACTTTTGTAAATGCATTCAGAATGTGAGGTGGAAAGGACTCCTGTTGTAAAATCAACTATATCTAGTTTGTATTTAATACCTGGCTAAAAACAAACATGGAAAAACGAGGCTTCTGTGTATCTTTCTGAACATTTTATATAGTGCTCATGGCATATTTTGAACAAACAGGGTAAATAAATATTCTACTATTTCATGTTTTGAAATGCTGACTAGATAAAGATTACACATGACAAGTTATTTATAGCTTTATTTATACATAGTGGATTCTCTGTTGGAATCATAGAAGGGAAAGATATGATAATTGCTTTGTGTAATTCACAGAATGAAATTGCAAACTGAGATGTTTTGAATCTAGTTTGTACTGCAACAATTTTTAGGAAACCATATTTAAAAAACAATGGTTATTGTGAAGTATACAACATGTTAACTGTGTCCCAATTCACATCAGTAAAAACCTTCCACCACTTTATTCCGTATAACCTAACCTTCATCAGATAATGCCAAATAAACTATGTTGAGTGCACATATTAATATACATCAAATGAACCAAATGGCTAGCTGGCTGCATTTTCAATAGTGTTTATCTGTGGTCATGCAAGTCATAACTCTGAATTTTTATTGGGAAAACTAAATTGAGAATTTATAATGTTGCTGGCTTAGCTTTACCAGCTGTGCCACAGCCATGGAATATAACTCAAGAGAGTAAAAAATCTAACACAGTGTATAAGGGAGAAACAAATTGCTTTTGCTTCATGCCTACTTGCTTTGCATCTGCTACTATAAGGTTTAGGGTCATCATATACAATAATTAGTAGTTTCCTAACTTCTAATATGTCATCACTCCAGCAAACTGCCATGTGAATTTTTAAGTTGTTTCATATGAAATAAGAATAATGATTCTTCAATAAATGGTCAAAGGAACTGAAGAGACACTTTACAGAGGAAGAAATATGATTGGTCAACAAATATATGAAAAAATATTTAGCATCTCTAGCAATTGAGAAATGGAAGTTCAAACTACACTGAGATTTCATCTCACTCCAGTCAGAATGGCAATTATCAAGAATAAAAGGAACAATAAATGTTGGCAAGGATGTGGGGGAAAAATACACTCACTCATACATTGCTGGTGGGACTGCAAGTTGGTGCAACTGCTCTGGAAAGCATTATGGAGATTCCTCAGAAAACTTGGAATAGAACCACCATTTAACCCAGCTGTCCCACTCCTTGGTTTAAACTCAAAGTACTTAAAATCAGCATATGATAGTGACGCAGCCACATCAATGTTTATAGCAGCTCAATTCACAATAGCTAAACTATGGAACCAACCTAGGTGCCCTTCAACAGATGAATGTGGTAAATGTTCACAATGGAATATTACTCAGCCATAAAGAAGAATGAAATTATGGCATTTGGCAGTAAATGGAGAACTGGAGAATATTATGCTAAATGAAATTATCCAGTCCCCAGAAACCAAAGGCCTAATATTCTCTTCGATATGCGGATGCTAACTTACAATAAGGGGGAGGTTAGGGAAGAATAGCAGTACTTTGGATTAGACAAAGTACTTTTGGATTAGACAAAGGGGTCTGAGGAGAAGGGAGGGGGAATGGGAATAGGAAAGATAGTAGAATGAATCTGACATTACTATCCTAAATGCATATATGATTATACAACCAATGTAATTCTACATCATGTACAATCAGAAGAATGAGAAGTTATACTCCATATGTATATAATATGTTAAAAATACATTCTATTGTCATGTACAAAATAAGAACAAATAAAAAATAAAAAGAATAATGATTCCTAATTTATTAGATCCTGAAAGTGATTATTTAAAATATGAATCTTTAATATGATTCATAGCACCAAAATATATTTATAATTCTACCTTTGTTAAAGTAGCCACAATGATATAGTAATCATATTAACCATTCTGTTTAGGAATCAGATAATTTGGAGCCAGTGAAAAATGACTTCATAATTTATATTAGAAGAAATACTGAATTAAGCCCAGTGTGATGGCGCAGGTCTATAATCTCAGTGGCTCAGGGCACTGAGGCAGGAGGATCATGAATTCAAGGTCAGCCTCAGCAACTTAGCAAGACCCTAAGCAACTTATCGAGACCCTGTCTTTAAATAAAATATAAAAACAAAAAGGGGCCGGGGATGCGACTCTGTGGTTAAGCACCCCTGGGTTCAATTCCCAGAACCAAAAAAAAAAAGAAGAAAGAAAATAAAAAGAAATAAAAATGGAAATACTGAATTAGCAGAGAGATTAAAATTTTTATAAAGCCTGCCTGTAGATAGTTAATGCAGTCAGCAAAGGCCACTATGTAGGATCTTTCATTTATGAACATATCTCTTTATTTTTGCTACAGGATGGTATATACAGGCTGGTAAAACTTGTATACAACTTGTGGGACATGTCAGTTCTAATTCCTGATAAGTACCCACCACCTTTTTGTACCAGGGTTTGAACTCTGGGGCACTCGACCAGTGAGCCATATCCCCAGCCCTGTTTTGTATTTTATTTAGAGGCAGGATGTCATTGAGTTTCTTAGTGCCTTTTTTGCTGAGGCTGTTTTTGAGCTCAGGATCCTCCTGCCTTAGCCTCCTGAGCTGCTGGGATTACAAGTGTGTGCCACTGCCCCTGGCTGATAAGCCCTTTTAAGTATTACTTTGTTATAACAGTATTGTAATTATCAGTTTAGGTCTGATATATGTTAGCCTTGGTCACTTGGCTGTTTGATTTTAGCTAGTAAATAAGCAGAGGTAGTGACCATGTTTGTTTTACTCACCATTCCAATCCCAGAGATTTACACATTACCTACTCTATAGACTGGGATGAATTCATGGAATAGATACATTTTCTTTACTTTAAATTTATGGAATTTTGAGTTACAAATACACAGAAGAAATATAGCAACTACTACTTCCATGCCAAGTGAAATTGCTTTCCCAGTCAAAAATCATCATGTTATCCATTCATCTGTTGAAGGGCACCTAGATGTGGTATATATATGGTGGAATATTACTCAGCCTTAAGGAAGAATGATTTGCTGGTAAATGGGTGGAGCTGGAGAATGTCATGTAAGTGAAATAAGCCAATCCAAAAAAAAAAAAAAAAAAAAAAAAAAGCAAAAGCTGAATGTGTTTGATATGATGATGCCAATTCACAATTTAGGGGCGGGGGTGGTAGGGAAGAACAGAGTTACTTTAGATTAGGTAGAGGGGAATGATGGGAGAGGAATGGGTAAGGGTATAGAAAGGATATTAGAATGATTCAGACATTATTACCCTATGTACATATATAACTATATAAACTGGTGTGAGTCTACATCATGTACAACCAGAAGAATGAGAAATTATACTCCATTATATATGGTATATCAAAAAAATTCAGCATGTTAGCTTTCTGTCTTTATGACAAAATACCTGAGATAATCAACTTAAAGAAGGAAATAGCGATTTTGGCTCATGGCTTTGGAGATTTTAATGCATGGTTGGTTGGCCTCATTGCTTTGGGGCCTGTGGCAAATCAGAGCATCATGGGCAGGGAGCCTGTGGTAGAGCAAAGTTCTCACTTCATGGCAGCAAGGAAGCAATGAGACAGATAAGAAGAGTTGGGGACCCCAATATCTATCCCCTTCAAGATCATGCCCTCAGTGACTAGGCCCTACCTCCTAAAGTTTCCATTACCTCCAAATAGCACCATTGTTGATGGCCATGCTTTTAACACATAAGCCTTTAGGGACACTTAAGATCCAGATGGTAGCAGTTGACTGATACTTTAATTTTTCTTTTTAGGAGATCTCATATCATTTGCTAGCAATAAAACTGCAATGGTTGGCTATACATTTTTAACTAGAATTATATGAGGTATGAGCCACATTTTGTAAGTGAGAAAACTGAATATTTTGGATATTAAGTGGCTTTCCAGAGGTCACAGAGTTGTTATTAAGTGGTGAAGCTGAGATTCATTTACAACAGTTTTAAAAACTATAAGCCAACATATGTTGAGCACTTAATTATAAATCAGACACTATACTAAATGTTTTATATTTAGCTTCACTATGAGGGAGGCATGATTATTATTTCCATTTTACACATATGGAAAATGCAGCACGGAGAAGTTAAATAATATATCATGGGTTCATGGCTAGTTAGTAGGAGAGCCAGAGGGCCCTTTCTCTTATATTACTTCCAATTAAACTTGAGATATGGGCAGCATTGGTAATGTCTATTTGTAACATTCATAGTTTAAAATATTTATTTTCATTATTATGTTTTAAAAATTTTTACCTGTTTGCAGAATAAGTAAATTTTAGATTATTTCTCTAACATTCTGCTGATTATGGAAATGCATTTCTTTTTAAAGATAATCATAAGATGTACCTTTAAATGACAACTACAGTTTGCTTTGTGTATAGCAAATCAATTGGGTTCCTTAGTAAGGGGAATGTTCTGTTGTGTTTTATTGTCATCAATGTAATTGTGTTATAATTTCCCTAACAGTTATGGTATAATGGACTAATTTTAGCTTATATTTTTCCATTGTATGCGTTGCATATTTTTCCTTTAAACTTTAGGAATAGGAATATTGTTTCTATCCTTGATCATAGGCACTCCAGGGAAAAGTAATTTATTTGTAGTTTTAGTGCCTTCCCTTTGGCCAACATAGAGCAGAACTAGATTGTAATAAATCAAAATTTTATATTATGATGACTTACTGGAGACCATTTATAAAGTATACCATTTATCACCAGATAATGCATTTAACATAGTTTCATTTTCAAAAGGGCTAATTTTTTTTCAGTTGTATTTTTAATTATAGTATAGGTAATTTGTAGATGTTTTATGTGTTTATTTTTCTTCTTCTAACTTCACGTTCTAGGAAGAAGATGTTGTGACCTTGTAAATGGCACATGCTTACTGTTTAAATGAAATTACAAGTTTTTGAAATTATGTGAAGTTTTTTTTTTAGAAAACATTTGGTGATAAGGAATTAAAACTAGTACATTTGGCTAAATTCAGTTCAAAATACATACAGGTTTAAGGTATTATGTATGGTGACATGAGAGTTATAATGTTGAGAAAAACTTGATATCTATATTCCTAGAGCTTGTAAACTGTTAACTGAGCCAATAAATACATAAATAAGTATAATGCAAAGCAGGCTATTGTAAGAACTATGGTATAGTCATCAATAAAGTGTAGTGGCAGATCAGGATAGGAGAGTGTCCTCTTCTAGTGGAAGGAGCTAGGAAATCCTCATGGAGTAGGTAGGATTTGAGTAGAGCTTAATTTATTGCTTTCATTCATTCTAGACTGTCTGAAGATTGATGTCTATTTCCTTGAGCTCTTTAATTTTGTTGCCAATTTGGATAAGCATGGCACAAATCCAGCAGGGAGGTCCAGATGAAAATGAAAAGACTACAGCTCTGAAAGGTACATACTTAATTTGCTTTCTTAGGAAATTTTTATTATGCCTAGAAAAGGTGTAGGAATGTTTAGGTGACCTTTCATTCATTTCACTTTTAAAACAAAATTATCAGTACCTAAGCTATTTGCAGTTATTTGTGTCCCTCAGAGGAACTATCATAGTATCTGAGATGTAGTGCATACTCAGTGATTTTTATAGCTATAAGAATTCTTAATATTCTTTTTGTTCAGGGTCATGCATGTAGTATTAGAACTAACACTGTAAGTCTTTTGAATCAAGACTGATTGCCTTGCCTTATTTTTGCTGATTGGAACGTCATATTGGGTTACGATAATGATTTGACTGTTCCAGTATTTTGTCTTCGTGGCATTGGCACTAGGGATAATTTGTGTGAGGCCTTCCATGTTAATACGTCAGAAGGAATCTGGCTTAGACATTGTTAGGGAATTTGAGTTCTAGGCTTTTTTAAAAAAATATTTTATCTAATATATTTTTACTCCTAAAAGAAATATTCATTCTTTATTATCAATTATCTCAATATCTATAACTTGTCCATGATCCGATTATCTATGTACAACTGTAAAAGGTTTCAATGTTTTAAACCTGTATAAGTTTTCAAGGCTTTATTTGGTGATGGAAAAATGTCTTGGGGGTTTTCTCAATGTTCAGATGCCAACTTTTTAAATTGAGTTTGCTTTATGCTGCTATGATACAATATAACAGAATAGATATTTTATAATAAACAGAAACTTATTGTCTCAGTTCTAAAGGCTAGGATGTACAATACCAAGGTGCTTGTTTCTGTAAAGAGCCTTTTTGCTGTGTTATCCTTTGGAGGAAGGATCAAGAGGCAAAAAAAGGGCCAAAATTACCCTTTTGTAACAGCAGTAGTCCTATATATGACTGGACCTTTTATAGCTCAGTCACCTCTTAAAGGTCCCATGTCTAAACACTATTAAAATTGCCACTAAAAACAACATGATCTAGAAAAGGTGTAGGATCTGCCAAATGATAGGATTCCCTTTTACTTGATTTAAATGTAGAGTCTTTCTCTTCCTCAAATGTTCCAGGATATATTTTATAGCAGATGCTCCCGCTAGATATATATTATATAGAAATGGCTATAGACTGCTTCTTTGAATCCTTGGCTGCTGTCCCTACCTGAGTGTTCTCAAGTGAATAATAAAAATACCTCAAGAATTTTTCCTACTACCTTATTTTATATTGTACTATGAAACCGCAAACAGATATAAGATGAAGGGACCAATTTCATGGCTCAACTTATTAGTTATCTTGACTCTGGGTTTAGATGTAATGATCTGTTGAGGGAATAATATAAGTAGCTCTTACCCAGAAAAATGGAAAATGATTAAGAGGGTTACTATCTTTAGTTTTTTTGGACAAATGTGAGAGATGATGATGGGCTTTGGATTATGTTGGTAGCAAGGGAATGATGAAGAAATGACAGATTCTGGAAATGTTTTGAAGAGATTACATTATTTGATGATGTATTAGACATGAGATATTTCAGAAAAGCTAAGATCACTCTGAAAGTTCTTATCTTAAATAGCTCAGTGATAGAGGCCATTAATTAGAGTAAAAAAACATTGGAGAAAACAAGTTGGGGGTGGTGGTGGTAAATAGTTAGTGTTAGGTTTTGAATGTGTTAATGTTAGATCCCAGTTAAACATCAAAAGTGGAGAAGTTGATTTGGGGACTTGGGGTGAGTTTAGGCTAAAGATAAAAATTTGGGGATTCATTAGCAAGAAATAATATTTAAAATTGTGATCCTAATTGAGATCACCCAAGATATTAGTATAGCTGAAAAAGAGGACTGAAGATTAAGCTCTGGGCTCCTTGACCTTTAGTCAGGAAGATAAGGAGGAACTACCAACTGAGGCTGAAAAGGAATTTGTAGTGAAGTGAAGAACCAAGAGCAAGAGATGTCTTGAATGTCAAATTTTAAAAAAGGAGTAATTAATTAAGTCATATGCTGAAGATGGGTCAGATTAGATGAGGACTGAGAATTTACTTTAGGATTTGACAATGTGAGGGTCATTTATGATCCTTATAAAGTTGTTACAGTGAATTGATGGAAATTAGAGCCTGAATAGAGAATTTTAGTAGAGAATGAAAGGAAGTTGAAGGCAGCTGTAGACAACTCTATAGATGGTTTAATTTCCTGCTTGTGTGCTGTTGGGAATGATCTGACATATTCAGAAAAATGGGATAATTTAGGAGCAGTAACAAGGAATGTTAGGTTTCCCACCTAGATAGATTTTGTGCATATTCAGCCTTACTTAATAAAAGAAAATTTGATTTCTTAAGTTGTGGTTCTAATTGGTACTCCCACATTGTATGAGGTTAGAATGATTTGGGGAATTTTAGAGGTAATACACTGATGTTAAAAGAGCATAAATAGATTCTAGAGATAGAACCATCTGATTTAAGTTCAGATCTTTCCTCTTACAATAGGGCAAGTTACTTAATTTCTCTGAATCTTTATCTTCATTTATCCAATAGGAGTAATAATTCTTAGTATTCATGGTACTATAAGAATTAATGGAGTCAAATTGAAAATACAGTTGGCTCTTGAACAAAATGGTTTAGAATTGCAGGGGTATACTTAACATGGATTTATTTTTGAGATATAGGGGTATTTGAAAAATTTTCAAGTGATGTATATCTAGAAATACCAAAAAAATTAAGAAAAAGTTAGGTATGTCCTGATCACTTAGACTATATGTAGATAATAGTCTGTTTTATCATTTCTGGTGTAACACATGCACACACAGACTGTACATGGCACCAGTTATAGTGAAGAAAAATGTAAACAAATATAGAGTATTGCTGTGGCTCAGCAGTAGAGCACTTGCCTAACATGTGCAAGCCATGGGTTCGATCGTCAGCACCACATAAAAATAAATAAATAAAATAAAGGTTAAAAAATGTTAAAATACACTTAAAAATGTAACTACATAAAATTAACTGTAGTCCATACTGTACTACTCTATTAATTTTGTAGCCGCCTTCTCTTGCTGTTTCCAGTAAGCTCAAGTGTTGTATCTGCATAAAATTCCTGTGGCATTAATGATCTCTGTGTGAGTGGTAAATTGCATAAAATAGTAAAAAGACATTTCTTCTAGTTCTTAAGATAGTAAAAAAACATTTCTTCTAGTTCTTGAGCATTTTTCACCACATAACATACATGGTATGTGTTAATACACATAACACACAAAATACCTGTCAGCACTGCCTGTATCAAGCCCAGAACATGGACCAGCAGCACAGGGAGTGGTGGCCTTGGCAGCCTTCCCTTAGGAAGGGAATATGAAGGTCATTGCCAGGTAAGTTTGGTAGATAGTAAAATGGATCAGTGCAAGAAACAGATATGGTTTAATTAAATAAGAATGTTATCAAGGAAGATGTATTTGTATACCAGTCTGCCATAAAGAATAACTCTAGGAGGAACACTAGAATGGTCAAAGGGAAGGGAGGGTAAGGGAGGGAGCAAGAGGGGGTAGGGAGAGTGAAAAAAGGAAAAAGAAAAAAAAAAAAAGGTGTTTGAATGAGACGGATATCATTTTCCTAAATGCATGATTGAAGACCTGAATTGTACGAATATACTTTGTATACAAACAGTTGTATGTAAAAAGGTGCTAAATACATGCACTATGAGTTGTACATATTAAAAATTATAAAAATAAAATTAAAGAATAACTCTAGGAAATATCTTTACGGTGCAGTTGACAAAGAGATGGGGAGCTTAATGCTGTTGATGAAGCAAGGGTGCTGAGACAGCAAAGGTTGCATGCTCTGGTAGAGTTCCAGTTCAAGGCAGTAAAGAAGCAGACTGTAACCATTATAGATGCATCACAAGGGTCATCTACATAATTACCAGTGGACTATCAAAATGGTAGAGTTGGGAAAAGCGAGAGAGATCAGGGAATGCTTCAGAAGGTTAGACCCAACAATGCCTGCCCTACTAGAGGTAAAGGTTCCCATCTTACTACTACATGTGGAGACTCTATGGGCAGGGACCATAGTATGCCAGTCTTCCTCTACAAGGAGAAGTGAATGAGAGTGTTGGCAATCAGGGTGCAGAAGGACAAGGTAGACCAGTGTTTTAGTCCACTTTCCATCACTGTGACCAGACTACCTGGCAGGAACAACTTAGAGGAGGGAAATTTTATTTTGGGCTCACAATTTCAGAGTCTCAGCCCATGTTTGACTGAATCCATTGCTCTGGGCCAAGGTAAGACAGAACATTATAGTGTAAGGGAATGGGAGAGGAAAACTGTCAGCTCATGGCAGCCAGAAGGCAGACTGAGAGCATGGGGGCAGGGGAGGGGCCATAGTCTAGGCTGTACTCCCAGTGACTTACTTCCTCCAGGCATGCTCTGCCTACCTACAGTTACCATCCAGCAGTTCATTCAGATCATTAATCCATTAAGTGGATTAATTCAGTGATGAGGTTACAGCTCTCATAATTTAATCATTTTACCTATGAACATTCCTGCATTGCCTCACACATAACCTTTCTGTGGAACAGTAAAGATACAAGTCATAACAATCACTTTGACAAAATACAAGACAATCAATTTAGAGGAGGAAAGATTTATTTGTTTTTTTTTGTTTCAGAGGTTTCAGTTCATGGTCTATTGGCTCCATTGATTTGGGGCCTGTGGTGAGGCAATGCATCATGATGGGGAAGCACATAGTAGAGCATGATTACTCACTTCATGATGGACAGGACAGATAGAATGAGGGGAAGGGTCTGAGGAGAAGGTATAATCCTTAAGAGCATACCCCCAAAGCCCTACTCCCTTTAACTAGGTCCCCACTTCTATTATTTCTACCATTTCCCAGTAATCCACTCAACTATGAATCCATCAATGGATTAGTCTATTGATGAGCTTAGGGTCTTCATGATTCAGTCCCAAACACCCACCTCTTGAACATTACTACATTGGGGAGCAAGTCTTCAAAATATGAGCCTTTGGGGGACATTCCAAACCCAGACTATAACAACCAGTGAGACATACTATGTAGGTGATTAATTCTGCAGGGCCTTCCTAATAAGCCAGTCTAAAGAGGATAAGGAAAATCAGATAGGTGATATCCAAGGTCAGTAGCCACCTTGATATTCATACTGCCACAGTTTAAGTTGCCAATGCAGATAACCCTAAAACACATTTTTCCCCCCTCAAGTAGAAAACCCTAAACCACCAAAGGGTAAAGAGAAAAAAGCAGTCAGTTCACTTCCTGAAAATTTGTCCACTCCTGAGGCTGAGCATGGCAGGGCTGAGTAAACAGCAATTTACCATCTTTACTATCATCTGCTCATAAGAAGAAATGAGTGTTATTCCAGAAAAAAGAAATGGACAGAAGTTTGGAGCTGAAGACTGCAAGTGCTTTCTTTTTGCCCATTGACCAGATAACTTGGGCTATCTGCAATATCTATTCAGCACATAATTTTTATTATTTTGACTTACAGATGGTTCTTTTTGGTAATTACAAATGCATATTTAATGCCTATTTTCCCTCAGTATACTGTTAAAGGTTTATTTTTATTAGAGCATTATAATTATACATAATAACTGTGTTAATTTTGACAAAATCATACATGCAAGGAATTTGATTTCAATCTCTACCTCCCTTTTTTCCCCTCCTCCCCCTGTTCTCACTCTACTAATCTTCCTTTTGCTCTTTTATGTATTTATTTATTTACTTTTTTTTTTTTTTTTTTTTTTTTGGTACCTGTGATTGAACTCAGGGGCACTCAACCACTGAGCCATATCCCCAGCCCTATTTTGAATTTAATTTATAGACAGGGTCTCACCGAGTTGCTTAGTGCCTTTCTTTTGCTGAGTCTGGCTTTGAACTCGCGATTCTCCTGCCTCAGCCTTTGGAGCTGCTGGAATCACAGGTGTGCGCTACCATCTTGGGCTGTTTACTTATTTTTGATTGGTATTTTTGACATATAAAGGTGATATTCCCTTTGGTACATTTATATATGCATATAACGTGATTTTGTTAAATTCATTCTGTATTTCCTTCTTGTTTTAGTTACTTTGTCACTGTGACCAAAAAACCTGACAAGTACAATTTAAGGAGGAAAAATTTATTTGGGCCTCATGGTTTCAGAGGTCTCAGTCAATAGATGGTCAACTCTGTTGCTCTGGGACTGATATGAGGCAAAACATCAGGATGGAAAGGTGTGGAGGAGGAAAGCAGCTCAGGAATCAGAGAGAGACTGAGCTTAGCTCACCAGGGACAAAATATGTACCCCAAAGACATGCCCACAGGAACCCATCTCCTCTAGTTAGACCCTACCTGCTTATAGTTAACAACCAGTTAAGGCTCTCATAGCCCAATGATTTCACTTTTAAACTGTCTTGCATTGTCTCAAACATTAGCTTTTGGGGGACACCTCACATCTAAACCATAATACCTCCCTTTCACTCCCCTTTTCCTTATTTCATAGCTGGTCAAGATGAGATATTTAAGAACTTCATTTTTAATTTGTAATAAAGGTATACAGTTTGATTTTTTAAAAAAGCAGACAAACTGCAAGCTCTTATTAATAGAAGTGTTAAATAATAATAATAGTAATAATGAAAGCTATGCTTTGACTGTATTGGCAGGTCAGTGCCCCTAATAGCTGCATTGTTGAAGCATCAACTATATTAGAAAATAAAAATGGTAAGAAAATAGTAAAAAGTCTACTTTAGAAAATAATTGAAACACTAAATACAACTCTGTTCGTAGAACAGTAAAGAAATTTTATTCTTGACTTTCTTCACAACTGGGCTATGATGCATAAAACAATGAGCTGATGATGATCACTGACTGCTGTTCTTTGAGGGGTTTCAAGTTTACATGGCAAGAATGCACACTTAAAGATGACAATTTTTCATGAATGGAGGGTGCTTCAAATAATGGCATAAGTGGTAGAAAAATCTCATCAGATAATTTCAGTGGGCAGAAAAAGGGAAGTAGTACTCAAGATAAGCAGAGTTAAGGTAGTGCATTCTGGAAGAAAATAGTTTAAACTAGTTTACTTTGATAATGGAAATAATGAAAATGGTGAAGGTGATGATAGTTATCCTTAAATGAAGGCATACCTCAGGTAATTCTGCCATCTCTTTTGGAGATGGCAGTGAGACATACGGATATAGCTTTATAAGGATTCTACTTCTTAAACATTATTTTTTTCCTTTGTAAGTTTTATAGGGTTTTAGTTTGTCTACTTACTCTTACTCATTTGTTAAATACATTTTTCCTATATTTCTGGAAAGATGTCCTATAACTAGTTTTCCTTGTTCATGTAGATTTGTTTTTATTTACTTTTTATTTCCTCACTTATCTCTAGAATGCCAGCACGTTTGCCACAATGATGTTATTAAAAATTCTGGATATTAGCTGGGCCAGTAGTACTTACCTGTAATCCTAGTGGCTCGGGAGGCTAAGGCAGGAGGATTGTGAGTACAAAGCCAGTCTTAGCAACTTAGTGAGGCCCTAAACAACTTGAAACCCTGCCTACAAATAAAATATAAGAAAGGGCTGGGCCTGTGGCTCAGTGGTCAAAAGCTCCTGGGTTCAATCCCCGGTACACCTCCCACCCAAATTCTGGATATTAATGTTACCTTCTCAACATTATTTGTGATAGCCTTGATAATAGTATAGTAAATATATATTACCTTCCCCTGCTTTTTGGGGATGAGTTTATTTCCCAGCCTCATTGATGAAGGTTTTAGCCAAGTAAATTGCTTTTGCCCGTGGTTGGTCTGTTGATATTAAGCAGTGAATTCTTGGTGGACATGCAACAAGCAGAACTTGCTATAGTTCAATCTGTAGTATCTCCCAAGGCTCATGTTTTAAAGGCTTAATCTTTAGCTTGGCACTATTTGAGGGTGGTAGAAACCCTTAAGAGGGGGGCCGAGGAGAAGGTATGAGGACATTGGGGTTGTGTCCCCAAAATAGACCATGGATCTCAAGTTCCTCTTTTGTCTCTTTGCTTCCTGATCACCAAGAGAGCAGTAGCTTCCTCCACCTTGCCCTCCCACCATGATGTACTAGGGTTCTACAGGCCCAGAAGTAGTGGGGGCCAACCAATAATGGACTGAAATCTCCAAACCTGTAAGCCAACATAAACCTTTTCTTTTTTCAAGTTGATTATCTCAGGTATTTTTTTATGTTAACAAAAAGCTGACTAATGCAGAGTCTTAGTTTATGCTGTGTGATATGACTTGTTAGCTGTTGAGCTCTTGCTACTTTTCATGAATAGAACATACTCAGGGTAGATATGGAGTCTAAAAAGGTAAGAAACATATTAGAGCCTTCCTAAATCCAGTCTGCCCCTGCCATTCTGAAACCTGAAGTCCAAGCTTTAGGGAATTACATTGAATGATTTTCAAATATTAAGCCAACCTTGCATTGACAGGATAAACTGTATTTGGAGGTATTATATCATCCTACTTATATATTCCTGGTTTCTTTGACTAAAGTTTTGTTGAGTATTTTTGTATCTATGTGAGGTATATTATCCTATTATTTTCTTATAAACTTTGGATTTGATATTTAACTTTTTAAAATGAGTTGGTGTTTCTTGTTCTTCTCTTTTCTGGAAAAGTTTATGTAGGAATATTATTATTTCATTTTTTAACTGCTGGGTAAAATTCGTCATTGAGACTTATGTTGCACCAGAGTTTTTACTTTCTTTTTTCTACTTATGAAAATTTTGAGGTTTCAATATATTTTCTTTGATAGATAGGTGTAGAACTTTTCAGGTTATTTGTTTTTGTTTTTTTTTTTCTTGTATGTTTTGTGGTGCTGCTCATATGGGACCTAGTTCAGCTAGGCAAGCTCTCTATCATTGAGCTACATCCCTTCTTCTTCAAAAATTTAAAAAAAATTTAGTGGATTGTAGTTATACATAATAGTGGGTGTTCATCTTGACATATTGATAAATGCATATAATATAGATTTCTGTATTTCAATCCCAGGTACTATCCTTTTCCCTCTCCCTGATCTCCTTCCTTTTCTCTATTGGTCTTCCTTCTATGTGTTTCCTTTCTTATTTTTTTAATTTTATTTTTATAATTTTTAATATTTACAATTCATAGTGCCTGTATATAGCATCTTTTTACATACAACTCTTTGTATATAAAGTATATTCGTACAATTCAGGTCTTCAATCATGCATTTAGGAAAATGATATCCGTCTCATTCAACCACCTTTTTTTTTTCTTTTCTTCCCTTGCCTCCCCCCTTGCTCCCTCCCTTACCCTCCCTTCCCTTTGACCATTCTAGTGTTCCTCTAATCCTCCTATGTATCCCCATCCAACAATACTGTGAACTAGCCTCCTTGTATCAGAGAAAACATTTGGTACTTGGATTTTTGAGACTGACTAACTTCACTTAGCATTATGTCTTCCAACTTCATCCATTTACCTGCAAATACCATTATTTTATTTTCTTTTATTGCTGAGTAAAAATTCCATTGTGCGTATATACCACATTTTCTTTTCTTTTCTTTTTTTTTTTTTGTGGTACCGGGGATTGAACTCAGGGGCACTCGAACTCTGGGCCACATCCCCAGCCCTTTTTTGTATTTTATTTAGAGACAGGGTCTCACTGAGTTGCTAAGTGCCTCGCCATTGCTGAGGCTGGCTTTGAACTCGCGATCCTCCTGCCTCAGCCTCCCAAAGTGCTGAGATTACAGGCGTGCGCCACCGCGCCCGGCTTATACCACATTTTCTTAATCCACTCATTTACTGAGGGACATCTAGGTTGGTTCCACAACCTAGCTATTGTGAATTGTGCAGCTACAAACATTGAGATAGCTGTGTCACTGTAATATGCTGTTTTTAAGTCCTTTGGGAATAGACCCAGGAGTGGGATGGCTGGGTCATAGGGTGGTTCCATTCCCAGTTTTCCAAGAAATCTCCATACTGCTTTCCATACGGTTGCAGCATTTTGCAGTCCCACCAGCAATGTATGAGTGTGCCTTTTTCCCCCACATCCTCTCCAACATTTAATGTTGCTTGTGTTCTTGATAGCTGCCATTCTAACTGGAGTGAAATGAAATCTTAGAGTAGTTTTGATTTGCATTTCTCTAATTGCCAGCGATGTTGAACATTTTTTCATGTATTTGTTGATTAATCGTGTATCTTCTTCTGAGAGGTGTCTTCTCAATTCCTTAGCCCATTTATTGATTGGGTTATTTGTTTTTTTTGTTGTAAAGTTTTTTGAGTTCTTTATATATTCTAGAAATTAGTGCTCTGTCTGATGTGCATGTATTAAATAGTTGTTCCCAATTAGTTGGCTCTCTATTAACCTCACTGATTGTTTCTTTTGCTGAGAAGAAGCTTTTTAGTTTAAATCTATCCCATTCATTAATTCTTGGTAGTAATTCTTGTGCTACAGGATTCTTATTAAGGAAGTTGGGGCCTAATCCGACATGTTGGAAATTGGAGCTTACTTTTTCTTCTATTAGGTGTATTGTCGCTGGTCTACTTCCTAGGTCCTTGATCCACTTTGAATTGAGTTTTGTGCATGGTGAGAGATAAGGGTTTAATTTCAATTTGTTGCATATGGATTTCCAGTTTTCCCAGCACCATTTGTTGAAGAGGCTATCCTTTCTCCACTGTACATTTTTGGCGCCTTTGTCTAATATAAGATAGCTAAAATTATATGTATTAGTCTCTGTGTCCTCAATTCTGTAACATTGGTCCACCCGTCTGTTTTGGTGCCAATACCATGCTGTTTTTGTTACTATTGCTCTATAGTATAATTTAAAGTCTGGTATGGTGATGTGCCCTGGTTTACTTTTCTTGCTCAGTATTGCTTTGGCTATTCTGGGTCTCTTATTTTTCCATATGAATTTCATGACTGCTATTTCTCTTTCTTTGAGGAATGACATTGGGATTTTGATTGGAATTGCATTAAATCTGTATAATGCTTTTGGTAGTATGGAAAATTTGACAATATAATTATACCTATCCAAGAGCAAGGTAGGTCTTTCCATATTCTGAGTTCTTCTATAATTTCTTTCTTTAGTGTTCTATAATTTTCATTATAGAGGTCTTTCACTCTTTCGTTAGGTTGATTCCCAGGTACTTTATTTTTTTTTGATGGTATTGTAAATGGGGTAGTTTTCATCATTTCCCTTTCAGAGTCTTTGTCGCTGATGTACAAAAATGCCTTTGACTTATGTGTATTGATTTTATATCCTGCAACTTTGCCAAATTCATTTACTAGTTGTAAAAGTTTTCTGGGTCTTCTAGGTAGATTATCATGTCATCAGCAAATAGTGCTAATTTGAGCTCTTCTTTTCCTATCTGGATCCCTTTAATTTCTTTTGTCTGTCTAATTGCTCTGGCCAGAGTTTCCAGTACTATGTTAAATAGCAGTGGTGAAAGGGGGCATCCCTGTCTTGTTCCAGTTTTTAGAGGGAATGCTTTCAATTTTTCTCCATTTAAGATAATGTTAGCTCGGGGCCTTGCATAAATAGCTTTTATAATGTTGAGATATGTTCCTGATATTCCTAGTTTTTCCAGTGTTTTGAACATAAAGGGGTGTTGTATTTTGTCAAATGCTTTTTCTGCGTCTGTTGAGATGATCATATGATTTTTCTTTTTAAGTCTATTGATGTGATATATTATGTTTATTGATTTCTGAATGTTGAACCAGCCTTGCATCCCTGGGATAAAGCCCACTTGATCGTGGTGCAGTATCTTTTTGATATGTTTTTGCATTTGATTTGCCAGGATTTTGTTGAAGATTTTTGCATCTATGTTCATTAAAGATATGGGCCTGAAGTTTTCTTTTTTGAATGTGTCTTTGCCTGTCTTTGAAATTAATGTGATATTGGCCTCATAGAAAGAGTCTGGAAGAGCTCCCTCTTTTTCTATTTCTTGAAATAGTTTGAAGAGCATTGGTATTAGTTCTTCTTTGAAAGTCTTGTAGAACTCGGCTATAAACCCATCAGGTCCTGGACTTTTCCTTGTTGGTAGCTTTTTGATGACGTCTTCTATTTCTTCGCTTGTAATAGATCTGTTTAAGTTGTGTATAGCCTCCATTTCCAGTTTAGGCAAATCATACGACTCTAGAAATCTGTCAATGTTTTCAATATTTTTTGTTTTATTAGAATACAAGTTTTCAAAGTAATTTCTAATTATCTTCTGTATATCTGAGGTGTTTGTTGTGATGTTCCCCTTTTCATCACGAATGTTAGTACTTTGAGTTTTTTCTCCTCTTCTTTTTGTTAGCATCGCTAAGGGTCTGCCAATTTTGTTTATTTTTTCAAAGAACCATCTTTTAGTTTTGTCAATTCTTTGAATGGTTTCCTTATTCTCAATTTCATTAATTTCTGCTCTGATTTTAATTATTTCCTGTCTTCTACTGCTCTTGGTGTTGTTCTGTTCTTCTTTTTCTAGTGCTTTGAGGTGTGATGTTAAGTCATTCATTTGTTGGTATTTTTTCCTCTTAAGGAATGAACTCAGTGTAATGAATTTTCCACTTACTACTGCCTTCATGGTGTCCCAGAGATTTCTATACGATGTATCTGTGTTCTCATTTACCTGTAAGAATTTTTTAATCTCTTCTTTGATGTCTTCTTCAACCCTTGTTCATTCAGTAGCATGTTGTTTAGCTTTCAGTTGTTGGAGTAGTTTTTCTTAATCCTTGTTTTGTTGTTGATTTCCAATTTCATCCCTTTATGGTCTGATAGAATGCAGGGTAGTATCTCTATTTTTTTATATTTGCTGAGAGTTTCCTTATGACCTAATATATGGTCTATTTTGGAGAAGGAGCCATGTGCTGCTGAGAAAAAAGTGTATTTGTTTACTGAGGGATGAAATATTCTATATATGTCCGTTAGGTCTAAATTATTAATTGTTTTAAGGAGGCTTAAAGTTTCTTTGTTTACCTTTTGTTTGGATATCTATCCATTGGTGAGAGAGGTGTGTTGAATTCTCCTAGAATAACTGTGTTGTGGTCTATTTTACTCTTGAACTTGAGAAGAGTTTGTTTGATGAATGTAGGTGCTCTATTATTTGAGGCATATAGATTTATGATTGTTATATCCTGTTGATGAATGGTTCCCTTAAGTAGTAAGAAATATCCATCTTTGTCCCTCTTGATTAGTTTTGGTTTGAAGTCTACCTTATTTGATATGAGAATGGAAACCCCTGCTGTTTCCGCAGGCCATGTGAGTGATAAGACTTTTCCCAGCCTTTCACTTTCATTCTGTTGATGTCTTTTTCTACGAGCTGTGTTTCTTGGAGACAGCAAATTGTTGGGTCGTTTCTTTTAATCCATTCTGATAATCTGTGTCTTTTGATTGGCGAGTTTAGGCCATTAACATTCAGGGTTATTATTGAGATGTGATTTTTATTCCCATCCATTTTTATTTGTATTATGGTCTTTAGCTTGATTTGGTTTCTCTTCTGGTTGCTATTTCCCTTAGTTTAATATCTCCCTTTGTTGATTTTCGTTGTTTTCTTTCTCTTCTTCTTTATGAAAAATGTTGCCTAGGATGTTCAGAAGTGCTGGCTTTCGAGTTGTGAAATCTGTTAACTTTTGCTTGTCGTGGAAGGTTTTTATTTCATCTTCAAATCTAAAGCTCAATTTTGCTGGATATAAGATTCTTGGTGACATCCCTTTTCTTTCAGAGCTTTAAATATGCTATTCCAGGATCTTCTTGTTTTTAAGGTCTTGGTTGAAAAATCTGAACATAGTCTGATTGGTTTCCCCCTATATGTAACCTGCTTCCTTTCTCTTGTGGCTTTTAGTATTCTCTCCTTTCTCAGTATATTAGGCATTTTCATTATAATGTGTCTTGGTGTGGATCTGTTGTGATTTTGTTTTTTGGTGTTCAGTAAGCCTCTTGAACTTGGTTTTCCCATTCATTTCTCACGTTTGGAAATTTTCTGTAATTATTTCGTTAAATAAATTACTCATTTTTTTGGCTTGAAACTCTGCCCCTTCCTCTATGCCAATCACTCTTATGTTTGGTCTTTTTATGTTGTCCCATAATCTTGGATGTTATGTTCTTGATTCCAATGAGTTTTGCTGTATACTCTAAATTCTTCTCTAGGATATATATTTTGTCTTCATTGTCTGAGGTTCTTTCTTCCAAGTGGTCTCCTCTGTTGGAGATGCTTTCAATTGAACTTTTATTTTGGTTTATTGCTTCTTTCATTTCTGGAATTTCTGTTTGGTTTCTCTTTAGAGCCTCTATTTCCCTATTGAAGTAATCTTTTACTTCCTGTATTTGTTTTTGGAGTTCTTTGTCAAAATGATCTTTTGCCACCTTTACTTGCTCCCTCATCTCAATTTTGAGTTCATTCTTAAGTTCCATAAACATTTGGAATATATAATTTCTAAATTCCATCTCTGGCATTTGACCAACTGTGCTTGCCATGGAATCTAATGATGAGGTATCTTGATTTGTTTGTGTCACTTTCTTCCCTTGTTTTTTCATGTTGCTTGTGTGTCTTTTCTTCTTGCACTGTGGGACCTTGACTATTTCGATTTTACCTTAAAGCCTTATGTTGTTCCTGTAGTACAATGCTATAAGATCTCCTTATAATTCCTTTACACTTTAAAATCTAACACTTTTTATTCAGAAAATCCAAGTTTGATTACAGTGTACAGATTTGGTTAACCCAGATATTGTTTCCAATTTACTCTGTATGCTTCTGATGGGGTTTTATACCTTCAAGTGTTGGACACTGAGGTGTTATGTTTAGGAAGAAGGAAGTGTCTTGAATTGTTCTTTCTTAGAAAGTATGAAAAGAGAGTTCTATGAAAGTGGTTTAGTGGAAGTGGTTTAGTATCAGTAGATGAGAGAGGAAAGAGAATGGAGTAGACAATTAGGTGGAAAGACCAATTTATATATAAACCTAACTTATGCAGCTGTTGAGAGAAGAAATAAAGTAAGATGGAAAAGAAAAAAAAATTATAAAAGAGTAGGAATTGGTGTAAGAGAGAGGAGAGAGAGAGTCAAGAAAATAGAGAGTGAACTATATATGACACCGCTTTGCTATCCAGTTCAATTACGCCTGTTCTAGAAATCCCAAGTTTTGCATATAACTTGTTTTTGCCTCTGTTTAGTATGCACTGGCAAGGTGTAAATAGGAAAGATGAAGGAAGAAGAAAAGATGCAAAAGTGAGAAGGAAAAAAAGAATGAAAGAAAAGAGGAGCAGAAGTTAACAAACAAACACACTGTCAATCAATGCAAAAAAAAAAAAAAAAAAAAAAAGCAAAACAAAACAAAGCCAAAAAAAGAAAAAGAAAAAAACAAAAAACAAACACACAAAAAAACCCCAGAAAACCAACAAAACAAGCAAACCAACAAAAAAAAGTCAAACCCCAAGTCTCAGACAAAACAGGCCCTGGGAAGCCCCCCTCTTTTTTCCTTTCCAGTTTAAGCCAACCGCATTGGATCGCGTCTAGACAGCGATCCTGCCAGTGGAATCAAGGCTGCACCTTTGGCCAGTGGCAGAATGGCCCAGCAGAAGAGCGGCTCAGGGAGGTTGTGTGTCAGCAGATGAATGGCACCTGGGAAGGGACCCTCCAGAAGGCATCCTTTTTCTACGCCCACCCACAGTTGTAGCTTCTTGGGGCCGCTGTGCTGGCCTCAGACATCCCCTCCCCTACTGGTTACCCGAGGCTCACCCAGGTGTGCACTGTTTTCAGAGCGTTGTCGGCTCCCTGGATGTCTGCAGCTGTCCTTCCTGTCGGTCTTTTCCCCTTTGTCTGGGTCAGCCACTGTATGCCTCAAAGATGGCGGTGCTCTCCTCCCGCTCAACAGCAGCTCCACAAATCCTTGTGTCACTCCAGAGCGTGCAGTATCGGCTTGGCAAGCTGTGCGAAAGAGCTCTACTTGGACACCACCCGCGCCTCTAGGCTTCTTTCTATCCCTCCTTGCCGATCGGTTTCAAAGCTGCTGTGTGGATTGTCCCCTTGCCAAAATGATATCGGGCAGCTGTGCCTGCAGCGTAGACAGCGCTGCTTCGGACTGTGGACAGCTCTGACTCTGCCCTTGCCCGTCGTGGCCCGGAGAACATTGTATTTTGCTGTCCAGAGGTGCACGAATGTCTTGGCTCCCTTTCAGTTGCAAGAAAATTGCTAGTAACGCGCTCAAACTTCCCACTAAGCGTCTTTTAGTAACTGTGTCCAGAGAGCACCTCCTTCCTGTCAGTGACCTTCCCAGGATCCTCCAGGATAGTTTTATATTTGTTTACTTTCTAATTGGTTTATTATAGTTGGTTTTTGTGCAGGGTGAAAGGTAGGGATCTAGTTTCATTATTTTACATATGGTTATTCAGTTTTCCCAACACCATTTGTTAGAAAAGCTTTTCTCCAACTTATGTTTTTGTCAGCTTTAGTAAGGATCAGATGACTGTATTTATGTGGATTTGTCTCTGTCTTCTAGCCTATTCCATTAGTCTTCATATATGTTTTTATGCCAAAACAAGACTTTTTTTGGTGAATGTAGGCCTGGAGTATAATTTGAGATCAGGTATTGTGATGCTTCCATTTTAACTCTTGTTGCTCAGGATTTCATTGGCTATTTCGGGTTTTTTATTCTTTCATGTAAATTTTATGACCATTTTATTCTAGTTATGTGAAGAATGTCATTGGTATTTTTATGGAAATTGCCTTGAATCTGTACATTGCTTTTGGAATGTGGCCATTTTGACAGTATTACTTTCACGTATTCAAAAATATGGGAAAATTTTTCCATCTTCTAAGGTCTTCTTTAGTTTCTTTTTTCAGTGTTTTTATAATTTTCATTGTAGAGCTCTTTTTCGTCCTTCGTTAGATTTATTCCCAAGTATTTAATTTTTTTTTTGGTCTATTGTGAATGGAATAGTATTTTTTGTTTTCTTCTCAGCAGATTCATTATGGAGTATAGGGAGCTATTGATTTTCATGTGTTCATCTGTTATCCTGCTAGTTTGCTGAATTTGTATATCAGCTCTAGGAGTATTTTTTTTTCTTTTTCCACTACTAAGTGTAGGATCATGTCCTCAGCAAACAGAGACAGTCTGATTTCTTCTTTTCCTATTTGTATCCCTTTTATTTCTTTTTACCTGATTGGTATGGCTGAAGATTCAAGGACTGTTTAAATAGGAGAGGTGAAAGTGAACATTCTTGTATTCCTGATTTTAGAGGAAATGATTGTAATTTTTCTCTGTTCAGTATGATGTTTGTACTTTGTCACATATACCCTTTTGGTATTCAGTTATATTCCTTCTTACCTAGTTTCTTACATGTTTTTAGCATAAATAGGTGCTGGACTTTTTCAAAGGCTTGTTTTGCATTTGTTGAGACGATCATGTGATTTTAGTCCTTGATTCTATTTATGTGATGAATTACATTTATTTATGTATATTTATTGTACTAATCTTACATTCCTGGATTTACACTCACTAGAGCATGGTGTATAATTTTCTTCATGTGTTTTTGGATGCAGTTTGCTAATATTTCTAAAGGATTTTTGCATCTATGTTCATCAAGAGTGTTGGTCTGTAATTTTCTTTCTTTGGCCTTTCTATCTGGTTTTAGTATCAATCTTATAGTGGTTTTGTAGAACAAGTTTGGAAGTCTTCCCTCTCTTTCTATTTCATGGAATAATTTGAGGAGGCTTGCCATTAGTTCTTTTTTTATTGGTTCTTTTTAGGATTATTTAGTTATATATATATATATTTAGTTATATATATATGAAACATATATATCGTTAGGATTCATTTTTGATATAATTATAAAAGCACGCAGTGTAATTTTTTCTAATTCAGTTCTTAGTACTTCCCTCTTTCCTTTCTTGCCCTCTTCCCTCCCCCTATTCCCTTCCCTCTACTCTACTGATCTTTCTTCTATTTACTTCATTTTTTAAAAAATTAATGTCTTATGCCTATACATTATGGTAAGAGTCACTGTGGCATATTCATATATGTACATAGGAAATTTAGGTCAGATTCATTCTACTCTTTTACCCTATCCCATCCTTCCTCCCTTCCCTTTATTCTCTGTCTTCTACTCCACTGATCATTTATTTTTTCCCCACCCTTATTTTGGATTAGCTTCCACACATCAGAGAAAACATTCAACCTTTGACTTTTTGTGACTTATTTATTTTGTTTAGCATAATAGTCTGTAGTTCATCCATTTACCAGCAAATGCCATAATGTCATTATTTATGGCTGAGTAATATGCCATTGTGTATATATATACCACATTTTCTCTATCCGTTTATCTGTTGAAGGGCACTAGGTTGGACTCATAGCTTGGATATTGTGAAGTGTGCTGGTGTAACCATTGATGTGGCTGTGTCACTGAAGCTTGTTGATGCAGGAGCCCTAATTGGGGGAATGACTGAAATTGCGTTTGGCTGCGGGCCATGGAAATTCTGGGCATTGCTGCTTTTCGTGGCCTCGCGGGACTTGTCCCGAGATCTGGAGAGACTTACGCCAAGAGAGGAATCAGGTCGGCGCCATTTTGTTGGGGCTCCAGAGAGCGTGCGGGCTCAACGCCATTGTGTGTGTGTGTGTGTGTGTGTGTGTGTGTGTGTGGTAGCTTCTTGTAAGAGTGTGTATGGTGTTAGAGGTTACAGGAGCCGGAGAGAGAAGAATGAAAGATCTCTATCGTTTCCATCCTGCCTCCGAATTTTCTCCCGCAGCGTCGCTGCTCCAAGCGGTAGTCACTACAGGCTACAACAGGAGGTGGCCCGCATGGGGAATTTGGCTGGCAGGTAAGAACTGAAAATGGGAGCGAAAATAACCAAAGGTCGGATAATAAAAGCCATGGATGAGTTTTTTCGATATCGTGGACTCAGTGGATAGTGAGGAAAGCGATCAAGAAAGCATAGCCTCTGAGTCAGTTAATACCAGTGAGAGGAGTAGTGTTGTAAATTCAAAAGTAAGAGCTGCAAAAGCCATCAGAAACTTATTGAAATTAGCTGAAGAATATGTACTCTCCTTAGTAGCTGAAATTCAGGATACCAGTAAAGATAATAGTAGTGAAGAGGAATCAAAGGATGACTCTGGGAGCACAGTCTCCAGTAAAAAGAACAAAAGGAAATAAAAAAGGAAAAAGGACCATCAAGTAGAGGAACCATTTGTGTCCCCTACTCCCCCATGGGTGGAATCCATTACAGAAAATATGAAGGGTATTACTATGCGTTTGCAAACCCTAGAAACAGAAATAAAAGGTCTTACTGAGAGCTTATGTGCTCTCGAGGGTAACTCACAGATACATTGGGAACTGTCAGTATTTGAAAGTGAAAATGGACAGAGGATCCACCACTTAATAGATTTCAAAACAATAAAAAATATCAAAGAGTCAGTAATGACGTATGGACCCCAAGCTCCTTTCACGTTAGGTATGCTAGAGTCCCTTAATACCTTTAACTTATCCCCCTCAGACTGGAAAAGTCTATGTAAAACAGTTTTAAGTGGGGGACAATACTTGGTATGGCGATCACAATTTCAAGAACTTTTTATAGAAACAGCTAGAAGAAACGCAGCTGCAGGGTTTGGAGACCATAATCTAGAAATGCTCACAGGTGAGGGGCAATTTGCAGACTAACAGGCTCAAAAACATTATGTCCCAGGCATATATGCTCAAATATATGCAGCTGCCTTACAGGCATGGAAAACTTTACAAGGACCTAGGGATCTGCAAGGTAGCTTGTCAAAGGTGATTCAGGGACCTAATGGGCCCTATGATGACTTTGCTGATCAACTTTTGAGAACTGCAGTTAGATTGTTGGGAGAAGTTGATCAAGCTGTGCCATTAGTTGTTCAATTAGCATATGAAAATGCTAATAAATACTGCCAGGAAGCCATTAGGCCACAGAGAAATAAAAAGGATCTTTCCATATATATACAACTATGTAAGGATATAAATGATGCCTTTGTCACAGGAAATATGATTGCAGCAGCTATGAGAGATGCTGCCCCTCAAAATTTCACAAGGGCTCAAACCTAGACATTATAATCAATTAGGATATTCCAGGCAAAATTATCATAATCAATCAGGCTATTCTAGGCAAAATCCCCAAAGAGAAATAAGACCAAGCTCATACCATGCCCCAGGCCGCTGCTGCCCCAGGTGTAAAAAGGGAAATCATTGGGCCAATGAATGCCATTCAAAATTTGACATCCATGGAAATCATTTGTTCAGGAATTCAAGAAACGGGGCATGGGGCCCAATGCCCCGGGGCCCACAAATGTACAAGGCATTAGAGGAGGAGTATCCTCAAGCATCCACTCAGATGCTTCCCTGACACAATCCCTACTACCCATCCATTCCCTTGCCAGAGGAACAGGAGGAAATGCAGGATTAGACCTCTGTTCCACCGCCCAAATAGTGTTAACACCTGAAATGGGGGTTCAACTGATTCCCACAGGAGTCAGGGGACCTCTTCCCTCAGGGACTGTAGGACTTATTCTCGGAAGAAGTCCTGAAAGCTTATTAGGTTTGCAAGTGACCCCAGGTGTAATAAACTCAGACTACAAAGGGGAAATAAAAATAATGCTTAACTTACCCCAAAGTATAAGTTCTGTTAATCAAGGAGATAAATTTGCTCAGCTGCTTCTACTTCCCAATTTACATAATTCATTTAAAATGAGTATGCCTCAAAAAAGGAACAATAGAGGATTTTGTTCCACTGACTCGAGACCCATGGCTTGCTGGGTTTGAGACTGTTCAAGGAGGCCTACGTGTAAAATAAAAATCCAAGGAATGGAAATGGAGGGACTAATAGATACTGGAGCTGATTCTTCCATCATTAATTTACGTCAATGGCCCAAGCACTGTCCTCTGCAAAAAGCTTCAACTAGTTTAAGAGGCTTGGGATATAATAACCTCCCAGATAAAAGTGCAGTAATTTTAAAATGGGAGGATGATGAAGGACATAAAGGAATTTTTCAGCCTTATGTTTTACCTAACCCACCGGTTACTTTATGGGGAAGAGATATTTTACAACAAATGGGAGTACACCTTGCAAACAAGCCTGCAGGTGTTAAATGTGAAAATGTACAGGGTAATCTTAACCGTAAAAGAAAGCATTATCAAAAAGTACAGGGTAAGCTTAACCCTAAAAGAAATCATTATCATAAAGGAGAAAGATATTTTTCTTCGGGGCCACTGACAAAATAATTTTGAAAATACCATGGCTTTCTGATAAGCCAGTGTGGGTCCTTCAGTGGCCCCTATCTAAAGAGAAATTACAAGCGGCCCACCTACTAGTTCGGGAACAACTAGAAGCAGGACATATAGAACCTTCCACCTCTCCCTGGAATTCCCCCATATTTGTGATCAAGAAAAAAATCAGGAAAATGGCGATTGTTACATGATCTTAGAGAAATTAATAAAACCATGCAAATCATGGGCCCTACTCAACTAGGACTTCCTAATCCTGTAGCTATTCCAAAAAATTTCCATCTTATTACTCTTGATATAAAGGATTGTTTCTTTTCCATTCCCCTACATCCTCTGGATGCCCCCAGGTTTGCTTGTTCAGTTCCTTCTATCAATAATAATGATCCTGATAAAAGATATCAATGGAAAGAACTACTGCAGGGAATGGCTAATAGCCCCACCATTTGCCAAATATATGTGGATAAAGCTATCCAACCCATTAAAAATAAATATCCAAACCTCATGTGTCTACATTACATGGATGATGTTTTACTGGCCCACCCTAATCAAAAAATCTTATTTAATATATTCAGTGATGTAGTAGAAAATTAAAAAAAATATGGGTTATATATAGCAGACGAAAAAGTTCAAACCAGATCTCCCATATTATATTTAGTATTTAAAATCATGGATACCTTTGTTAGACCCCCCAAAATTTTAATAAATAAAGAACATTTGACCACCCTCAGTGATTTCCAAAAACTACTGGGAGACATTAATTGGCTTCGCCCTACACTAAACCTCACTACTGGCCAACTAAAACCTTTATTTGACATCCTTCGCGGGGACCCTGATCCATCTTTACCGTGAACATTGACTCCTGATGCTAGGAAAGCTTTAAAGTTAGTAGAAAAAGCCATCGAAGGAGCTCATTGTGATAGATTTGATTTAACTCAACCGCTGATATTGATTATTACTTCTTCACAATATATACCCACAGGAGCATTTTGGCAACAAGGGCCTTTATTATGGATACATTTGCCTGTCTCTCCTAAAAGTATAATTGAGTCTTATACCTCCATGGTGGCTAAACTTATTCTTCAAGGACTTAAGACTTCTACTAAAATATTTGGCATTCACCCTGGTACTATTATTACTCTCTATTCATCGTCACAGATTGAATATTTATGCTTCAATGATAATGATTGGGCTATAGCTAGATGCTCTCCTTCTGCAAATTTTGATAATCATCTTCCTTAGTCTCCTATGTTATCTTTTTGTATCAATCATCCTATTATATTTCCACAGGTAATAAAAAAAATCAACCTATTCCTAAGGCATTAAATGTATTTACAGATGGGTCCTCAAATGGTACTGCTGCAGTAGTCACTAAAAAAGAAAATATGACGTACATAACTGCAAACAAAGCAGCTCAACTAGTGGAATTGGAAGCTGTGGTAAGAGCTCTGGAAAATTTTAGAGACCAGCCTGTGAACATATTTTCAGATAGCCACTATATTGTACATGCCGTCCCAAAATTAGAGCTAGCAGGACCAATAGCACCTCATACTCCAGCCTTTAAATTGTTTTATCAAATACAAAAACTTTTGTGGGCAAGAAAAGAACCTCTATTCGTAGGGCATATTAGAGCACATACCAACTTGCCTGGTCCCCTCCATGAAGGTAATCAAAAGGCTGATGGTCTTACCCAAACAATCTTTATACTTTCAGCGCTCCAGCAAGCTACTTTATTTCACTTCCAGTTTCACGTCAATAGCACCACCTTGCAGCGTAGGTTTAAAATCACAAAGGAGCAAGCCAGAACAATTACAATTGTAAATCTTGTGTGACACATTTGCCCAATCCTCATTATGGTGTTAACCCTAGAGGATTAATGCCCAATCATTTGTGGCAGATGGATGTCACTCATGAGCCAAGTTTTGGAAAATTGCGATTTATTCATGTGACCATAGATAGATGCTCAGGCATGATTTTTGCTTCCTTACATTCTGGAGAAAAAGTTAAAGATGTTACATCTCATTGTTTGCAAGCTTTTGCTGCATTGGGCATCCCCAAAATGCTTAAAACAGATAATAGCGCTGCATATACGTCCTCATCTTTCAAACAGTTCTGTGCAAAATTCAAAATATCCCATTAAATAGGCATCCCATACAACCTTCAGGGTCAGGGCATTATTGAAAGAGCAAACTGCACACTGAAAGTTATGTTATTAAAACAAAAAGAAGGAAATTGTAAAAATCTTAGGGACAGATTCTCAGTTGCCCTATTTACCTTAAATTTTTTAACTTTAGACTCTAATGGTTATTCTGCTGGAGACAGACATTGGAACCCACACCAACAACATAAACCTTTGGTTTACTGGAAGGATGTTCTTTCAGGTACATGGAAGGGTCCAGATCCAGTATTAATTTTGGGGAGAGGATCTGTTTGTGTTTTTCCAAAACACGAATTTTCTCCAATATGGATACCATCTAGATTAATGAAGCAGGTACCAAATCAAAAGGATAAAAATGAAGTTGTTTAACAATTAAGATTAATAAAAAAGGTACAAAATCAAAAAGACCAAGATGAAGACATGGAATGATTTTCTTACAAGAGTCCTTCAAAATATTTCACAACTTAAGTGTCTTTCCTCCTGGCCGAGACGAAGAGATCTCTCTTTAGTGTGCACACAATTGCATTTTTTCTCTTTTTATATATGTCTTTATGTCTATGCATTTGTCTAAATTTCATGTAATTGTGATGTCACAAATATATGTTTGTAAGTTTGTTTTTCTGTCCGGTGTGATGTCGCAGATAACTAAGCGCTTATAAAAATATATATATGTATAGCTATGGATCCAAATAACTGTAATTGATTTAAGTTTAAGAGTATTCAATTTAGGTAAATAATTTAATAAGTAAAGGTACCTTCAATTTTGATTTATAGGTGTCCCAGGATTTCTTTTTAGTGAACAATATGACTAGTGCTGTGTAGCCTGATGTTTTGGTGTTTTGATATAGTAATGTTTATTTGTAATTAACTTTGTTTTATAGCTGATTAATTTGAGTTATTTTAACAGATACTCTCATGTAAGGTTGCAGAGACTCGAGGGTTCCAGCTACCAAATTATTTTTCCAACGTGCCTTTAGCTTTTCTTTACTCTATCTTCAATACAGTAAATACCCTCAGTCTTTCTTTGTTTTGTTCTGAAAATGATATTTTGCCAGCTTATATCTGTGGGAGCTCAAGCAGCAATGTGTGTGAACAAAAATTAACTTTAATTTTCTAATCCAATAATTCTATTTTTTTACTTTGACAACTCGCCTCTTGACTCAGTGGCGGAATACCATTGCCTTTCCTTTAATAATTGATGCTTGACTTTCTAGGTAGCGGGCCCTGAAGATTTGCTTGCGGCATTGCCTAGACATAAAAGCTGCAAGGATCAGGGTCACTATAAACATCCCTGCTGATTAAGCATCAAACAACCTCACCAACAGTGTGGCCTCTGCTCTACATGCATGGGGCCTCCTAGATCAACGTGTTATAACAAGTAGACATTTGATCTTTCATTTGTGTGGGACTTTTCGGGACAATGCCTTGTGGATATTTGTTTAGAGGACTCAATCTGTTACTTGATAGAACTCAAAGCAGCTGATTTGTTTAAAAAATTTGATATGCTTTGCAATTTGGCTCATTAACAAAAGGCTTGTTGCCTTAAAGCTGCAACATCCACTCTTTTAAAACGAAAAGGGGAAATGCAGGAGCCTTGATTGGGGAAATGACTGAAATTGCATTTGGCTGCAGGCCATGGAAATTCTGGGCATTGCTGCCTTCCGTGGTCTCGCGGGACTTGGCCCGAGATCTCACGGGATTTGGCCCGGGATCTTGCGGGACTTGGTCCAGGATCTGGAGAGACTTACGCCAAGAGAGGAATCGTGTCGGTGCCATTTTGCTGGGGCTCGAGAGAGCCCACGGGGTTATTGCCATTGTGAGTGTGTGTGTGTGTGTGTGTGTGTGTGTGTGTGGTAGCTTCTTGTAAGAGTGTGCATGGTGTTAGAGGTTACAGGAGCCGGAGAGAGAAGAATAAAAGAACTCTTTCGTTTCCATTCTGCCTCCGAATTTTCTCCCACAGCGTCGCTGCTCCAAGGGGTAATCGCTACAGGCTACAACATGTTGATTTTAAATCTTTTGGATACATACCAAAGAGTGTGATAGCTGGGTCATATGATGGTTCCATTTTTGGTTTCTTGAGGAATCTCCATTCTGTTTCCCAAGTAGTTGTACTAATTTGCAGTGCCACCAACAATGTACCTTCTTGCCCACTTCCTTGTCAACATTTATTGTTATTTGTATTCTTGATAATTGCCATTCAGATGGGAGTGAATGAAATCTCATTGTAGTCTTAATTTGCATATCCCTAACTGCTAGAGAAGTTGCAAATGATATTCTTCACAGAACTAGAAAAAACAGTTATGAAATTCACTTGAAAAATTAAAAGACCCAGAATAGCCAAAGCAGTCCTTAGTGAGAACAGAGTGAAGCAGGAAGCATCACAATGCTGGAACTCAAATTATATAGTACAGAGCTATAGTAACATAAACAACGTGGTACTCACACCCAAAACAGGCATGAAGAACAATGGAATATAATAGAAGACACATAGTTATCTGATAACTAGACAAAGGTGCCAAAAACATACATTGGAGAAAAATCTATCTTTTTAAATGAATGGTTTTGGGAAAACTAGAAATTCATATGTAGTAGAATGAAATTTAACCTGTCTCTCACACTGCACAAAACTCAACTCAGAGTGGATCAAAGACCTAGGAATTACACCAGAAACCCTGCACCTGGTAGGAGAAAATTTCGGCCCAACACTTCAACGTGTCAGTATGGGAACTGATTTCTTTAACAAGACTTCTGAAGCGCAGGAAATAAAAACAAAGATTAGTAAGTGGTATGGCATCAAATTAAAAAGTTTTTTTACACAAAGGAAACAAAGTGTATAGACAGAACCTACACAACAGGAGAAAATCTTGATTACCTTTCTCGGATAGGGCATTAATATTCCGGATATACAAAGAACTCAAAAAACTTAACTCCCCTGCCATAACACAATTAATAAATGGGTAAAAGAAGTAAACACTTATCAAAATAAGAAATACAGTCAACAAATATATTAGTTCTCTTTTAAAGTTCTCATTAAACTCAGCTGAGAACACATTTCTTCCTGGATGTTTCTTTGTTGAATGATTTTTTATTATTACTTCAGTCTTATTTCTTGATATTAAATTTGGTTAGGTCATTAGTGTATAGAAACTTGTTAATTCTAGATTGTCCACTTTATTGGAATGTAAGTTTTAAATATAGTTCTTTATAGTCATCTGGATTTTTTATTTTTAAAATTTCTTTTAAATTGATTTTTTATTCTAAGTTGTTATAAATGACAGCAGAATGCATTACATTTCATATTACACATATAGAGCACATTTTTACATATCTCTGGTTGTATGCAAAGTATATTCACACCATTTGTGACTTCATACATGCACTTAGGGTAATGATATTTATCTCATTCTACCATCTTTTTTTTTTTTCCTTCACCCTTTTGCCCCCTCCTTTCCCCTCCCTCCCCATTGGCCATTCTAGTGTTCCTCTAATCCTCCTAAGCTCCCCATCTCAACCCGACTGTGAATTGGCCTCCTTATATCAGAGAAAACATTTGGCATTTGGCTTTTTGGGATTGGTTAACTTCACTTAGCATTATATTCTCTAACTCCATCCATTTACCTGCAAATGCCATGATTTTATTCTCTCTTATTGCTGAGTAATACTCCATTGTGTGTATATACCACATTTTCTTTATCCATTCATCTACTGAAGGGCATCTAGGTTGGTTCCACATTTTAGCTATTGTGAATTGTGCTGCTATAGACATTGATGTGGCTGTGTCCCTGTAGTATGCTGTTTTCAAGTCTTTTGGGTAAAGACCAAGGAGTGGGATAGCTGGGTCATAAGGTGGTTCCATTCCAAGTTTTCCAAGGTATCTCCATACTGCTTTCCATATTGGCTGCACCATTTTGCAGTTCCATCAACAATGTATGAATGTGCCTTTTTCTCCACATCCTCTCCAACATTTATTGTTGTTTATGTTCTTAATAGCTGCCATTCTGACTGGTGTGAGATGAAATCTTAGAGTGGTTTTGATTTGCATTTCTCTAATTGCCAGAGAGGTTGAGCATTTTTTCATGTATTTGTTGATTGATTGTATAAGAAAATCCATATGCAATAAAATGAAATTAAACCTCTATCTCTCACCATGCACAAAATTCAACTCAAAGTGCATCAAGTATCTAGGAATTAGACCATAGACACTACATCTAATAGTAGAAAAAGTAAGCTCTAATCTCCAACATGTTGGTTTAGGCCCCAAGTTCCTTAATAAGAATCCTGTAGCACACGAATTAATACCAAGAATCAATAAATGGGATAGACTCAAATTACAAAGCTTCTTCTCAGCAAAAGAAACAATCAGTGAGGTGAACAGAAAGCCTACTAATTGGGAACAAATTTTTACCACACGCACGTCAGATAGAGCACTAATTTCTAGAATATATAAAGAACTCAAAAATCTTAACAACAAAAAGCCAAGTAACCCAATCAATAAACTGGCCAAGGAACTGAACAGACACTTCTCAGAAGAAGATATACGGTCATCTGGATTTTATCAGTGTTTGTGTTGCTATTCCCCTTTTCATTGCTAACTTTGTTGATTTGTATTTTCTCTTTCTTTTGGTTAGTTTGGCTAAGGGTTTATCTTCTTATTTATATTTTCAAAGAACCAACTCTTGGTGTTACTGACCCTTTATATATTTTTTTTAAAATTTTCAATTTCATGAACTTTTGCTGTGATCTTAATTATCTCCTGTCTTCTATTGGTTTAGGAATTAATTTATTCCTGCTTTTCTATGTAGAACACAGTATATAGCATTAGTTTTTTTTAGAAACGTAGATTCTTAATACTATAAACTTTTTTCTTAGAACCCTGTTCATAGTGTTCCAGAAAACTTTTTAATGCAGTATCACTATTTTCTTTTTATTCTAGAAATTTAAAAAATTTTCCTCTCATCTCTACTATGGTACATTACTCATTTAAAAGCATATCATTCGGGGCTGAGGGTGTGGCTCAGCGGTAGAGCACTCGCCTAGCACGTGTGCGGCCCGGGTTCGATCCTCAGCACCACATAAACATAAATGCATTGCATTGTGTACAACTAAAGCAAATAAATAAATATTTAAAAAAAAAAAGCATATCATTCAATCTTCATGTGTTTCTGTGGTTTGTATAATTTTTCTTGCTCTTTTTAAATTTTATTCCATTATGATCTATAAGACATAGTAGAATGTATATATGTGTGTGTATAGATACATATATGTACATATATATGTGTGTGCATATATATATACACACACACACACATATATATATATATATATATATATATATATATATATATATAGCAGAAAGACATAATTTGTGACCTATAGTATGGTCTCTTTTGGAAAAGGTTCCATGAACTTCTGAGAAGAAAGTGGATTCAGCTGTTTTTGGAGGAATTAGTCTACAGATATCTGTTATTCCTATTTGATTTATAGTATTATTCAGGTCAGAGGTATCTTTACTGATTTATGTGTGAATGAGCTATGTGCTGTGATAAACATTGAAGTTGATGTATCAGTATTGTATGCTAATTTAATTTCTTCTTGATGAATACTGAGGAGTGGTATATCTTGGCTATATGGTGGTTCTATTCCTAGTTTTAAAAATGTTTTTTATTTGTTTTAATTAGTTATACATGACGGTAGAATTCACTTGGATACATCATATATAATGGAGTATAATTTCTCATTTTTCTGGCTATCCATGCTTTGGAATACCATTGGTCATATAATTACATATGTACATAGGAAAATAATGTCTGATTCATTCTATTGTTCTTCCTACCCCATAACCCTGCCCCTCCCTTTACTCTTCTCTACTTAAAGTAACTCTATTCTTCCCTAGCCCCTCTCCGCATTGTGAATTAGCATGAGCATATTAGCGAAAACGTTTGTTTTTTGGATTTTTGGGATTGGTTTATTTTGCTTAGCATGGTATTTTCCAGTTTCATCCATTTACCTGTAAATGTCATAATTTTATTCTCTTTTAAGGCTGAGTAATTTTCCATTGTGTATATGTGCCACTTTTTTTTTAATTGATTCATCTGTTGAAGAACAGTTAGCTTGGTTCCATAGTTTAGCTATTGTAAATTGAGCTGCTGTAAACACTGATGTGGCTGTATCACTGTAATATGCTGATTTTAAATCCTTTGGGTATAAACCGAGGAGTGGGATAACTGAGTCAAATTGTGTTCAATTCCAGGTTTTCTAAAGTATCTGCATACTGCTTTCCAGAGTGCTTGCACCATTTTGCAGTCCCACCAGCAATGAATGAGTATGCATTTTTCCCCACATCTTCGCCAACAATTATTGTTGCTTTTATTCTTGATAATTGCCATTTTGACTGGAGTGAGATGAAATATTAGAGTAGTTTTGATTTGCATTTCTCTAATTGCTAGAGATGTTAAAAATTTTTTTCATATATTTGTTGACCAATCATATTTCTGTTTCTATGAATTGTTCAATTCCTTAGTCCATTAATTAATTGGGTTGTTGTTGTTATTATTATTATTATTATTATTAGTGTTGTTTTTTTGAGTTCTTCACATATCCTGGAGATTAATGTTCTATCTGAGGTACAGATGGCAAAGATTTTCTTCTATTCTGTAGGCTCTCTTTTTGCATTCTTGATTGTTTCCTTTGCTGTGAAGAAGCTTTTTAGTTTGATACCATCCCATTCATTGATTCTTGATTTTACTTCTTGCTCTTTAGGAGTCTTGTTAAGGAAGTGAGATCCTAAGCTGACATGGTAGAGATTTGGGCCTACTTTTTCTTCTATTAGGCTCAGGGTCTCTGATCTAGTGCCTAAGTCTTTGATCCACTTTGAGTTGAGTTTTGTGCAAGGTGAGAGATAGGGGTTTAATTTGACTTTGTTACATGTGGATTTCCAATTTTTCTAGCACCATTTATAGAATAGGCTATCTTTTCCCCTGTGAATATTTTTGGCATATTTGTCTGATATGAGATAACTGCATTTATGTGAGTTTTTGTCTCTTTGTCTTCTATTTTGTACCATTGGTCTACGTGTCTGTTTGGTGTCAATACCATGCTACTTTTGTTACTATTTCTCTGTAGTATAGTTTAAGGTCTGGTATTGTGATGCCTCCTGCTTCACTCTTCTTGCTAAGAATTACTTTAACTATTCTGGGTTGTTTATTTTTCCATATGAATTTCATGATTGGTTTTTATAGTTCTATGAAGAATGTCATTATGATTTTAATAGGAATTGCATTAAATCTGTATAACACTTTTAGTAGAGTGGCCATTTTGACAATGTTAATTCTGCATATCTAGGAGCATGGGAGATCTTTCCCTCTTCTAAGGTCTTCTTCAATTTCTTTCTTTAGTGTTCTATAATTTTCATTGTAGAGGTCTTTTACCTCTTTTGTTAGATTGAGTCCCAAGTTATTTTTTTTTTTTATCTATTGAGAATGGGGAAGTTTTCCTAATTTCTCTTTCAGTAGATTCATTACTGATGTATGGGAACATGTTTTATTTATGGGTGTTGATTTTATAACTTGCTACTTTGCTGAATTCATTTATGAGGTTTAGAAGTTTTCTGGTGGAATATTTTGGCTCTTCTCAATGTAGAATTATGTTAATTAATCAAATTAAAGGGATACAAAAAGGAAAAGAAGAACTTAAAATATCACCACAAATAGTGATATATTGAGTTCTTTCTTTTCCTACTTGTATCCCTTTAATTTCTTTCTCCTGTCTAATTGCTTTAGCTAGAGTTTCAAGGATGATGTTGAATAGAGATGATAAAAGAGGGAATCTTTGTCTTGTTCCAGTTTTTAGAGTGAATGCTTTCAATTTGTCTCCATTTAGAATGGCCTTGGGTTTAGCATATATAGCTTTTATGATTTTGAGGTCTGTTCCTACTATTCCTAGCTTTTCTTGTAATTTGAACATGAATGGATGTTGTATTTTGTCAAATGCTTTTTCTGCATCTATTGTTATGATCATATGATTCTTGATTTTAAGTCTATTGATATGATGAATTACATATATTGATTTCCATATATTAAATCAACCTTGCATCCCTGGGATGAACTGAACCCTACTTGATCATGGTGCACTATGTTTTTAATGTTTTTGTATGTGACTTTCCAGAATTTTTGCATGTATGTTCATTAGGGATATTGGTCTGAAGTTTTCTTTTTTGATGTGGCTTTGTCTAGTTTTGGTATCAGGGTGATGTTAGCCTTATAGAACGAGTTTGGAAGGGTTCCCTCCTTTTCTATTTCATGGAATAGTTTGAAGGGTATTGGTGTTAATTCTTCTTTGAAGGTCTTGTAGAACTTGGCTGAGAATCCGTCTGGTCCTGGGCTTTTCTTGATTGGTAGGCTTTTGATGGCGTTCTCTATTTCATTACTTGTAATTGATCTGTTTAAGTCATGCATGTCCTCCTGATTTAGTTTGGGTAGGTCATATGTCTCTAGAAATTTGTTGATGTCTTCAAGGTTTTCTATTTTATTGGAGTATAAATTTTCAAAGTACTTTCTTATTATCTTCTATATTTTGGTTGTGTCCATTGTGATATTTCCTTTTCCATTACGTATGTTAGTAATTTGAGTTTTATTTCTTTTTCTTTTTGTTAGCGTGGCTGAGGTTTATCAATTTAATTAATTTATTTTTTTTAAGAACCAACTTTTTCTTTTGTCAATTGTCTGAATTGTTTCTTTAGTTTCTATTTCATTGGTTTCAGCTCTGATTTTTTTTCGGTATCTTCATCTTATTTATTCATCTTTACATGGTGCTGAGGATTGAACTCAGGGCTGTGCATGTGCTAGGTGAGTGCTCTACTGCTGAGCCACAACTCCAGCCCTCAGCTCTGATTTTAATTATTTCCTGTCTTCTATTGTTTTTGTTGTTGATTGTTTCTTCTTTTTTTCTACTGCTTTCTGTTGTATTATTACATCATTTATATGTTGACTTTTTATTCTTTTAGTGAATGAGCCCAGTATAGTGAACTTTCCTCTTAGCACTGCCTTCATGATGTCCTGGAGATTTTGATACGTTGTATCATTATTTTGATTTACCTCTAAGTATTTTTTATTTCATCCCTGATTTCTTCTGTTATCCATTCATCATTCAATGGCATATTATTTAGCCTCCACATGTTCCAGGAGCTTCTCTATGTATCTGTTAAGTCTAAATTATTGATTGTATTAGTTAGATCCAAAGTTTCTTTGTTCAGAAGATCTATCCAGTAGTGAGAGAGGTGTGTTAAAATCGCCCAATATTATTGTGTTGTGGTCTATTTGATTTTTGAAGTTGAGAAGGAGTTGTTTGATGTATGTAGATTCTCCATTGTTTGAAGCATACATATTTATGATTGTTATGTTTTGCTGATGTATAATTCCCCTAAGTAGTATGAAATGTCCTTCTTCCATTCCTAGTTTTTTGAGGAATTTCCAAATTGCTTTCTATAGTGGTTGTACTAATTTACAGTACCACCAGCAATGTGTGAGTGTATCTTTTCCACTGCATCCTTTCTAGCATTTATTATTGTTTGTGTTCTTTGATAATTGTTTTGATTGGAGTGAGAAGAAATTTTAGTATAGTTTTGATTTGCATTTCCCTGATTGCTAGAGACATTGAACATTTTTAAATATATTTGTTGGCCATTTGTATTTCCTCTTTTGGGAAGTTTCTATATATATATTTTTGGCCTATTTATTAATTGGGTTATTTGTTTCTTTGATATTGAGTTTTTTGAATTCTTCATATATTCTGGATATTAATCCTCTGTGAGAAGAGTGGCTGGCAAAGATGTTTTTTTAGGTTCTCTTTTCACTCTTAATAATCTCCTTTGATGTGCAGAAGCTTTTTAGTTTGATAGTATCCCTCTTATTCTTGTTTTTATTTCTTGAGCTTTGGGTGTTTTGATGAAGAAGTCATTACTTGTACATATATGTTGGGATGTTGACCCTATGCTTTCTTCTAACAATTGCATGTTTCTTGGACTAATTCCCAAGTCTTTTATTCATATTGATTTGATGTTTGTGCAGGGTGAGAAATATGGATCTAATTTCATTCTTCTACATGGCAGTATTCAGTTTTCCCAGTACCATTTGTTAAACAGATTGTCTTTTCTCCAAAATATATTTTTGGCATCTTTATTAAGCATCAGATGGGTGTAAGTATTTGAGTTTGCCTCAGTGTCTTCTGTTCCATTGGTCTCCATATCTATATTGATGCCAATACCATGGTGTTACTGTTACTACAACTCTGTAGAATATTTTGAGATCAGATATTGTGATGCCTCTTGCATCACTTTTTTTACTCTGAATTGCTTTGGCTATTCTAGATCTCTTATTCTTCCAAATGAATTTAAGGACTGATTTTTCTAGTTCTGTGAAAAATGTTATTGGTATTTTGATCGGGATTGCACTGCATGTGTAAATTGCTTTTAGTAGTATGACCATTTTGGTGATATTAATTCTGCTTCTCCAAGAGGCAAGTGTTTTTCAATTTCTTTCTTGAATATTCTGTAGTTTTCATTATTGTGTACCTTTACATTCTTGGTTAGATTAATTCCCAGATTTTTTTTTCAGGTTATTATGAAGGGGATGGTTTTCCTGAATTCTTTCACAGCTGAATTTATGAACCAACATTCATAAATCAATAGAAAAACTATTGGTTTAAGAAAAGGTATTGATTTATGAATGTTGATCTTATATCCTCCCATTTTGCTAAATTCATTTATAAGCTCAAATTTTTAAGTCTTTTGGTGAAATATTTTGGGTCTTGTAGATATAGTATCATGTTGTCAGCAAACAATGATAGTTTGTCTTTTTTTTTTTTTATTTGTATCTCTTTAATTTTCTTCTCCTACCTGATTGCTCTGGTTAGAGTTTTGAGAACTATATTGAATAGAAGTGGTGAGAGTGGACATTCTTATCTTGTTTCTGTTTCTAGAGGAAAAGTTTTCAGGTTTTTTCCATTTAGTATGATGTTGACTTTGGGTTTGTCATATTGCTTTAATAATATGGAGGTAGGATCCTACTATCCCTAGTTTCTCCAGTGCTTTTAACATGAATTGTTGCTGTATTTTATCAAAAGCCTTTTCTGAATCTAGTGATATGATCTTATGATTCTTGTTTTTGATTCCCTTTAAGTTATGGATTATATTTATCAATTTGTGTATGTTGAACTAGCCTTGCCTCCCTGGAATGAAGTCCACTTGATTGTGGTGTATTATTTCCCTAATATATTTTTGAATGCAATTTGCTAGTATTTTATTGAGGATTTTTGCATCTATGTTCATCATGAATATTGGTCTGTAATTTTCTTACCTAGATGTGTCCTTGTCTTGTTTTGTTGTTAATGTTATACTGGATTTATAGAGTATACTTGGGAGTATTCCCTCCCTTTTAATTTCATGGAATAATTTGAGGAAGTCTGGTGTTAGTTTTTCTTTAAAGGTCTGGTATAACTGTGCTGAGAATGCATCTGATCCTTTTCTTTGTTGGTTGGCTTTTGAGTGCTGTTTCAATTTCGTGACTTGATATCAGTCTATTTAGATTTTCTATATCTTCCTGATTCAATTCAGACAGGTCTTATATGTCTAGAAATTTGTCAATGCCTTCTAGATTTGGCTGTTTATTGGAGTATAAATTTTTGACATACTTTTGATCATCTGTATTTCAGAAGTTTCTGTGTTGGTATCTACTTTAGTCTTGAATTTTGTTCATTTGGGTCTTTTATTTCTTTTGGTTATTGTGATTAAGGATTTATCAATCTTATTTGTCATTTCAAATAACCCTTTGGTGCTCTGATCATGTGAGGGTTTTTTCCCCCCTCAGTTTCATTAATTGCAGCCCTGATCTTTATTATTTTCTGTATTCTGTTTTTGGAATGAGTTTGTGATTCTTTTTCTAAGGCTTTGAGGTACAGCATAAGTTTATTTATTTGGAGCCTCTATATTTTTAATGTATGCACTCATTGCAATAAATTTTCTTTTTAGTACTACTTTCATACTGTCCCAGAAATTTTGATATGTTGTATCTTTGTTTTCACTTGTTTCTGATAATTTCCTGATTACTTTTCTCATGTGTACTTTGATCCATTCTTCATTTAAAAGAATATTGTTTACTCTTCATGTGCTTGTGGTTTCTATTATTTTTTTTCTTATTGTTTATTTCTAGTTCATTACATTATGGTCTGATATGATGCATGAATTTCTTTTAAAATTTTGCTAGACTTACTTTAGTATTTGCCTAGATTCTTGAACTAGAATGTGGTCTTATTTGAAGAAGGTTCATGAGGTGCTGAGAGGTAAATCAGATGTTTGGGGAAGAAATACTCTGTAGATGTCTCTTAGGTCCATTTGAATTGTAGTATTACTTAGGTTGGATATATATTTATTGATTTTATGCTTCAGTGACCTGTCTGTTCATGGTAGGATGTCTTGAAAACTCCCAGTATTATTGTATTGGGGTTTATCTATATATTTTTATCAATTTTATGCTTTGCAGGTTTCTATTGATTAAAAGGCTGCATTTAAATCTCCCAGTATTATTGTATTGGTATCCACCTGGGATTTAATGTCAAGGAGTATTTTTTTAACATAATTGAGTGCATTGATATTTGGGGTATATATATTAACTATTGAATTGTTCCTTTTACCAGGATATAATGGCCCTTTTTCCCTCTTCTGACTAATTTTTGTTTGAAATCAGCTTTGTCATATGTGAGAATGCTTATTCTGACTTGTTTTCGGAGTCTGTTTACATGGAATATTTTTTCCCATCCTTTTCCCTTCAGCCTTGGAATATCCTTACCTATGAGCTGAGTTTCTTGCAAATAGTATATAGTTGGATCTTGATTTTTGATCCATTCTGCTAATCTACATCTTTTAATTGGGAAGTTGATACCATTTATATTCAGTGTTACTATGGTTATATGTTTGTGATTTGCTGACATTTTTATTTATTTATTTATTTAGTATTTAATTCTGCTTTGGTTCTCATTTAGATGATTTATCTTCTATTGTTCTTCATTTGTTTGAGAGTTTTAGATTTTGTTGTGGGGATCCTCTGTGTGCAATTTATCTTTGAGTATTCCTTGTAGTGCTGGCTTGGTTGTCATATATTCTTTTTGTTTATTCTTGTCATGGAAGATTTTTAATTCCCAATCAGATATGAGCAAGATTTGGGCCTACTTTTTCCTTTATTAGGCACAGGATCTCTGGTCTAATTTCTAGGTCCTGATCTACTTTGAGTGGAGTTTTCTATATGGTGCATGGTAGGGGTTTATTTTCATTTTGCAGCATATGGATTTCCAGTTATCCCAGCACTGTTTGTTGAAGAGGCTATTTTTTCTCCAATGTATGTTTTTGGTGCCTTTGTCTAGTATGAGATAACTGCATTTATGTGGTTTTGTCCCTGTGTCTTATATTCTGTACTATTGGTCTGCATGTCTATTTTGGTGCCAATACTATGCCATTTCTGTTATTATAGCTTTGTGGTATAGTTTAAGGTCTGGTATTGTGATGCCCCCTGCTTTACTCTTCAAAGTAGGCCCAAATCTTCATCATGTAGAATTAGGCCCTGACTTCCTTAATAAGACTCCTAAAGTGCAAGAAATAAAATCAAGAATTAATAAATGGGATGGACTCAAACTAAAAAGCCTCTTCTCAGCAAAAGAAATAATCATTGAGGTGAAGAGAGAGACTACGTTTTGGGAGCACATTTTTGCAACATGCATGTCAAATAGAGCAGTAATCTCCATGATATAAAAAGAACTCTAAAAACTTAACACCAAACAACCCAATCAATAAATTGGTTAAGGAGATAAACAGACACTTCTCAGAAGAAGATGTGCATTTGATCAACAAATATATGAAAAAGTGTTCAATATCTCTAGTAATTATAGAAATGCAAATCAAAACAATGCTTAAGATTTTATCTCACACCAATCAGAATGGCAGTTTATCAAGAATACAAACAACAATAAATGTTGACAAGGATGTGGGGGAAAAGGCACACTCATACATTCCTGGTGGGACCACAAATTGGTGCAATCACTCTGGAAAGCAGTATGGAGATTCCTTAGAAAACTTGGAATGAAGCCACCATTTGGCCCAGTTATCCCACTCCTTGGTCTATACCCATAGGACTTAAAATCAGCATACTATAGTAACACAGTCACATAATGTTTATAGCAGCTCAATTCACAATAGCTAAACTGTGGAAGCAACCTAGATGCCCTTCAGTAGATAAATGGATAAAGAAACTGTGGTATATATACACAACAGAATATTAGTTTGCATTAAAAGAGAATAAAATTATGGCATTTTCAGGTAAATGGATGGAATTGGAGAATGTCATGCTAAGTAAATTAAGCTAATTCCCCAAAACCAAAGGCCAAATGTTCTCTCTGATAAGTGGATGCTGATCCATAATTGGGGGGGGGGGGCATGGGAAGAATGGAGGAACTTTGGATTGCGCAAAGGGGAGGGAGGGTTGGCGAAGGGGCATGGGTACAGGACAGATGGTGGAATGAGATGGAAATCATTATCCTAAGTACATGTATGATTGCATATATGGTTGGCTACTACATCGTGTATAACCAAAGAAGTGAAAAGTTGTGCTGTAGTTGTGTACAATGAATGAAACTGCATTCTGCTGTCATATATACCTAATTATGAGTAAGATCTTTACTTGGTGTAGCAATCTTGGCAATTGCTTTCTTTTCGAGCTTGGAAAACCTCATTCTGTGCTCTCCTTGATTTCAGAGTCTGAGTAGAGAAGTTTGAAGTAAGCTTAAATGGTTTGCCTCTAAATGTTTCCCTCTATTTATGTCTTGCAGCTTTTAATATTCTTTCCTTATTTTTCTAACTTGTGCATTTTGATTATGATATGTCTTGGAGAATTTATTTTCTAGTTAGATCTATTGGGGTCCTGTAGGCCTCCTATACATGGGTGTCTATCTCCTTTCTGACACTGGGAAAGTTTTCTGTGACTATCTCATTGAAAATGTTCATATTGTCTTTAGCTTGTGTTTCCATGTTCTCTTCCATCCCAATGATTCTCAGGTTTGAATTATTGATGTTTTGTAAGATTTCTTGTATATTCGGATTAAGTTCTATTATTTTTCCTTTATTGTATTCTGTGTACTCATTCATGTATCCTGTCTTTAAGGCCTGAGGTTCTATCTTCAAGCTCTGAAATTCTATTTTCAATATAATCTAATCTGTTGTTGATGCTTTCAAGTCAGTTTTTTATTTGATTCAGTGTCTTTGATTTCCAGGAGTTCTAGTTGGATTCCTTTCAGTATTTCTATTTCTTTATTGCAATAGTCTCCTTCATTTGCTCTCTTATTTCATCCCTTAGTTCTTCTTTTAGTTCATTGAACATTTTGGCAATCAGTTTTTTATAATCTTTCTCTGGAATTTCCTTTGCTTCCATTTCTGTGAGTTTTTTGTTGGAATTTGGAATTTTGTGTGTGGGGGATTTGTTTGCCTGTTTGCTCATGTATTCCCAGGTCCTACTCTTGCACATCAATTGTGGTGTGTTTCCCTTTCTCTTTTATATGTGTGTGTTTATGTGTATATTTTTTCATTTCAGAATTTCTGTTTTTGGCTATATGAGTAGATGTCTAGGTGGGTGACCTGATGTTTTCCTCTGATTATTCCTTTTTGAGGTTTTTGGTTTGGGGTTTTTGTCTCCCCAGTTCTGTGAGTCAAAGTAATGTCTAGGCTCAGGCAAGTTTTGATCAATTGTGGGGTGAGGTTCCCTGTTGCTTGAGTGAGTTTTGAATCTTTCTCAGTAGCAGGATTTCTATCCTGGAAACTTGAAGTGTCTCAATGACTTTCCAGCTCTTCTTTAGTGGTAGTGGGAGCCAGGAATAACACGAATGACAGTGACAGAATGATAAATTTTAAGATAATTGTCCAGTGTCCCCTTTGACATCAGTAGCCCTGATTGTCACTTATGTATTCTTAGAATCCATCTGCGCAGTTATTATATACACACCCATATTTGCAAACACAAAATTGTGTATAATGGGAAAAAAGTAAAAAATAACTACTATATGATGCGGGTGATGTTTTGGGAAAAACATTTTAAGGATTGAAATTTGTAAGAAGATGAATTAAAAAATTTAAAAGTGGGAGTATCATGGAATAAAAGAAGAAAAGAAAGAGAAAAATGAGGAAAAAAAAAAAGAAAAGCAAAATATATTGCTGAGAAATAAAAGCCTTTCCACTGGAGTGGTCAAATTGCTCCTGGGATAGATGCTCATTTTTTTTTTCATATTTTCTTTTGTGTTTGTAGCTTTTGACTTAAGAGTTAGAGTTTGTGTAGCTGACAACTTTGTATTCCTCACTTAGCTGCTAGCTTTTGTAGCAGGTGTCACAGTTGGTTGTAGTAAAAAGTAGTATTTCCAGTCACTCAGTATATGATGGGTTAGTACATTTGGTACTGACAAACTGTATTTTTCTGTGTCTGGGAATGGATGGTACTGAGTAATTGTGGTTTAGATTTGACCCACCTTGGGAACTCTGTTGGTGGGTGTTTGAAGGTTAATCTTCTTCCCCTATTGCAGTTGGGGGCAGCGATGCCAGTCTGCCTTGTATGGATATCTGTGGTCTCGGGGAAAACCTGCTTTTTGGGTATAGAGATAAAACTCTCCCTGGGTTTGAGCTTCACTGTTGTAGTCCAGGTAAAGTACACAGCTGTTTAACTTGGAGTGCAGATGCTCCTGTGTGACCCTTGTACCAACTGCAAGAATGTGGACTGTCTCCTAGGGGTCTTAAGGTTGATGGTCCAAGTTAAGAAAACAAAAAAATTTATGCCTATTTCTGTCCCTTTGGTTCAGGGGCTTTCTGGGTATTTTTAATTTTATTTTTAGGCCTGTTGCAGGGGATCCCGTTCTCCAGTCTAGTCTGTGTTCACACCTGTCTCAGGCAGGTCCTACAGCTGCTTTACACTTAGGGAATGCAATGCTGGGAGGGCAGGCTGCTTGGAGTGCTCCCATCACTCACTCCTAGGACCTCTGAAGCCAGGGTGCCATCCAATGTTCCCACTGGTCCCCTTTCCCCTGAGGGCCTCTGAGACTGGGGCAGGCAGATAGGAGCATCAGTCCCTTTATTCCTGAGGATTCCTGAGGACTGGGTGGGCCTTTGGAACCCTAAACCCTTTCCCCTGAGGGGCTTTGAGACCAGGGCAGCCAATGGATGGGCCTCTGGTCCCTTTACGTAGGAGCTTTGAGTCTGGGGTGGGATGATCAGTCCCTTTTCCTCCGGTGGGCTCTGATGAAGGAATATAGTTGCTTCGGCACCAGAATACTCCATCAGTTTTCCCATGAGAAGCTAAGTGGGATTGCAGTGGTGTGGCTACTGGATAGGACATCTGTGGTGCCCTTTTCCCAGGAATCTTGTGAATAGTCTCACTGCCCAGGAGTATTTTCTGGTAGGGAGGGGAGCCAGTCAGGACTTTTCACCATGTCACCTCCCCAACACCTCAGGATCCATTAAAGTTAGCTTATCTCTATAATTCATAGGTTTCTCCAAGTCAAATTTCATTCTTATTTTTAAAAATAAATTATCTGCACATTGAGCCTTTTCTTTTGTATACCCTCCTCCTCTCCCTTGGGCCATGTTGGTTCCCCAAGCCAGTGCTTCTCTTTTATTTATTATGTTCAGGTAACTGAATTTCTGTGTAAAAAATAAATAAATAAAAATTTTACTCTTTAAGTTTCAGTATATTCCTCTAGCTACTTATCCCAGAGAAGCTGTCCTTTCCCTTTGTGGGTCTGATCTTGAGATGTCAGTCAATGCTTGTTTCCTCTACTTCAATTTCCACTTTATTCTTTAAAAAATTTTGTTTAGGATATTTAGGTTCTTTAATTTCTACACATATCTTAGAATTAAATTTGTCTTTGTCTTCAGAAACTTAACTGAGATGTTAATAGCAAATTATTTAAACATATAGAGAAATTTGGGAAGAACTGTTATCTTTACTACATTGAGTTTTCCAATCCATGCACATAGTATGTCCTTGGTTGATTTGGATCTTTGATTTCTTTTATTAGCATTTTGTAACTTCAATTAAGTCATATAAATGTATGATTATACTTCTGACTTAATTTTTTGAAATGGTTGTATATGGTATTATGTTTCTCATTTTAATCATCACATGTTTCCTGATAGTTTATGGACATATGCTTAAGTTTTTTAGTTCAAGGTGATTGTTTGATAGATTGTTGGGATTTTCTGTGAAGACAGAAACATGATTTGCAAGTTGTACAGTGTTATTTATTCATGTTTGATCTTTATGCCCTTTATTTCCCATAATGAGAATTATGAGAATGAATTCTTGCTCCTGATTTTGAGGGGAAAGCATTGTCTTTCATTCTTAGTTATTATGTTATTTGTGGGGGTTTTTGGTAGATACTCCTTATCAAAGTGAAGAAGACCTTTTTATTCTTCACTGGGAGTTTTTTGTTTGTTTGTTCAATTTGGTACTAGGTATTGAACCCAGTGGTGTTTTACCCCAACCCTTTTTCAACCTATTTTATTTAGAGACAAGGTCTCAAGTTGCTTAAGGCTTTGCTAAGTTGCCAAGGCTGGCTTTGAACTTGTGATCTTCCTTCCTCAGCCTCCCAGGCTGCTAGAATTACAGGTATGTGCTACCATGCCCAGCTTTATTGAGAGTTTTTAAATCATGAGTGGATGCTGAATTTTGTCAACTGTTCTCTACATCAATTGATTAAGTCATGTATTTTTTTTTTCTTTAGTCCATTGAAATGGTGAATTTCATGTTGAGTTTTTGAATAGTGAATTATTCTTGAATAACTTTTTAAATTGTCGGGTTCTGATTTGTGCTTTTAAAAATATATTGTTGGAAAATGAAAATAAAGCCCTATCTCTCACCAAGCACAAAACTCAACTCAAAGTGGATCAAGGACCTAGGAATTAGACCGGAGACCCTGCGTCTAATAGAGGAAAAAGTAGGCCCAAATCTTCATCATGTTGGATTAGGCCCTGATTTCTTTAACAAGACTCCCAACGTGCAAAAAATGAAATAAAGAATTAATAAATGGTACGGACTCAAACTAAAAAGCCTCTTCTCAGTAAAAGAAACAATCAGTGAGGAGATGAGAGAGCCTACATTTTGGGAACAAATTTTTGCCACACACATGTCAGACAAAGTACTAATCTCCAGGATATATAAAGAACTCAAAAAAAAACTGATCACCAAAAAACAAACAACGCAATCAATAAATTGGCTAAGGAACTGAACAGACACTTCTCAGAAGAAGATATATATTTGATCAACAAATATATGAAAAAATGTTCAACATCTCTAGTAATTAGAGAAATGAAAATCAAAACTACTCTTAAGATTTTTAAGATTTCATCTCACTCCCGTCAGAATGTAAATCATCAAGAATACAGGCAACAATAAATGTTGACAAGGAGGTGGGGGGAAAAGTACACTCAGACATTGCTGGTGGGACTGCAAATTGGTGCAACCACTAGGCAAAGAAGTATGGAGATTCCTTAGAAAACTTGGAATAGAACCACCATTTGACCCAGTTACCCCACTCCTTGGTCTATACCCAAAGGACTTAATATCAGCATACTACAGTAATGCAGTCAGGTTAATGTTTATAGCAGCTCAATTTACAATAGCTAAACTATGGACCCAACCTAGGTGTCCTTCAATAGATGAATGGATAAAGAAAATATGGTATATATATTTAATGGAATATTACTCAGCATTAAAGAAGAATGAAATTGTGGCATTTGCCAGTAAATGGATGGAGTTGGAGAATATCATGCTAAGCGAAATAAGCCAATTCTGAAAAACCAAAGGCCGAATGTTTTCTCTAATATGTGAATGTTAATTCACAATAAGATGGGGAGGCACTAGGGAAGAATAGCATCACCTTAGATTAGGTAGAGGGAACTGAAGGGAGGGGAGAAGAGGATATGTGGGGATAGGAAAGATAGTAGAATAAAAGAGACATTATTACTTTATGTATATATGCGACTGCACGATCAATATGATTCTACATCATGTACACTCAGAAAAATGAGAAAAATTATATCCCATCTATGTATTATATATCAAAGTGCATAAATGCATTCTACTGTTATGTATAACTAATTTCAAAAAATAAAAAAAAATTTAAAAACTACTCTTTTTATCTCACGCCAGATAGAATGGCAGTTATAAAGAATATAGACAACAGTAATTGTTGGCGAGGATGCTGAGGAAAAGGCACACTCATTCATTGCTGGTGGACTGCAAGTTGGTGCAATCACTCTGGAAAGCAAGTATGGAGATTCCTTAGAAAACTTGGAATAGAACCACCATTTGACCCAGTTATCCCCACTCCTTGGTCTATACCCAAAAGACTTAAAATCAGCATACTACAGTAATGCAGTCCAGGTCAATGTTTATAGCAGCTCAATTTACAATAGCTAAACTATGGACCCAACCTAGATTTCCTTCAATAGATAAATGGATAAAGAAAATATGGTATATATATTTAATGGAATATTACTCAGCATTAAAGAAGAATGAAATTGTGGCATTTGCCAGTAAATGGATGGAGTTGGAGAATATCATGCTAAGCGAAATAAGCCAATTCTGAAAAACCAAAGGCCGAATGTTTTCTCTAATATGTGAATGTTAATTCACAATAAGATGGGGAGGCACTAGGGAAGAATAGCATCACCTTAGATTAGGTAGAGGGAACTGAAGGGAGGGGAGAAGAGGATATGTGGGGATAGGAAAGATAGTAGAATAAAAGAGACATTATTACTTTATGTATATATGCGACTGCACGATCAATATGATTCTACATCATGTACACTCAGAAAAATGAGAAATTATATCCCATCTATGTATTATATATCAAAGTGCATAAATGCATTCTACTGTTATGTATAACTAATTTCAAAAAATAAAAAAAAATTTAAAAACTACTCTTTTTATCTCACGCCAGATAGAATGGCAGTTATAAAGAATATAGACAACAGTAATTGTTGGCGAGGATGCTGAGGAAAAGGCACACTCATTCATTGCTGGTAGGACTGCAAGTTGGTGCAATCACTCTGGAAAGCAGTATGGAGATTCCTTAGAAAACTTGGAATGGAACCACCATTTAACCCAGTTATCCCACTCCTTGGTCTATACCCAAAAGACTTAAAATCAGCATACTATAGTAACACAGCCACATCAATGTTTATAGCAGCTCAATTCACAATAGCTAAACTGTGGAAGCAACCTAGATTTCCTTCAATAGATAAATGGATAAAGAAACTGTGGCAATATATGTTTTTGGAACCTTTGTCTAATATAAGATAACTGTAGATGTGTGGGTTAATCTCTGTGTCTTCTATTCTGTACCATTGGTCTACTGGTCTATTTTGGTGCCAATACCATGCTGTTTTAGTTACTATTGCTTTGTAATACAATTTAAGGTCCGGAATAGTAATGCCACCAGCTTCACTCTTCTTGCTAAGAATTGTTTTGGCTATTCTGGGTCTCTTATTTTTCCAGATGAATTTCATGATTTCTTTTTCTATTCCTATGAGGAATGATATTGGGATTTTCGTTGGGATTACATTGAAATTGTATAGTGCTTTTGGTAGAATAGTCATTTTGACAATATTAGTTTTACCTATCCATGAACAAGGTAGATCTTTCCATCTTCTAAGATCTTCGTTAATTTCTTTCTTTAGTGTGCTGTATGTAGTTTTCATTGTAGAGGTCTTTCGTTTCTTTTGTTGATTCCCAAGTATTTTTTTTTTTTATATTTTTTTTTAGGCTATAGTAAATGGGGTAGATTTCCTAGTTTCTCTTTCTGAGGATTTGCCACTGATGTACAAAATGCTTTAGATTTATGAGTATTGATTTTATATCCAGCCACTTTGCTGAATTCATTTATTAGTTCTAGAAGATTTCTGGTGGAATTTTTTATATCTTCTATGTATAGAATCATATCATCTGCAAATAGTAATAATTTGAGTTCTTCTTTTCCTATCCATATCCCTTTTATTTCTCTCATCTGTCTAATTGCACTGGCTAGGGTTTCAAGAATGGCCAAAAACACACATTGGAGAAAAGACAGCCTCTTCAACAAATGGTGTTGGGAAAACTGGAAATCCTTATGTAATAAGATGAAATTAAACCTCTCTCTCTCTCTCCATGCACAAAACTCAACTCAAAGTGGATCAGGGACCTAGGAATTAAACCAGAGACCTTGCACCTAATAGAATAAAAAGTAGGCCCAAATCTCCATCATGTTGGATTAGGCCCCAACTTTCTCAATAAAACTCCTATAGCACAAGAATGAAAACCAAGAATTAATAAATGGGATGGATTCAAACTAAAAAGCCTCTTCTCAGCAAAAGAAATAATCAGTGACGTTCTCTGTTCACCTCACTGATTGTTTCAAAAATGGGAGCAAATTTTTACCACAAGCACATCAGACAGAACATTAACCTCAAGGATATGTAAAGCTCTCAAAAACCTTTACAATAAAAAAACGAACAACCCAATCAATAAATAGGCTAAGGAATTGAACAACTTCTCAGAAGATGATATACAATCAATCAACAAATATATGAAAAAATGTTCAACATCTCTAGCAATTAGAAAAATGCAAATCAAAACTACTCTAAGATTTTACCTCACGCCAGTCAGAATGGTAGCAATCAAAAACATAAACAACAATAAATGCTGGTGAGGGTGTGGGGAAAAGGCCACACTCATACATTGCTGGTTGGGTTGCAAATTGGTGCAGCCAATATGGAAAGCAGTATGGAGATTCCTAGGAAAACTTGGAATGGAACCACCATTTGACCCAGCTATCCCACTCCTCGGTCTATACCCAAAGGACTTAAAAACAGCTTACTTACAGGGACACAGCTGCATCAATGTTTATAGCAGCATAATTCACAATAGCTAGATTGTGGAATCAACCCTGATGCCCATCAATAGATGAATGGATAGGGAAACTTTGGTATATATACACAATGGAACACTACTGAGCACTAAAAAAGAATAAAAAACCATGGCATTTGCAGGTAAATGGATGGAGCTGGAGAAAATAATGCTAAAAGTAGTCAACCAAGCCTAAAAAAACAAAGGTCGAATGATTCCTTTGCTATGATGATACTGAATTATAGTGGCAAGGGAGTGGGGATGAGAGGAATGCAGGAATGTTAAATAGAACAAAGGGGAGGGTGAGGCGGGGGGGGGGCAAGGCGATAGGACTAATGGCAGAGTGAGTTGGACTTCAGTACACTAATTGCATGTATAAAAACTGAAATGGTGTGGAAATACTTTGTGTAAAACCAGTGACTTGGAAAACTGTGCTCTTTATATGTAATATGAAAGGAATTGCACTCTGCAAGCATGTATAACAAATTAAATTAAATAAAAAAATAATATAAAAAAAAAAAAAAAACTGTGGCATATACCCACAATGGAATATTACTTGGCATTAAAAAAGAATAAAATTATGGCATTTGCAGGTAAATGGATGGAGTTGGAGAATGTCATGCTAAGCGAAGTAAGCCAATCCCAAAAAAACAAAGGCTGAGGGGACTGGGGATATAGCTTTGTTGGTAGAGTGCTTGCCTCAAATGCACAAGGCCCTGGGTTCAATCCCCAGCACCACACACACACACACACACACACACACACACACACACACACACACAGAAAGGCCAAATGTTCTCTCTGATAAGCGGATGCTGATCCATAATGGGGGGGGGGGGGACATGGGAAAAATGGGGGAATTTTGATGGGACAAAGGAGAGGGAGGGATGGGAAGGGGGCATGGGGTTAGGAAAGATGGTGGAATGAGATGGAAATCATTGCCCTAGGTACATGTATGACTGTATATATAGTGTGATGCTACATTGTGTACAAATGAAAAGTTGTGCTCAATTGTGTACAATGAATCAAAATGCTTTCTGCTGTCATATATACCTAATTAAAATAAAATTTAAAAACAAAAAAATATTCCTGGATAATATTTGCTGATGTTTTCTTGAAAAAAAAAATATATATATAAGTTAGTGAGAGATATCTACAGTTTTCTCTTTTCATACTGTTTTTTTTTTTTTTGTTTGTTTGTTTTTGTTTTTTGTGTAGGATTTTTATTAGGATAATGTTGGTCTCCTAACATGATTTATCTTACAATGTTGAGTAGATTTCTCCACTTAAACTGCCTGGAAAAAAAATTTGGAAGATTTTAATTATAAGTTTATTTTCTTTAATAGTTAATATGACTTCATATTGCCTATTTTTTATTGGGTAAATTTGATAATTTGTGCATTGTATATATGGAATAGTTCATCTAACTAATGCATTGAATTTATGTGTATAGAGTTGTTTTTGGTAGCATTCCCTTTATTTTCTTTAAAATGGCTACTAGTTAGCAGTGATCCACCTTGTTTTACTGTTACCTATCAAAAGAATTTTGTTTTTCTTTTGTTTTGGTATTTGGGATTGAACTTGAGTGCTCTACCACTGAGCTACATTATCAGCCCTTTCTATTTGAGGTTTGAGGCAGTATCTTACTAAGTTGCCCTTGAACTTGTGATCCTCCTTAACCACTTGAGTTGCCTGAGTTATAGGCATGTGCCACTGTGCCTTGTCCCAAAGGCATTTAACAATGAGAAGTAAATGCTTTTTAAAAAACTGGGTTTCTTTCTTTCTTTTTTTATGTCTTTCTGTCTTTATTTGTGTGTGTGTGTGTGTGTGTGTGTGTGTGTGTGTGTGACATTGTTTTGTTCTTTGAATAGATCTACATTTTTAATATTATTTTCCTGTACCTGAAGAAATTTCTTATCATTCCTTGTTATACAGTTTTTTTTTTTTTAATTTTAAATTTTTAATTTTTTAAATTTTTATAATTTTTAATCTGTACAACTCATAGTGCATGAATTTTGCATCTTTTTACATACAACTGTTTGTATACAAAGTATATTCATACAATTCATGTCTTCAATCATGCATTTAGGAAAATGAACTTTCTTAGCTTTATATGTATCCAAAAATTCTTTATTTCTCCATTGTTTGAAAGGTGATTTTGATTGTGGTAGAATTCCAGGTTGATAGACTTTATTTCATTATTATTATTTTGATTGGGGTAGAATTCCAGGTTGATAGACTTTATTTCATTATTATTACTTTTAAAATTTTATCATTATTATTTATTTAATTGAAAGCTGTTGTTCCATTGTCTTCTGGTTGGCATAACTTCATAGAAGTAGTTTGTTATTCTTATCTTTACTCCTGTGGTATATGTGATAATTTTTTTTTTCTATTTACATCTAGATTTTGTCTTTATCACTGTTTTCAGAAAATTAATTATCATGTACATTTTCATCATTTCTCAATATTTTTTTTCTTGGATTTGTGATTTTCAATTTTTTGTATTGGAATGTTTGTCATCTATTAAGAAACTTTTTATTTTTTTCCCTCACAGTTCCCATTGGCGCATATATATATGTGTGTGTGTGTGTGTGTGTGTGTGTGTATATATATATATATATATATATACATATATATACATATATGTATATATATATATATTTTTTTTTAAATCTTGGATCCCACTTGTAATATTTTAGACTGCTTTCCATTTCCCTAAGAAATGATACTTTTTAAAAATTTTGTTCAAAAGTTTTTCCTCTGTGGTCTTCATTATATATAACTGTGTTATTAAATCTCAGAGTTTATTGATCTCTTGTAATTTCTTATAAATGTCTGAATAATTTCAACTTATTTGAATTGTAAATTCTACTTCTTTGTATATCTCTAATTTTGCATGGTTGCCAAACATTCTACATTCTACATATTAGTTTTTGGATTTTGTTGTAGTCCTTTAAAGAATATGTTGGTGCTTAACTTTTTAAATCTTTTGGTATCCTTTTAAAGGTTGTTGACTTTATTCTGCAGACATTGATATTAGTTGTGTCAGTTTTATTTCTTCGAGGCTTATTTTAGAATCTTTGTCATGGCAGTTTAGAGTATTCTTTTCTAAGATTAATTCAGGCTACTAAAGAGAGCTAAGAGCTCTATCTGATATCTCATATTATAAAGTCTTTTCATTCTGACTGTTGAATGCACAGACTATTTGTAGTTCTATGTGTACTTCAGGAATTATTCAGCCTGCTTCTTTGCCTGTCCTGTCCTGTGTTTTCCTCTCCTAGATATTTGGATAAATACTTAGTCAAAGACAGAGTAAAATCACTCTGTAGCTCTGCTCAATAGTCTCTCTGCATAAGCTGTTCCTTTTGCCCTCTTTTTTTGCACTGAAACCTAGTCACCTTGGATTATTCAAATTTTGATCTGTGTCTTCTTACTCAGCAGGATTCTCATTCTTTTTGGGGGTTCTACTTTCTCCTGTGGCTTCAACCTACTCTAGGCAATAAACTAGTGCAATAGATGGATTTATCTCATTTGTTTCTTTCAGTGAACACAGTTCTGCTTTTTGTATAGCCTCTGAAAACTGTTCTTTCACATGTAGTATCCTAGTTATTTAGGATAGTAGGAAGAATTGAGTTCCTGTTGTTCTGTTTTAGTCAGAAGTAGAATTACAGCAATGGTTTACTCATCTAGGGAATAAGTTTTAATAAAGAAGTCAAGTGATTTTTTTTATTGTGGTAAGATACACATATGTGAAATTCAACATTTTTAAGTGTACAGTTCTGTGGCATTATGTACATTCATATTGTTGTGCATTCTTCATCAACATGCATCTGTAGAACTGTTCTCACCTTGTGCAACTGAAACTCTGTCTTAAACAATAACTCCCTATTTCCCTCTCCTCCTGTCTCCTGGAAACTACCATTCTATTTTTTGTCTCCATGAGTTTGATTATTCGAGGTAGCTAATATACATGGAATCATACAATATCTGTTCTTCTGTGACAGTTAAATTCACTCCACATACTGTCATCAAGGTACATTCATGTTGTGTCACAATGCCCTTCCTTTTATTCTTAATAAGGCTGAATAATATTTTATTGTATATATATATCATGTTTTGTTTATCCACTTGTATTAGCCATGGTTTTCCAGAGAAACAGAACCAATTGTGTGTGTGTGTGTGTGTGTGTGTGTGTGTGTGTATGAAATTTGTTGTAATGAACTGGCTCACATAGTAACTACAAGGCTGAAAACTCCCAAGGTCTACATTATGGAAGAAAGAGACTTGGAGAGCTAATAGCATAGTTCCAGTCGAATCCCAAAGTTCTGAGAGAGAGCTGGTCGCATAAGTTCCAGTTCCAGCCTGAAGGCAGGGGAAATCCAGTGTCTCAGCACAAGGATCATGGGACAGAGAGTGAATTCTTCTTTTTTAGACATTTTGTTCTATTCAGGCTTTCATACCATTAAATGAGGCCCACATATCCTGGAGAGGGGATCTCCTTTACTCCATCGACTAATTCAAATGTTTTATCTGGAAACATTCTTATAGACACACCCAGAATGTTTTAAAAAATATCTGGCCAGGTGTGGTGGCACACACCTGTAATCCCAGCTGAGGCAGGAGGATTGCGAGTTTAAAGCCATCCTCAGCAATGGCAAGACACTTAGCAACTCAGTGAGACCCTGTCTCTAATAAAACACCAAAAAAGGCTGAGGATGTGGCCAAGGGTTGAGTGCCTCTGAGTTCAATCCCCGGTACCAAAAAAAAAAAAAAAAAAAAAAAAAAAAAAAAATCTGGGCACTCTGTGTCCCAGTTAGATTGACAAATAAAATAAAATTAACCATTACTCTGTTCATCTGTTGATGTATACTTGGGTTGCTTTTACCTTTTGATGATAATGAATAGTACTGCTGTGAACACTGGTTTACAAATATCCATTTGAGTCACTACTTTCAGTTCTTTTGGGCATGAAAGAGTATTTTTGTACAGCTGTTGCATATGCTTAGTTGAGGTTTAGAATTCTAGTAGCTAAGTCACTTTAATCACCAGAGGCACGTTTTAGAAAAATACACTCATGTCATATCTGATGCATATTTAGGTTATATGGATTCAACTGCTCTATTTTATTGGTTATTGAAGGATTTTTCAGTAGATGTTTTTAATTATCCTTGATTTTTGGGTAATGGACTTCATTTGGAACCTGATTCAGAGTAAAATACGACTTTACAACATTGCTTTCTTTTAACAAAGGAGAAAGATAATTCTGACAGTTCCTTTCTATATATCTTGTCAGTGCTAATCAGATAAAAAATTTCTGTTATCATAGATTTTAGTTGACAGTGGAAAAAATTTGAGGAATGCCTTTTTTAGTTGTTTAATTTGTCATTCATAGGAATATTTTGAGCAAGGTAAAAAAACACATTTCTGTATTCACACTGATCTTTGTAATGGGAGCAAAAGGGAAAACGGAATATCATAAGGTTGATAAAGCAAACAATTGGTATCGTAATTTTGAGGGAGCAATGAGTTAGGTTTTGGGAGATGTGTTTATTTAATTAATCTCTTTTACTATTAATTTATGATTTTGTTTAAGTCACTTTACTTCTTAGAGCTCATTTCTTTCCTGAAAGACAGTGTAGGTGATTATACTTGTTACTATTTCATAGGTTTGTGATGATAAAATGACATAATGTATTAAAAAAAGGCTTTGGAAATTTTAAAGTAATAAATAGATGTAAGTGACATATAGAAGTAAGGCCACATTTCCTGGTTTAAACTGGTAGAAACAGAAAATGGCTATCAAATACAACATACTTCCTCATGTATTGTATAGTTTCTGTGTATGTGATTAAAAAATTTCTAAATTTGGTGTTGTAAAAGATGACTGTGAAGTGAAGGAATGTGATTTAGCCCCAGAACACCAGTTCATTTGAAGAACAGTGAGTATCTTTATCGATGAATAAGGAATTGTCATCATAGTTTCCTCTTTAAGCTCAGGATGCATATTATGTGACATTTCTGTTTTTCTGGAGTTTGCAAACTTTTTTTTGGGTGGGGGGTATGTGTGTTGAAAATGGTATATCTTTCTTAGAGTCAAAGTTTATTGATATAGTTCAGGGTAATAAACAATGATTTCTTTTAAATGAAGTTTTTGATGGCTCATCATTATGCTCTACAGAGAGAGACTGGAGATTGGAGGTAGGATAAAACCAAAATGGCTGGGAGTACAAATCAGGTTTCAATAATAACTCTGAATGTTAATTGCCTAAACTCACCAATCAAAAGACATAGAGTAGCAGATTGGATAAAAAAAAAAAAAAAAAAAAAAACCAGACCCAACAATATGCTGCCTCCAAGAGACACATCTCATAGGAAAAAACATCCACAGGCTGAAGGTGAAACATTGGGAGAAATCCTACCACTCACATGGACTGAGGAAATAAGCTAAGCAGGGGTTTCCATCCTCATATCAAATAAAGTAGACTTCAAGCTAAAGTCAATCAAAAGAAATAAAGAAGGACACTACATAGTGCTCAAGGGAACCATAAACCAGCACGACTTAACAATTGTAAATATATATGCCCCAAACAATGGTGCATCCATGTTCATCAAACAAACTCTTATCAAGTTCAAGAGTCAAACTGACCACAACACAATAATTCTTGGAGACTTTAACACACCCCTTTCACCACTGGATAGATCTTCCAAACAAAAGCTGAACAAAGAAACTATAGAACTCAAAAATATAATAAACAACTTAGACTTAACTGACATATATAGAATATTTCATCCTTCAAAAGTGAATACACTTTCTTCTCAGCAGCACATGGATCCTTCTCTAAAATAGACCATATACTATGCCACAAAACAACTCTTAGAAAATATACAAAAAATAGCGATACTACCCTGCATTCTATCGACCATAATAGAATAAAATTAGAAATGAATGATAAGAAATAAAAGCTACTCCAACACCTGGAGACTAAATAATATGCTAATGAATGAACAATGGGTTGCAGATGACATCAAAGAGAAGATTAAAAAATTCTTAGAGGTGAATGAGAACACAGACACAACATATTGAAATCTCTGGGACACTATGAAGGCAGTTCTAAGAGGAGAGGTCATTGCACTGAGTTCATTCCTCAAAAGAAGAAAAAGTTAACAAATAAATGACTTAAAATTACATCTCAAAGCGCTAGAAAAAGAAGAACAATCCAACACCAAAAGTGGTAGAAGACCGGAAATAATTAAGATCAGAGTAGAAATCAATGAAATTGAAACAAAAGAAACAATTGAAAAAATTGACAAAACATAAAGTTTGTTCTTTGAAAAAATAAATAAAATTGACAGACCCTTAGCCAGGCTAACAAAAAGAAGGAGAGATAAAACTCAAAATTACTAACATATGTGATGAAAAAGGAAATATCACAACAGATACTATGGAAATACAGGAGATAATTCAAAATTATTTTGAAAACTTGTACTCCAATAAAATACAAAACATCAAAAGCATCAACAAATTTCTAAAGTCGTACGATTTGCCCAAATTGAAGCAGGATGATATACACAATTTAAACAGACCAATTTCAAGTGATGAAATAGAAGATGCCATCAGAAGCCTACCAACCAAGAAAAGCCCAGGATGGATGGGTACACAGCCGAGTTCTACAAGACCTTCAAAGAAGAACTAGTACCAATACTCTTCAATTTATTTCAGGAAATAGAAAAAGAGGGAGCACTTCCAAACTCATTCTATGAGGCCAACATCACCCTGATCCCCAAACCAGGCAGAGACACATAAAAAAAAGAAAACTTCAGACCAATATCTCTAATGAACATAGATGCAAAAATTCTCAATAAAATTCTGGCAAAACAGATACAAAAACATATAAAAAATATAGTACACCATGATCAAGTGGGGTTCATTCCAGGAATGCAAGGATGGTTCAACATACGGAAATCAATAAATGTAATTCATCACATCAATAGACTCAAAGATAAGAACCATATTATTATCTCAATAGATGGAGAAAAAGCATTTGACAAAATATAGCACTAGAGAAACTAGGGATAACAGAACATCTCTCAACTTTGTAAAAGCTATCTATGCTAAGCCCCAGGCCAACATTATTCTAAATGAGGAAAAACTGAAAGCATTCCCTCTAAAAACAGGAACAAGACAGGGATGCCCTCTTTTAGCATTTCTATTTTACATAGTAATTGAAATGCTGGCCAGAGCAATAAGATAGTCGAAAGAAATTAAAGGGATACAGATAGGTAAAGTAGAACTCAAATTATCACTATTCGCTGATGATATGATTTTATACCTGGAAGATATCTAGCCTTTCTCTAATGTAAGAATTCCAGCTACAAAACCCAGTGACATATGACAGATGGTCAGATAGGTGTAACACCGAGGCAGCTTGAGTGCTTCCAGCTCACCACTTCAAAGTTAAATTCAATTTGTTGAAAACATATGTTAAGTGCTGTGGTATATTTTGATTTTGGACAGGTCTGTTATAAAACATGTTTACATGTCTGAGGCATGTCTGCTTTGTCTGAATCTTTAGAGGAAGTAGCTGGTCCCCTTTTCATAGACATCCGTTCCAGGTATATGTGATCATAAATATACCTAGTCAGTGGCACAGTTACATATGAGACCATTAAAAGCAGATACAATACACTGATCATCTTGTTCACTGTTCTTCAACAAGTGGTTTTTTAATTTGTTCCTACAAATTAGCAATGAAAAGGAGAGATGTTTTCTAGTTATTTGAGGAACCTCCATTCTATCTTCCATAATTTACACTCCCACCAGTAGTGTATGAGAGAACTTCCCTTACTTCACATCCTTGATGAAATTTGTTAATTTTTTCCTTTTTGTAATAGTCATTATAATCATTTACAACAACTTAGAATAAAAATAAATAAACAAATAAATTAAAAAAAAAGAACAGGTTATGAAAAGGGAAAAAAGTAACTTTTTAGTGCGGAATCCTGGCAAATGCTACCTTAACCACATGAGAAGGTTAATATCACCAGTGATGTTCTGTGGGTACATGTTCCCCTTGACATGATGTAATAAGAAGTTCAGTTCCCTTTCTGGTTTTCTTTCAAGAAACTCATAACTCTAAGACTAGAGAAAGAACAAATCTCACCAGTAAAAACATGAGATACACCTAAATTGAGGACAGTTCTACAAAGCACCTGATCATTATCTTCAAAAATGTCAAAGTCACAGAAAAGAAGAAAAGGCAATACTGTCACAGACCAGACAGAGGAGAACTGGAAGAAATAACTTTGTTCCATATGGTATCCTGAGTAGAATCCTGGAACAGAAAATGATCATTAATGGAAGAACTGGTGAAATATCAATAATATCTAGGCTTCAATCATTGGAATGTGCCAAAGTTGGTTTCGTTGTTTTGACAAGTATACTGTGGTTACATAAGTGTTAACATTAGGGGAAACTAGGCAAGGGCAACCAGACACTCTATGCTATCCTGCAAAATTTCCATAAATCTAAAATCATTCCAAAATAAAATTTTGGAGTTTTGCTTATTTAAAAAAACTCATTTACAGATTTGTTTTTGATTGTGTGAAATCAAATTATGTAAAGAATAAACTATTTTGTGTCAGTTTTCTGTAGTTAGCATATTTCTTTTTACTATTTTCCCCTAAAAATGGAACAATATGCTATATCACCATTAGATTTCTCATTATAAATCGAATATCTAAATTATAAATTTAGATTTAATTATATATTAAATAGATTTATAAATCTATTAGATTTATAATAATTTCCCTCATTCATTCATAAGGTTGCATTTGGATGTAAGATTTAATGATCTTTTAAAAGTCATATTAATGTCTAAAACTTTAAACCTATAGAATGGGGTTAATAAAATACAAGTAATAAATAGCTCTCTGTTTTGTAGAGAAGTTAATATAGTGGCTTATCAGGTATAAGTCATGATTGTTTTGAGAATTAAAAATTACTTATTGTGCTTGATTTGAGATTTTAAAAGTACTTATTGTGCTTGATCATAACAGCATTTGGGACTAAAAATTTAACTGCATTGTCAGTTAAAACAACACATAAAAATTTAATAGAACAAAAGTATACTTAATAATTTAAAATGTAAATTTTGTTGTTAACTATGAAAATGAATATAAATAAGTTTCATATTTCTTTTCTAGATTTATTATCTAGGATAGATTTGGATGAACTAATGAAAAAAGATGAACCACCTCTTGATTTTCCTGATACCCTGGAAGGATTTGAATATGCTTTTAATGAAAGTAAGTGGTATATGGTATATACAAAATTTATTTTATGATGTTAATAGCACAGGAATGATATTTGCTACTCTTGAAGGTCAGCTAGAATGTTTTATGTATTTCTTTTGAGAAATAATGACTTATCCTTGAATGGTGAAATCCTTCACTCGAGTGAAAGAACCAAGTAACAATTTCCCATAGTTGTCAAGTCATGTTAACTGATTGACATGAATTTGATTCAGTTTATGCATTTCAACCTTGAGTGTTCAACTCTCTGATATCCAAATGGAAACTCCTAACTAAATTATACTGAAAGATGCTACTGTTTCACACAGTATTTAAAGTGAAGTGGCTGGAAATATTATCTGTGACAATATTTTAAAACAAAGTGCTCAATTTTTCATTATTTTTAAGGCAACATTCTTAAAATTTACTAATTAGGTTCTAATTAGATCAACTTTTGTACTTAGAATGTGGAAAAACATACTATTAATTAAAGTGTATTTCTGGAATAATGAATAATATACTGTCATACTTGAAGGGTGATGTTATTACAGGGTAGGTGGCATTAGAGTTGTAGTTTCCTACATGTTGCTCTGCATTAATCAAATTGATGATCTGTCATCACTGAATCAGTGGATATCCTCTTATAGGTGTTAGGGTTTCAGTCTCTGAATGCTAGAATATTGAGTGAGTTTCAACAGAAGAAAATAGAAACTTTGATTTTTTTCAGATATTAATTTTCACATTTTTATAAAGAATATTTTATACCAATATATGTCTAAGTAGTAATATTGTGTTGCCTGGTGGGGAGGAAGGGTTAAAGCAATTGGCCCGTGGTATATTTCTCTCCTGATTACCAGAAGAATATTTCCAGGAGAAGATGGCTTGTCTTTTCTTCTTGTAAACATACTGATAATTAAACCTTTTAGTAAATCATATGAATATTTGCTATGAGTAGAGTCTTTTGTCTATGGAATACTTAAAGCAGGATGACTGGTTTAATATTACTCCTAGTAAAGAAACCTATGGTGTTTTTTATATGGGGCATATAGCTCTGAAGACTATCACATAAGCAATATAAGTCTTTGGCATATAAAATGGAAATATGTTATAATCAAAATATTCATCAGTGTGTGAAGTAATCTGTATACCTCACTTAAGTGACCTTATTTAATTTGGGCTAAAGAATGCTATCCTGTGAGAGGAAAGGCCCTTGGGGGAAATGTCAGCACATCCCAGACCTCTCCCTATTGTACCTATGCAGCTTGATTGCTTGTATACTTGAATTATTAGTAAAGCTTAGTCTTTATCAGTAAAGATCTCTGATTTGTATGATTTGTCCATCTAAATTTGTATTAGTTCACTGCTTCTCTCCAATTTCCATTTGATATTTTACTCATATTTCAAGACCTACTTGACAAATGTCATAGAAACCTTTGAACCTTATTCTAGTTTGTAGAGATTCATCATTTTCCCAGAATCATCCTAGACATTATTGTCTGCATGAATCACCTATAGAAGTTTTTAGATTATTGACTTACTTCATTTGTTTTTTTTAACTTTCTGAAAAATTATTTAGCTTTTTAATGTTTATGCTTTTATTCCACAGGTAGGCTCTATGCTCCTTGCGGACTTGGAACATTTTGATGGCAATATCTAGTAGAGATTCTTATTCATAATAGGCCCTAAAATATTGTTACTCTGCTTTATATTGGCAAAATGAAAATAAAGAATAGCTTTTGATTACTTAGGGACTATTCTTCTATAATATCAATGGGCATGTACCATTTTAAAGTCTGAAAAAAAATTAGGGAAAAATAAACTGTTCTGAGAATGGTTAAATTGTTATCAGACATTATTTATTTTACTTTTCATATTTTTATAAATGAACTCTGAATCATAGCAGTATTATTTGTTGTTTTCTAGAGGGGCAGTTAAGACACATAAAAACTGGGGAACCATTTGTTTTTAATTACCGGGAAGATTTGCATAGATGGAACCAGAAAAGATATGAGGCTCTGGGAGAGGTATGTCACATATACTCTTTTTAACTTTGTGTTTTCCAATTTTAAAATATTCAAAATAAAGGTTTTAGAGATGTAGTAGTTTGCACACTGTTTCTATAAAAAGTTATTTTTAAAGATTTTTGTATCTTTGTGTTTGGTTATTTTAAGTGGTTATGTTAGAAATATATCCTCAGTTTAAAAGTTTCTGCTTTTGTACAAACATATCCTTTCCATGACCTTTATATTTTGTAGTGAATCATTGCATAGAAAAACAAATTAATGCCAGATTTTATTTTTATCCTTTTAAATGTTTGTAAGAGGTGGGATCTCCATGGTGCCAGGAGAATAATTATTCTTTTAAGTGTTTATTTACATTAAGAAGAAATAAATTGAATCTACGTACTCATCTTTGACTTAGTAAGGAATTAGGCATTGTGAACATTAGATCTCACATGGTAACATTGGTAGGAAGCTTTGAAAATATTATTTGTTATTTGGTGAATGTTTTGTTAAAGCTAAAAGTTTTACATGTTCTTATATTGTCTTTCTTTTTTAAATGATGCATGTGGAAACATTTGTTTAGTATGGTAACTAGATAGCTAGTTTACTTTTCTGTATTCCATTTTGGCTTTTTAATAAAGTAGTCAAAATAAATTGCTTGATTAAATAATAACAAAGAATATATGATAGCTTAAATAATAGCATAAAGAATTTATATTCTGAGAGACAATTCCCCTTGTGTATTTTTCATTTCTACATGTTTCTGAGGAAAGGCTTTGTTAACCTTTGTAATGGACTGTCTTTTCAAGACTATTTTGTAGGAAACAGGCTTCTAAGATAGAGATCATGTCTCTTTCCCAGGCAGCAGGCAGATTTGTTTGCTGTTCAATATAATAAAGATAGTGCTTCTCCCTTCCCTATTAATGGCAAAGAATGGCAAGTTTGCCAGTAGTCCTCTTATAAGATTGAGTTTGCTGTTTGAGGTTCATTAGCTGTGACACAGTCCTACTGTGCGCTCACATCCAAATGGGCCTGCCCACATTGCTTATTTGTAATTTGAGGGGCAAAAAAAACCCACATGAACATATGAAATTCATGCTGCCTGCTGTCTCTTGATGAACAGTCTTTTGTTTGTGACCCAGGAGTCTGGTGTTCTTCTGACAGCATCTGTAAGATTGTGCAGGCTCAACCTGTTATCTTGTAAGCAGTATAAAATCTCACAAAGACCCTTGACAGTCATTGACAGTGTTGTCTAGCATTTATAATTTGAATATATTCAGTGACCAGAATAATTTCTGCCTTATATGAAAATTATGCTGTGTACATATATGAATATACCACAGTGAATTTCACTTTATGTATCTCTATAAAGCCAGAATTAAAAAAAAAAAAACACTACGAATTAATAGAAGAAAGAGCAATAAGTATAGGAAGGAGAACAGGGGAAGGTAAGAGGGGATTCAAAGGGGAAGTACTAGGGACTGAAGTAGAGCAGTTTATATTCCATGCATATGTGGCTATGCAAAAAGAACCCCATTATGTTAATTATAATACACTAATAAGAATATTAAAAAATTATTTAAAAATCTTGCCCAGGTCCACTTGAATTATATGCTGTAAACTGGTTATATTTTTATTATAGAATAATCTTTCTATAATGACCTTATAGAATAGCTAGTGTTTTTTTTTATTTGTTTTTAAATGGGGCTTATATTTTATTCCTTTTCATGAGCCATGTGTACCAACTCACTTGGACAAGTTGCTGTTTTCCAAATATACCTCCTTTTTTGGCATTTATATGTTTTTTACTCTCAACCTGTATCTTTCAACATATGTCAAAACTCAGCTTGTATATATTGTTAAATTATCCAATGTGTAAATGATTTCTTTCTCCTATGATTATATACTTAATTATTTGGTTATATGGAGATCACAGATTTATGCTTGGTGGACCTTATTCCATGAGAATTATGATAATTTTAAGTTTTCATTTTAATGATTATTTATATAGTAAGGGCATATTCTGTATTATCTACATTACCACCACATTACCACCACCTGTACCTGCATTCAGATTTGTGTTCATGATTAAATTGGCCCTAAGTGATCACCCCAAATCACAGCATTTTAAAAACTATTATTACAATGTTTATAGATCAATGTTTTATGAAGTTAGTGTTTCTTAGATCAACAGACCCTTTTTCAGATACCAATCTCTTTTTTCCCCCCATGTATGGATTGAAAGCAAACATAATTTCAAGACAATAAAAGTCATAGGGGTGTGAGAGGGAAAGTCTGTCTGGTTATTACAGTGTTTGTTCCATACCATCTTGCTTTTCATGTTCTGTTTAGAGTATTTGTTCTATTGCTAATTTTGTTGTTGAAGGTTATTTACTAATTAAATTTTATTTCTTGCATTTTAGGATTTGTATGAGATCTAGTTATGTACTAATAATGATAGTTTGTACTATAGTGAATTAGTTTGTTTGGAGTTGTTTATGGTGTGATTTAACACATCTGTAGGCCTGTCTTTTCATTCATGTTACTTAATTTTCATATTTTGAGCTTTATCTTCAAATTATATTTTGCCTATTTACTCTTCTTTTTTATTTATGCCTTGGTTGTTTTTTTTTTTTTTTTTTTTTGTACCGTGGATAGAACTCAGGGGCACTTGACCACTGGGTCACATCCCCAGCCCTTTTTTATATTTTATTAGAGTCAGGGTCTCACTGAGTTGCTAAGTGCCTCGCCATTGCTGAGGCTGACTTTGAACTTGCGATCCTCCTGCCTCAGCCTCCCAAGTGCTGGGATTACAGGTGTGCACTGCCGCACTGAATTATACCTTGTTTTTTTTTTTTTTTTCTTTCATTCACATTCTTTTTCCCTTTGCCACATCCTACCTCCAGATTTTGTCTCTGCTGTCTCCTCCTACAGGAAGCTTTTCCTCATCTCCTCTGTTACCATTTCTCGTAGTTTTATTCTATTCTTTTTTTCTTCTTAACTTGTGTAATTAGAAAAATGAATTTAAGGTGACTTTAAAGATGAATGCCACCTGTAAAGATTTCAATTATAATAAGAAAATAGAATACTAAAGGCGTTGGTTTGCTACATTTTCTTATGCTACTTGTCACTGCTTTACTTCTCACCCCACTTCCAACCCCCGAAACTAGGGATTGAACCCAGGCCTCTTAAATTACATCCCAGCCTCTTTGTAAATTTCATTTTAAGATGGGATCTCACTAAGTTGCCTAGGAGCCTTAAGCTTGTATCCTTTTTCTCTGGCTTCCCATGCAGCTGGGATTACAGATGTGTACCACCATGCCAGGCTTACAATATTGGTGCATATTAATTATGCAGAATAGTGGTCTTCATTGTGGCATATTCAAGCATGCATGTAACATAATTTGATAAATTCCCTAGTACCTCCACTTCCCCTCTTTTCTTCCTTCTTCTCACCATTTCCATAATTGTCTCCCTTCAATTTTCATGAGATTTACCTCTTTTTACTCTAGCTTCCATATATGAGAGAAAAAATATAGTACTTATCTTTCTGAGTCTTGCTTATTTTATTTACTGTAAGCTCTCTACTTCCATCCATTTTCCTGCAAATGATGTAATTTTATTTATTTTCTTTATCCATTCATCTTTTGGCAGACACGTAGGCAAATTTCATAACTTGGCCATTGTGAATTGTGCTATTATGCTGCTATAAACATGGGTATGCATGTTTCGCTAGAGCATGCTGACTTTATTTTTTTGGATAAATGTTGAGTATTGATATAGCTTGATGATATGGTAGATTCATTCCTTGTCTTTTCTGTAATAATTTCCATAGTGGTTATACTGATTTATAGTTCTACCATTGGTCTATAAGAGGTATATATATATATAGTATATAATATATAATATTATATACATAATATATATTCCCTTTCTATCCTTGCCAGCATTTATTATTATTTGTACTCTTTTGTAAATATTTTTAAAATTTTTAATTTTTTCCAAATTTCTGTTGGCTCATTATAATTATACATAATGGTGGGAATCATTTTTGCATATTCATTCATATATACAATATATCAATATAATTTAGCCAATATTATTCCCCAGCATTTCTGTTAGAAAAATGCTGAAACATAGTTAACTTAGCCGGGAACACTGTGTTAGTGAAATAAAAGGGTTTATTGGGGTGCCACATGGGCAAGGGTAGGGAAAGGAAGGGAAGGGAAGGGGGGTAGGGAAGGGATGGACAGGAATAGGGGCAAGCAGGAACGGAGACAAGCGCGAACAGAGAGCGATTTCAGTCCGGGGCTGGTTTAAATAGAGTAGGGGTCATAAAACCCCCTTGGAGTGAGTCCTTGCCCTATAGGGCGGCAGAGGTCGGGGGGGCGGGGGGTAGTGGACAGGGCATTTGCTGGTCAGGTTTTTTGGTCACGCTGAGGATCCTGGGAGGTGTAGTTTTTAACAAAGTACCTGGGGAGGTGTGGCCTCCTGCCTGGAATCCAACAATTTCCCGTTTCTCTCCATCCTCCCTCCCTCAGGTTCCTTTCCTCTACTCTCCTGGTCTCCCTTTCATTATTTATATTCTTGATGATTGCCATCTGACTGGAGTGAGATTGAATTTCAGTGTTGTTTTGATTTTCATCCTGAGTGCTAAAGATGTTGAACAGTTTTTAATATATTTCTTGGCCATTTGCATTTCTTTTTTTGAGTGTTCAGTTCATTTTCCCATTTATTGATTGCATAATTTGGTTGTGTTTTTCTTTTTGGTATTTTGTGTGTTTTTTTTATATTGTGGATTTAGTCCTCGGTTGGAAGAGTAGCTGGTAAAGATTTTCTTCTATTCTGTCAGTTGTCTCTTTGTACTGTTAATTATTTCCTTTGCTATGCAGAATCTTTTTAATTTTACACCATCCTATTTATTGATTTTTTTCTTATTTTCTTAGTTATCGGGCTCCTATTAAGTCTTTGCCTTCTCTTATAGTTGAATTTGCTTATGTTGTCTTCTACTATTTACAGATCTTCTGGTCTTATTTCTAGGTCCTTGATCTATTTTGAATTGACTCTTATACAGAGAAAAGAGAGATCTAGTTTCAATCTTACATATGGATCTCCAGTTTTCCTAGCACCATTTGTTAAAAGAGGACATCTTTTTTCCAACATAGGTTTTGGGCATCTTTGTCAAGGATCAGATGACTTCAGTTGTGTGGGTTTTTCTGTGTGTATTCTTTTGTATTCCATTGATCTACATGTTTATATTTATGCTAATACCAAACTGTTTTTGCTACTGTGGCTCTGTAATGTAATTTGAAGTAGGGTATTGTAATCCTTCTAGCTTTACTCTTTTTGCTCAGAATTGTTTTGGCTATTCTGAATTTTTTGTTCTTTCATATAAATTTTAGGATCTTTTTCTAGTTCAGAGACTATCATTGGTATTTTGATGTGGGGGGTTCATTGAATCTATAGATCACTTTTGGGAATATGGCTATTTTAACAACATTAATTCTGCCTATCCATGAACAGGGAGGCCTTTTTATCTTCTGACTTTGATTTCTTTTTTCAGTGTCCTGTAGTTTTCCATAAGATGTCTTTCACCTCTTTGATTAGATTTATTCTTTCCTGTGCTCTTATAATATGTGTTGGATAATAAGTGAATGTGATAGAAGTTCATACATTGTTAAGTGTAAATTCTAATCTATACATTTTAGAAGAGTTTAGTAAATTTAGAAATTCAAATATAAAGAGGCATATTTTATTATTGTAAGAAAGGAAAACTAATGTAACTTTCCTCTTTGTAAAGCTAAACAATATTTAGTTATATCTATTTCAATGTCACTTAAGATGATTTTGGACTTTTAAAGCTTCATTGACTAAGATTATTTGATAGAAATAGTATATATTTAACATTCTATTGGAAAATTTTAACCTTTATATTCAATCTTCAGTATAATTTAGAAATTAGAAGATCTTACAGAATTCTCCTGAGTTCAAACAGATAAACTTATTTTTGAATTCTAGAAGTATCTTAGTATTTTGTTACCTATAAGATTTCAAGTTCTAGTTCTTCTGAATATAGATGCATTGAAATCCTTCTTTCTCTTTATCAGTTGTCAAGGGGAGGAGTCAAAGATAATACAAATTTGAGTTTTCTCCCTGAGTGCCTGCTTTCATAAAAGCTTTTGATATGCTTCATATTGAAGTTTTAAGGAACATTTTAACTTCAGCTGGCAATCTGAAAGAAAAGCCCTTCTTTTTTTTTTTTTTTTTTTTAGCATTTTTCTACTTAATACTAAGTTTTGTCTTTAGCAGAGGGCTACTATATGTGTTTCACAACTGCTGTTTTAGTTTATTTGTCTCTTAAGGAGATTATTATAGTATTCATTCAGCAAAAATTGTTTTAAGACTCATTCCTGAAATACTCTATCATTTCTATGTAAATTAAGCTTATTATGTAAGTAAAATAAATTGAGATGTCAGTTTAATTTTAGAATGCCATGTCATATTACACAAAATAATACATTCATACAATCATATTTCTATAGTCAAACAAATGCTTTAGCTAATATATATCTATGTGCATATATATATGTATATATATGCATATATATATAAAATACTAGCTATGACTAAAAATACATAGCCCTTATTAAGTTTTGATGATTTCTTTAAATTTAGAAAGACCCTGTCAGCTTAGGGAGGTGAGAAAGTGGTGTTAAAGGGTAATTTTCAAAATAAAAATATTTAGCGTATATGTATTAGAGTAGAATGTCAAGCAATAATGTTTCTGTTAGATTCAATGAGAATGAATAGAAGCCTATCATGTTAAGTAGTAAATGGGATGGTAGAAACACCACATAACTTGTGAAATTTTCTCAACTCTTATGTCAATACTGAATTTTTATCAAGTGGAAAATTTAAAATCCAGCAGAAGGATTTAAAATCTTACAGCGTAAGATTTTATTCTTTCCTGAGTTGATTCTTTGCATTTTCTTTAATATACATCTTGGTGGTCTCTTTTAGAATTATGAAATTATTGATGTGCTGAAGAAGAAAATAGCAGCAATTAGGTAGTCTGTAATGTTGACTCTTTATTAAGGAATAGGATCTTATTCACAGAACAACTAAGGGCATAATACCCCCTCTAGATCTACATTAGTAATATGTCTAGTAAAATAGTGGAAAATTACCAAAAATATTACACTTAAAAATGTGATTTATTAAAAAATGTGGGCAAATGGGAACTTACAGGTTTTTTTCTAGTGGCTATATTCTTGTATTTAAAACTAGGAATAGCTGAAAGTCAGGAACAATACAAATTATCATTATTTTTATAATCAAATATTGAAATATGCAACTATCTGTGTATAGTTAGTACTTTCATAATGTGAAAATAATGCATCTTATGTTGTACTGGCCATCAGGAGTTTTGCATTCTTATTTTGTCTTAGTCACATCTTTGTGACTTTAGAGAAATAATATTTATAAGCCTTCACTGTAAAATGGGAATAAAATTATATGTACTATTATGGAGAATAAGTGAGGTGGTACATGTGATATCATTTAACATTCATTTAATGTACTGTGCAATTGTTAGGAGCATGGAAGGAAAATAGAACTACATTGTTTAAGAATATTTCTAGTTAACCTTTATTATTGACATTATAAAGGTTTAATTTCTTGTTTATCTCTATCCTCTCTCTGTCCACTGGCAAAGACTGACATCAAGCATATGTTTCTTTAGTGAATATAAAGAAATGAGCATTGGCTCAGAATTAGTTAGCAGTCTCCTTTGACTTATATTTTATTCTGACTTTAATTGCTACAAGTAAAATACCAGTAATTACATCTTACTAGTTAGTTTAGAATTGGGAAAAAAAAAAAAAAAAGCCACTGAAGTAATTTTCTTTATTCTATGATAAAGAGAAACTACAAACCTCTTAAAATAAGTGTGTCATTGACATGTGACTAGACACTAGGACCAATTGAATAGCAAAGTACAGACACAAAGCCCAAATACACATGGATTTTTAGTTTATGTTAGGTGCAATCCTAAATTACTATAGGAAAGGGTTGATTTAGTAATTGATAATTGCTCATAAGAATATAAAATTTGACTCCTCATCACAGTGTACAGCAAAATGAACTCCAAATGAATCAGAGATCTTAATGTAAAAACTGAAATAAAATTTACCATCCCCATAGCATTCATTAGAGTCTTGAAATAGGTCCTTGTAGCAATGATAGTGGTTTTTTTTTTTTTTTTTTTTTTTTTTTTTGGTGGTACCGGGGATTGAACTCAGGGGCACTTGACCACTGGGTCACATCCCCAGACCTTTTTAGTATTTTATTTAGAGACAGGGTCTCACTGAGTTGCTAAGTGCCTCGCCATTGCTGAGACTGGCTTTGAACTCGAGATCCTCCTGCCTCAGCCTCCCAAAGTGCTGGGATTACAGGTGTGCACCACCACGCCCGGCTAATGATAGTGGTTTTAAAATAGTTGTTTCCTATTAAAACAACCTGAGTTCTTTAGAGAAATGTTTAGTTTCAGTGTGAGGTAAGAAGTGAATGTCATAAGTCTCTTAAGAGTGTCTTGTCTTAGACCACCAACAAAGTTTCCAAAGATTACTTGTTTTTCTAAAACTTTGGAATAAAAAGATTAACAAGTGAACAAACCAACCATCCCTGTAAAGCCAATAATATACCAATCTTCCAAATGCTACTGAACTTACCAATGGATAAAAGGCATGAACAAGCAATTCACAGGTAAGGAAATGCAAATGATCTTTAAGCATATGAAAAGATGTTGAACTTCACTAATAATGTTTAACTTCACTTAGTAGATGAGACTGTGCAGAACTAGGACTTCTTATATAGTGCTGTTGATATAAAATAGTAAATCCCTTTAGAGGGAAATTGCCAATGACTTACAGAACTGCTTGAGGTACATTTTACCTTTTATAGGAGGAAGGAAGGGAAAGAAATACATATATCTGTTGTTTGTTTATTTTTGTGGGGGGAAAAAGGAGAATAAACTCAGTGGAGGGAAGCCAAAAAATTTCCAAGTCTGAGAAGAATACAGTGCACTGTTGCTGGTTATGGAGGTACAGAGACCCTGTGCAATGGACTGGATTTTCCCTGTGACTGAGTAGCAGATTTTCTGGAATCTCCAATTAAGAGTCCTGTTGAGTAATACTTTTTCATCTTCTGAAACCTGGAGCAGTGAAACCAGTAGAACCAACTCAGGATTCTGATCTATAAATTGAGGATGCTAAATTGTGTTGTTTAATTTGTCACAACAGTAATAGAAAACTAGTATATAGCTCCTCAGTGAAATAACTGATTCAGATAAGGATCATCAAAGAATGCCAATTCTTTTAGATGAAAGGACATGAGGGAATAGAATATTTGCACATTACTAGATTTCCTACAGTTGTAAAGGGGAAAATGTATACCTTAAACTAGAGATCTAGCTATCAGCACTGTATGTAAGTAAACAAAGTATCACAAGTAATAGAATAGCTTGACATTATGTGTTTTCTGAAGTGATACAATTTGAAGCATCCAAGGTTAACTGTGCATATTCTTGTTATATAAATTGAATGTGACCTTAATGAGAGCCTTAGATGTATTTTTCAATTTTCATGAAATATAGGGGATAAATGAAAAGTTAAATAATACTACTAGGACACAATCAAGCAAATTCAGAGCATGGAACATATTAAGATATATTTGGCCTGGTCTCATCAAAAAGTGTATGTCATTAAAAATAATAACATCTACCTGGGTGTGGTGGCACATGCCTGTAATCCCAATGGTTCTGGAGGCTGAGACAGGAGGATCACGAGTTCAAAACCAACCTCAGCAATGGCTAGGAGCTAAGCAACTCAGTTAGACACTGTCTCTAAATAAAATACCAAATACAGCTGGGGATGTGGCTCAGTGGTTGAATGCCCCTGAGTTCAATCCCTGGTACCTAATAATGTGTATGTATTAGAGGTCAGAGAAATTGTTATATGTGAAAATACTTGCTACAAAATGGTGGTCTCCTAAGCTCTGCATGACTTGGTTTTGACCGAAACCATTGTGTGAGTAGCATCTTACTATGTTCATGTCTCATTAACCCTGAAGTAGCTGGGGTCCAGGGACCTAGTGTAAACAGACTGGTGCTGTGTTATGATTAATATAATTATTTCTTTGTCTTTGACCTAGGAGTTTTGTATCTGCTGCCAGGTATTCACAAAACAGTAACAGGGTAACAGATTAGCTTCAAAGCACAGTAAAATCACATCTCAGAGCCTTCTGTGATGGTTGGATTTTCAGTAAATAGATCTTCAGTAATTCTTTTGTTTTGCAGCTCATTGGACCTTGCATTTTCAGAGTCCGAAGCTCCTGGCATTCTTTGGGGCCATTAACTTGCTTTCCTTATTTAAATGTATAATGCTAGCATTCATTCAGTTATTTAAGTAAAAAAGTCATAGTTCTTTCTTCATGATTTTTAATTCATGACCGTTTTACCTTCTCAGGTTCATAACTTTCCCCATCTTTCTTCTATTGGTTTAGCTTAGGTCTGTATCTCTTAATTCTATTATGGTAATTCATTATTGCTATGGACTGAATTATGCCCTAGCTCCCAAATTCATATAGTGAGGCCCTAACCCCCAGTGAAGGTGTATTTGGAGGTAGGACTTTTAGGAAATGGCTAAAATTAATTGAGGTTATAAGGGTGGGGACTTAATCCAGTAGGATTGGTATCCTTATAAGAAGAGAGAGGTCTTTCTCTACATGTGCACACAGTGAGGAAAGGCCATTTTAGGATACAAGAAGGTGGCCCTCTGTAATCCAGAAATAAAGCCCTCACCAGGAGTGAAGTCCTTAAACTTGGACTTCTGAGCTTCCAGAACTTTGAGGAGTAAATTTCTCATTTAAGTCACCCAGTCCATGGCATTTTGTCATGGAAGTTCAAACTTACCAAGAAACTTACTTCCCATGTGGTCCATCCATTTCTATTCCACTTCCATTATTTCCATTTCATTGAACTTATTCTTATCATTGCACTCAGAAATATCTTTAAAAGCTGAAATTATGATCAAGGTTGCTTTAAGAACCTATATGTGATTCTCTACAAATGAACTTCAAACACCTTGCCTTGTCATACCTGAACTTTCATGAGTTAGCCTTTTTTATGTTTCTCTAACTATCACTTGCCTCCTCTCTTGCCTCAGTCTCTACTCATTCTATACTTGAGCTGTATAAACCTACTTACGTTTTAAAATATTTCATGCTGTTTTATATATCTGTGACTCTACTCATGCAAAGAGCATTTGGTGCCAGGGATGCTGCTTCACCACCCGCCTCCCATCTGCTTGCTGAATATTTATTCATCTTTCAAACTTAGATCAACCTCTAAGAAAGATTTTTCTGATTCATGTAGGATAGAATGAATGACCTCTCTTTTGTGATTCATGTGCTTTTAAAGTAATTCTATTGTAACATATATAATACTTTATTTACCTTAGTTTTTAATATATATGTTTCTGCCTTTACTAATGTATTAGCCATACTAAAGCTAGATGGATAGTCAGGGTTCTCTAGAGAAAGAGAGCTAATTGGACATATATGTGTGTATAAATATACATACAGATACACACATTTATTTTAAAGACTGACTCATTCAGTTATAGAGGTCAGCAAGTCCAAAGTCTGATCGAGGAGATGGTGGAAAGAGGTATAGTTTGAGTCCAAAGGCAATCTGATGGTATAATTCCCTTTGGTTTGGGGAAACCAGTTTTTACTCAGTTAAACCCTTCAACTGATTAGATGAGGCCCACCCACATTATGAAGGTCAGTCTACTTTGCTCAAAAAACACAATTTCATTCATAAACATCCTCACAGAATCACCCAGAATAATGTTTTACCAAATATTTGGTCAATTTGGTCAAGCCAAGTTGACCCATAAAATTAACTATCACAGATAGTAATCACACCTGAATGTAATTTAGTTTGAGTATGCCGTAAGATTTCACAGAGATGCTTAATTGCTTTTTCCCCCAGAAAATCACCATTTCTTTCTGTATTGATTAGTTACTTTCCACAGCAAGGTTGATGTGCATTTTAACACACTCTAGCATGGCAGACATGCGTCAGCTCTATTTTGTCCTTTATAACCAGGAACCTTTGTAAATTTTCACTCATTTAAGTTTATAGTTACATAGCAGTCAGTCTTCTGGGAGTTATATACTGCATAATTTGATGGTCCAGCATGGAGAAGTTCCTGGAAATTCCTTCCCAGAAGAAATTTTTGGTTTTAGATGTAACCTAGAGAGTAAGAATCAAAAAATGCTGGTATATTACTAAAGTCCATTAACTCCTCAACAGTTGGTCATATTCATCATCAGACTGAATGACCAAAATGTCTCCAATTTAATGCCAATCATGATTGAAGGGTGTTCTGAGACCTTGTCCATGTCCAAAAGAGAGGTGGTCTTGGCATATATGTGGCTTCATATCTGATAATCTGGTATAACTGTTCAAAGATTCAATATTGCTCTTTTCCTCTGAACTATATCAGTATAGTGTTGGATTTTCCTGAATACCTACCTATTCATTTACCTTCAACAACTATTTCTTCTTTCTACTTGTCATTGGTTTTTACTCAAACCATTTCACCCCATGAAGAGACATTGGGTTCACTTATGGTGCTGGTCTGGTTTGTTAATAACAATATGAATTCAGCAAGTTCTTTCTCTTCAGGACCTTCCCATTCATGTAGGATAGGATTACACAGATATAGAACTAGTGGCCACTGGCAATACAGCTTTAGTCACTGTCAACCCCAATTTTACAGATGGAGTGAAAGCATGATTCATTCCATCAGGCCCTTAGGTTAACATAGATACAGTTTCTTACTTAGAGATCTAGTATCCACAGTTGAAGCCTTAGTCCTGCAACTATTTCATTAAGGGACAAGTACTGAGGTAATGTAGAGAAGAACTATAGTCACACTAGCATTGTTCCTGATCCCATCTTCTGTAGATTCCTCACAAAAGCAGGGTAATTTTATCATGTGGGGACCCTCATTTCGTTCCCTATGTTGAGTATGAGAACACTTTGCCAGTTCTTGAATACAATGTACCATAAAACACATTTTAAAATAGCTGAACAAATACAACTTGCCTTTCCAAATTGGTGGAATAGTTCTTGCTCTGTATCTCTTACTGTGTTTTGAGTATTCAAGTCTTACACCAGGTATGCAAAGATCAGTCCAGAGTAAGTATCTGTTGCTTTCATACCTATTATATTCTCTTGAGACTATAGGTCATGGTCCAGTATAGTCAACCTACCCCTTATGTACAGAACTGTCACCCTAGAAACTCTGCCTTATACCTGTTTGAACAGGATCTTTCTTCTGGGTATATTGGTAAATCCTTGTTATTTTATGCGTCAGAGAATACAAGAAGAATAAGCCTGCCATCAGCTATCACTGCATGGTTGAAGTTCCCCTGTGTCTATATTATTTGTGAACGCAAGCAACTGCCTTGAGAGAGTATACTGACATTTACTTGTTGGTTCAAATCATCCTGTGATTCTAGAAGGCAATTCTTTTGATGTGTATCAACACATCCCACTTTATTGAGTCCCTTAAATTCCCATAGTTCCATGCTTTATATTCATGGGAAACAATCATGGGCTTTTGACATGGGCTCTAGTCTGCATTTCTTCATTACTTCAGTAGTCCAGTATTTCTTTGCTATTTTCCTGACCATATGACTAAGCCATTGACTACCATAGGGCTCTTATTGTTGTCTAACTCTTCTGTTGCTGCAAGAATAACAGCATACATTTAATTTCACTGAACTGATTTATTATTATCTTCTTGAGTTTTTTTTCCCCACCAAATGGTCATAAAGTGGCAGCTTTTTAAAAAGTATGCTGCCTGTTACCTTGGGTTTGCCATCTGTAAACCATGCAGCTTTTTGTCTGTCAACTAGGAAGTGCCAATAGAGCAATACCTATGTGACTCTAGGATCTAATAGTTTCTTAGATGATTGGTCCTAAGGAAGAAGAGGCTACCCTGATCGTAAATATGATTCATCTGTGCTTGTGTTCCTCTAGTAGATGTTAAGTTCCAATCTGCATGAAATCAAGCTTTGGACATTTCCAAAATTATATCTAAGTGTAGATTATAAAAGCTGAAGGGTATTGATTGAACTACTATGGCCTTTTTAAAATTTTATATAGCCTGCTATTATAATTCAGGTCTCTGTTTAATTATGGTCTTCTTTCGCATACCTTTATGGATAGGAGTCAGCATTATTTCCAGATGTAGAATATGTACCCTTTGTTAACCACAAGAGCCCAACCAACTGTAGTTTCTTCTTTAGTTTCTAAGGTAGGCTTTATTTTTTAGCTGCCCGTGGGATATCACCAGTGGCTTTTGCCCAGGTTACTCCCTGGATCTTTGCTAGATTTACCAGCCACCTCTGCTGGTCATGTGTTTTACCATTGTATTTAAATCAGTCTTGGCTTATCCTTCAGTTTCTGATATTATAAATACTGTTAATACAGTATATTGTTATATTGGAGACCTGTACCAAGTTCAGATCTCTCCTCACCAAATTATTAAAGTGAGCTGGTGAACTCATATAACCCTGTGGCAGCACAATTGTAAATTGGATCCTTCCCACATGAAGGAAGTGGTGTTTGACTCCTTTCTGACAGATAAAAAAGTTGACCTTACATATGTAATATATTGTGTGCATTCTTTTTTCCTGTAAAAAACAAAATAAGAGATAAGAAGAGGAAGAAAAAAGAAAATAAAAAGGCATTTTTGCAAGATGAATCATTGAGTACCAACTGGTCTGTTTTATAACATAAGTTATAGAAAATATTCCTCATTAAGTGTAATATTCCTCCCAATAATAAATTAAGGTAGAGGAGACACAGTCACTTCACATAATATTTATTCATGCATTCTAATCTTATTCCAACTTTTATCTTATCCTGTCAGCTCTAGCATTTCCATATCTTTGCTATCTAAATGAATGTCATGAAAATATTTTGAAAATATAGCACATTGGATTCCTAAATTGTTTAAAATTTTTCTTATCTACACCCAGGACTCTTTTACCCCAATATATGCATATTGATTTTGTAGACAGCTGAAAGTTGGATTAAGGGACTTTTATCATCCCTTCAGTCTTTGTCCTGGTTAAGCTATCATACCATCATGTCCATTGAAGTGGGGGTAGACTCTTCAATATTATCTTTGCCTTCTGGCTTCTTATATTCTTCCAAATTTGGTTAAAGAGGTTGCATTTGTTTAGAGCTTTTCAGTGCTGGAGAACTGGCAGGAATTTCCATTGGTCCACCAACCCTTGATCATGCTGCATTAAAATCCTTTGTCAACCCCATTAAGTCTTCTATCCATCCCATTTTTAATAATAATTTAATAACTTCACCTATGCCTAGTCCCTTTGCCATCTATTCTGTCCTCCCCTGCCCCAGCTGCTAAGAGACCATCCTGCTTTTCTTAGTGTCTGTAAAACCCATAAAGAGTAACTAAAATAGTACATCTGATGTGGCTTCACAAACCATTTCTTGATTTAGTAATAGGAAGTTTACTTTGAGGAGGCAAGGTAAATAAAAGAGATTCCTTCATTACACCATTTCTCTTCATCTGGGTAGAAAGCTTGTGATAAACATCCTGGTAACATAAAGTCAATCTAGCATGGCTTGCATATAGAGATATACGCTGCTTCATCTGGGACATTCCATTTGGCATGCAAAGGACAGGCAAGACAATTTCCCCTTTTAGAATAAACAAACATTAACCAGTCTTTATATACTAACTTTAGCCTTTAACTAGTCTGTTATTCTAACTGCTCCATGATGATTAGGCTACTGCATGTTTAGATTATTGATAACCATGTATGATTGTTTAATTGAATAATGCTCAGTTGTATAATGTTTATTGCTCAATTGTATATGTTCCTGAATTAATGCAAATATGCGCTTCCATTACAGGGCAATCAAACCCATGGATACAGCTCCTAAATGAACCACTTTTCTAATGCATTTTAATAAGGGTTCTTGAGGAAGCTAGTGGTATCAGTTCACATATTGAGATATCTAGTTCACATGATGGTTTTGTTCATTTACTGTTTGCACTATCTTCTTGGTGACTACAGGTCATACATTTGCTATCTGTTATTCCAAGGGCAGCTCTGAGGAAATAGCTGTTGTAACTCAGACCAGTTTCTTTCCTACCCCATTGGTTTCCTGAGGAATGGAACCAGGATATCTTTGCTTCTTTTTGCCTAAGTGCTGTTTCTCTAGTGTGTATGACACATAGTTGTGGTCAATAAATGTTGTTGAACTAATGGAAATGATTTTACTTTTTGACTAGAAAATAAGAACATAGGGTAGGGTATGACTGGTTGGCAGTCATTAGTCATGACCCAGCTTAAGCATTGACTTTTTCATGCAATAGGCTCCAGAAAATGCATGAGTCTGACTCTACCTTAAAGCTTAGACTTCTTGTTTTTATTCATACCTTTTAATTTTCCCTCTGAGAGAACATCCTTTTGCCAACTTCTCCCCCTCATATGGAATATGCCTCCATATGTCAGTAGTAGTAAGGAAGGCAAGAAAAAATGATGATTGGAAGAGTATTTTGACTTTATCTTTTGTAGGCTTTTCCCAGTGTGATCAAAAGAATTGGAAGCACCCATTTAAGAAATAAGAATATTCTTTCCCTGTTTTACTGTCCAACACATTTAAGTTGGGTGGGAAGTGGTGAGAGCATTTAATAATATAAGCTTTTCCTGGCTTCTGTACAAAAACTGCAGAAAAGTCTTTATGAAAGAGTTTCCCCCTAATTCTTTTACTTAATAGCTTTAATAATTGTCCCTCCTTTAATATGTATTTCTCACAGTAGCAAGTTGAAAAGTAATAAGCTATAGCTATGATGCAACTATGAGAGAAAACAAACTAAAAACAAAACCTGTTTTCCTAGATGAGTAACATTATGAGTAAAGCGCTTCTTAATTTTGTTGAAAAAGATTAGCAGGTATTGCAATTACCAGTTTTTTTCTTTCTTTTTTTTTTATTCAAAGTTGTATTTGTAATAGTAGAATGCATTACAATTCCTAACACACATATAGAGCCTCTTTTTACATAACACTGTTTGTATACAAAGTATATTCGTACTATTCAAGTCTTCAATCATGCATTTAGGATAATGATATCCATCTTATTATACCACCTTTTCTTTTTTTCCCTCTCTATCCCTCCTTGCTCCCTTCCTTCCCCTTTCTCCCCTTTGATCTTTCTAGTGTTCCTCTAATTCTCCTATGTACCCCGACCCAGACCCAACACCACTGTGAATCAGCCTCCTTATATCAGAGAAAACATTCGGTATTTGGATTTTTGAGATTGACTAACTTCACTTAGCATTATATTCTCCAACTTCATCCATTTACCCGTGAATGCCATGCCATTATTTTATTCTCTTTTATTGCTGAGTAAAATTACATTGTGTATATGTACCACACTTTTTTATCCCCTCATCTACTGAGAGACATCTAGGTTGGTTCCACAACCTAGCTGCAATTACCATTTTTAAAAAAATTTTTTTAGTTGTAGTTGGACACAGTACCTTTATTTTATGTAGCTGCCTGACGTACAGCCACAACGCTGCGGGAGAAAAACTCGGAGGCAGAATGAAGATGAAAGAAGGTTTTTTATTCTTCAGCTTTAGCAACCTCTCAAACTCTAACCTGACTCTTTCAGCAACCTCTCGAACTCTAATACTGACTCTTTACTTCTTCACTTTACTTCTTTACTTTACTTTCTTTTACTTTTACTTTCTTAGCTTAGAGAGAGCGAGAGAAAGAGAGAGGGAGAGAGAGAGAGAAAGAGCGAGAGCTTCTTCTTTCTTCTTTCTTCTTCGGCAGCCTCGGCCTGACTCCAACCAGCAACTACTTCTTATTCTTTGCTCTGACTCCTCACCCGGTTATATACCTTTGGCATTAACAAGGACAGGTGCGTCACACAGTTCACGGGCATACAAAGATTCTTTATTAATATCAGGTGAAAACTAGAACATCTTTTATTGCCCTCAGCTAACAGCAGTTAGCTATCTCCTATTAGGGCTCCTTCAATTTTATTTATTTATTTTTATGTGGTGCTGAGGATCGAACCCAGCACCTTGCACATGCTAGGTGAGTGCTCTAACACTGAGCCACAACCCCAGCCCCCGCAATTCACAGTTTTTAAAAATAGTGATGCCTTCCTTTAGATAATATTGAAAGACTTCCATCTTGTTTTTGACCTGTAGTAATGCAGGATGATAGAGAAATATATGATTTTTTTTTCTGGTGAACTTGGTTATTGGGCAGAAGAGGAAATAATATTTTAAAAAGATAACTCTAAAAAGCAAGAACATTTAATAAGTATGGTCAGATGCGAAGTAGTTATTAAGAGTCAGTGAGAGCAAGGTAGAAGTATAAGTTGTTAAGAAATAAGCTGATAGTTTATGCTGAAACTGAGCCTATAGAGTAATTGGCCATAATCACTTGTAGGGGTGTGTGTGTATGTGTGTGTGTGTGTGTGTGTGTGTGTGTGTGAGAGAGAGAGAGAGAGAGAGAGAGAGAGAGAGAGAGATTTTTTTAATGACTTACCAATGAAAGACTTTCTAGAATAAACAATGTGCTTTCTTTAATCTCTGAGTGTGGAGGAGTGGACACCCACTTATGCAGCTTAAGGCCTTGTGTCTGTGGTCTGTTGCTAGGTGCATTGCATGCTTCTTAGCAAATAGTTGCTGGTATGGTTCCTTTCTTTCATTAGAGGCTTTTTGAAGTGATTGCCATTTAATACAAGACATAATGTTCTTTGGGTAACAGTGTTATTAAATATACTGAAAGTATTTTATGAAAGTCAATAGTCCTTTAATATAGTTATGTAATGGAATTCTATTCACTATCTTCTGTTTCTTTTTTTAAATTGTGTGTTTCAATTATAAAGAATGTTTGATTTCATGTGGTATATTCACACATACACAAAAACAAATTTTGAAGAAAGGAAAAAAAAAAAAGAAAATTTGATCAATGTTACTCCCTAGTATATCCCCCTATATCCCTTCCTTCTTCCCCCCAATAACTTCCCTCTATCTCAGGGGTCACCCATATACTTTCATAGTGTCCTTTTTCTTTTCCTTCTAGCTTCCACATCTGAAGGAAATTATATAATACTTTCTCTTTGAGTATTATTTTGCTCAAAATTATGGTATTTAGTTCCATACATTTTCCTGCAAATGGTATAATTTGGTTTTTTCTTTATGACTGAATACAATGGAATTTATAGCACATTTCTTATATTTATTCATTAATTAACAGATACCTAAGTTCATTCCATAACATGGCTATTGTGAATTGTGCTGTGATATATATGGGTATGCATGTTTCTCTAAAGTATCATCACTTTAATTCTTTTGGATAAAAACCAGGGAGTGGCTGAAATGAGATGGAATTTTAGTATAGTTTGGATTTGCATTTCCCTGATAGCTAAAGATGTTGAATGTTTTTTTCATATAATTGTTGGCCATTTATATTTCTTCTTATAAAAATGCCTGTTTAGTGCATCTATCCATTTATTTATTGGGTTATTTGAGTTTTTGGTGTAAAGTTTTTGAGTTCTTTACATACTGTGGATATTATTACTTTGTTGGAACAGTAGCTGGTAAAGATTTTTTTCCCATTTTGTAGGGTTATCTCTCCTCTTGTTTTCTTTGCTATGCAAAAGCTTTTTAATTTTATGTCATCCCATTTACTGATTTTTTTCCCCTACTTCCTCAGCTACCTATTCAGTAAGTTGCTGCCTGTGCCTATATAGAGTGTTTGTCCTCTTTTTTCTTCTAAAATTTTCAAAGTTACTGTTTTCTTTCTTTCTTTCTTTCTTTCTTTCTTTCTTTCTTTCTTTTATTCTTTCTTTCTTTCTTTCTTTCTTTCTTTCTTTTTGGTGGGGGTGGGGACTGAGGATTGAACTCAGGGGCACTCAACAACTGAGCTACATCCCCAGCCCTACTTTGTATTTTATTTAGAGACAGGGTCTCACTGAGTTGCTTAGCATCTCACCATTGCTAAGGCTAGCTTTGAACTTGCCATCCTCCTGCCTTGGCCTCCCAAGCCACTGGGATTACAAGTATGGGCCACCCCAGCCAGCTAAAGTTTCTGGTCTTATTCCTAAGTTTCTGATCCATTTTGAGGTCACTTTTGTATAGAGTGAGATTAAGAATCTAGTTTCGTTTCTTCTTCATAGAAATAGAAAAAGTTGTTATGAAATTCATTTGAAAAAATAAGAGACCCAGAATAGCCAAAGCAATCCTTAGTGAGAAAAGCTAAGCAGGAGGTATCATAGTATCAGACTGTTGTAGTTTGGATGTAAAGTGTCCACCCAAAAGCTCATTTATGAGACAATGCAAGAAGGTTCAAAGGAGAAATGATTGGGTTTGTGAGAGTCTTAACCCAATCAGTGAATTAATCCTCTAATAGGGATTAACTGAGTGGTAACTGAAGTGGTAGGATGTGACTGGCAGAGGTGGGACATTGGGAGTGTGGCTTTGGGATGTATATTTGTATCTGATAAGTGGACATCTCTTTCTCTCATTTCTGATCACCACGTGAGCTGCTTCCCTTTGCCACACTCTTCTGCCATGAGGCTCTGTCTCACCTTGAGCCCTAAGGAATGAAGTTGGCATTTTATGGACTAAGACCTCTGAAACTGTAAGCCTCCAAATAAACTTTTCCTCCTTTAAAATTGTTCTGGTCATGTCTTTTAGTCACAGCAATGAAAAAAGCTGAGTAAAGCACAGACCTTAAATTATATTACAGAGCTGTAGTAACAAAAACAGCATGGTATTTACACTAAAACATACATGAAGACCGATGGAATAGACTAGAAGACACAGAGACAAACCCACATACAGTTATCTTATACTTGACAAAGATGCCAAAACATGTATTGGAGAAAATATCATCCTTTTAAACAAATGGTGTTGGAAAACTGTAAATTCACATGTAGCAGAGTGAAATTTAACCCCTGCCTCTCACCCTGCACAAAACTGCACTCAGTAAATAAAAGACCTCAAAATTAGGCCAGAAACCCTGCACCCTCTACAGAAAATGTAGGCCCAACACTCCATCATGTCAATATGGAAACTGACTTTCTTAACAAGGCTCCTAAAGAATAAGAAATAACACCAAAAATTAATAAGTGGTATGGCAGCAAATTAAAAAGTTTCTTTAGAGCAAAGGAAACAATCAAGAAGAGCATGAAGAGAGCTTCTGTTCTCCCAGCAGAATGGGAGTAAATGTTTTCATCTGCTCATGAGTATGTTAATATCCAGGATATACAAAGAACTCAAAACAGCAAATAAATAATCCAATCAATGGGATCTATTTTTGTTCTTCCACATATATATCCTTTTTTGTAATCTCCACTTGTTAAAACAGGCTGTCTTTTTTTGAGACTCAGATGATTATAATTGTATGGGTTTGTTTCTGTGTCTTTTGTTCCATTGGTCTACCTTTCTGTTTTTATACCATACTGTTTTTGTTACTGTTGTTCATTATATAATTTGAAATCAGGTATTGTGATACCTCTGGCATTGTTCCTTTTTTTTTTCTTCCCAAGATTCCTTTGGCTCTTCTGGCTTTTTTGTTTTTCCATATAAATGTTGGGATTTTTTTCTAGTTCTGTGAAGAATATCATTGCTATATGGGAAATGCACTGAATATGTAGATCCCTGTGGTAATGTTATTATGTTAACAATATAAATTCCACTGTAAATAGGGGAGGTTTTCCCATCTTACAGTACTTCTTCAATGTTTTTCTTTAATATTTATTGTAGAGGTCTTTTACCTTCTTGGTTCGGTGTGTTTCTAGGTATTTCTTTATGTTTTGCAGCTATTGGGAATGGAATTGTTTTCCTGATTTCTTACTCAATCATTTCCTCATTGGTGTATAGTAAAGCTATTGATTTTTGTATGTTGATTTTTAGATCCTGCAACTTTGCTGAATTTATCAGCTCATGAAATTTTCTGGTGGAACCCTTAGGATCTTCTAAGGTCATGTCATCTACAAATAGGGATAATGTAACTTTTCTTTCCTATTTGTGTCCCTTTTCTTTCTTTCTTTTTTTTAATTTTGTCTAATTGCTTTGTTTAAAATATTAAGAACTATGTTGAATAGGAGTGATGAGAGTATAAGTTTTTGTCTTGTTCCTGATTTTAAAGGCTGTGCTCTCACAATTTGCCTAGTCAGTGTTTTGTTTTGATTTTGTCTAGCCTTTCTGATATTGAAGTAAGTTCTTTCTATTTCTAGTTTTTTCAAGGTTTACATCATGAAAGTGGATTGAATTTTTCCAATTTTTTTCCTGCATCTATTGAAATGATCTTGTGATTTTTGTCTCTGTTTTAATTTATGTCATGTATTTATGTTTACTGATTTGAGTATATTGAGCCATCTTTGCATCTCTGGAATGAAGCCAACTTGATTATGATGCATAATCATTTTAATGTATTATTGAATTCAATTTGCTAATATTTTATTGAGGATTTTTTGTATCTGTGTTTATCAGTAATATTTGTCTGTATTGTCTGTAGATTTTTTTTTTTTTTTGCCTTTATTTGAGTTTGGAATCTGCATGATACTAATCTCATAAAACGAATTTGGAAGATCCCTGCCTCCACTTTTCTATTTCATGGAATAAGTTTAAGAGCAGTGACATTAGTAAGTGTAGAATTCAGTTTTACATCCACCTGGACATGGGTTTTCCTTGTTGCCAGGCTTTTTATTACTGCTTTAATCTCATTTCTTGTTACTAGTCTGCTTAGGTTTTCTGTATGCCCTTTGTTTCATTTTGGTAGGTATCAAGTGTCTAGAAATGTATCCATTTCTTCTAAATTTTCTTATTTATTGTTAATATAAGTTTTCAAAATAGTCCCTAATGAACTTCTGGATTGCAGTGTTGTGGAAGGTGATATCTTTCCCCCCCATCTCTAATTTTATTAATGTGTACTCTCTTCCTTTTTATTTTGGTTAGTTTTGCTAAAGGTTTACTAATTTTATTTACCTTTCAAAGAACCAGTTGTTTCACTGGTCCTTTGTATAATTTTTTATTCTCTACTTCTTAATTTTGAAATAATTCTAGCAGATGCAGAAAGAAAGATGAAGGATAGGGGAAGGGAATGGAGATGAGAAAGAAAAGGTATCCCGGAGATGAGAAAGAAAAGGTATCCCAGAGAGGATCTTTTTTTATATCTTTCTGGGGTTTTTTTTGATTGTTTAGTTGTCAATGGACCTTTATTTTATTTATATGTGGTGCTGAGAATCGAACCCAGTGCCTCACAAATGCTAGGCAAGCTCTCTACCACTGAGCTTACAACCCCAGCTTTCCTTCTGTTTTTTGAATTTTTTTTTTCTTAGTTTTCTAGGTTCTTGGGAGCAAATTTAGGGTTTTTATTTAGGATCTCTAATTTTTTAAAAATATAGGCACTCATAAACATTCCTCTTATAACTGCATTCATAGTGTCTCAGAGATTGCTGTGTTTTATCTCTAATCTAATTCAATCCTAAAAATTTTTAAATTTCGTCCCTGAGTTATACTATTGTTCACTCATCATATAAAAGTAAATTATCAGTCTTCATGTATTTGTATGGTTTTTGTTGTTTTTCTTGCTGTTTTCTATTCCCCTCCATTATGATCCATTTTGATAATAAGATGGAAGCATATCTGTTAACTGGTTTTGTATTTGCCAACACTGCTTTGTGACCTAAAATATGGTCTGTTTTGGAGAAAGTTCTACAAGCTGCTTACAAGAAAGCATATTCAGCTCTTGCTGAATGAACTATTCTGTTGATGTCTGCTGTATCTATTTTATTTATAGTATGTCTTAGGTCTGAAGTACATTTCCTAATATTGTGTCTGGGTGGTTGACCTATTCATAAGACAGGTATGTTAAGTAGATTTGTTTTATGGAATTAGGTGCACTGATGTTTGGGACATAAATATTTACTATCATATTTTTGTTGGATTGTTCCCATTCACAGTGTGAAATCATCTTCTGTTTCTATTCTGATTAATTTTGGCTTGAAGTCTGCTTTGGTGAGCTTGAGAATAGCTACTCCTTCTTATTTTCAGTTTTGATTTGCATCTAATATCATTTTCTATCCATTGACTTTCTCCCTGTACATATCTTTGTCTGAGAGGTATATCTCATACAGATGGCATATAGTTGGGTCTTATTTTTTAATCCATTCTGTCAATGTCTTAGTCTTATAATTGGAAGTTTAGACTATTTACATTCATTGTATTTTTTGGACCATTTACATTCAGTGTTTTTATAGAGAGATTCTTTTTATTTCCTGCCATTTTGACTTGCTTCTAATGTTTAAATTTCATCATAATTCTTATTTGCTCAATTACTCTTTAAATGAAATATATCATTTCCCAAGTTCTTTTGTTTGTTTTTAACTTCTATTTGTATGATTTTGTTAAGTGTGTTCTATAGTGCTGGCTTAGTGGTTATAAATTCTTTTGAGTTATGTTTATCTTGGAAGGTTTTTTTTTTTTTTTTTTTCCCCTTCTGTTTTTTGATTCTGAACGATTGCTTTTTCTGGGTATAGCAATCTTGAGAAGTTGTAATTTTCTTTCAGAACTTGAAATACATCCTTACAAGCCCTCTTCGTTTTTTAGGGTTTATGTTGAGAAATCAGGAATTATTCTGATTGTATACCTCTAAATGTGACCTTGTGTTTCCTCTCAAGTCTTTTAAAATTATATTCTTATTCTGTATATTTGGCATTCTAGTTATAATGTGCCATAGAGAATTTCTTCCTTGATCGTGTCCATTTGAATTTTGAACACCTCTTCTATCAGGATGTCCATTTCATTTCTAAAGTTTGGAATTTTTCTATTTTTTCACTGAAAAGGTTTTTTTCCCTTCTTTAATGCCAATAATTATTACGTTTGTTCTCGTAATATTGTCTTTTATATTCTGATCATAGTTTCTTTTGTTCCCTCTTAAAATTGTGTGCATATTCAAGGCTGCACACATTGTTTTCAAATTCTGAGATTCTGTCTTCTACTTGATTTAATCTATTGGTAAAACTTTTCAGTTGAATTTTTTATTTGACCTGAGTATTTCATTTCCATGATTTCTGGGTTTTTTTCATTGTCATAATCTCCCATCTCTTCAATCAAATTCTCCTTCATGTGCTATATCTTTTCTGTTAGTTAATTCCTTAAACATTCTTTTAATTCATTAATCATTTTAACAATCAACTTTTTGAATTTTTCAACACAGATTTCATCCACTTTAATATGTGTGGAATCAGTTATTGAGAGTCAAGGTTATAAACTTTTGGAGCATTTTGTTGGCCTGTTTTCTTAGGTCTTATGTTTATGCATCTGTTGAGATAGAGTCTCAATAGATCTAGTGAGGGTTCTTTATTATGTAGTTATCTTTTGATAGTAAGCTCTAAACTTGGGATATACCTTAACTTCAACGCATCCTTTCAGTGTCGTCCAAGTGCTAAATTTAACAATCAATAAATACCACTTTGAAGAGAGAGTAACAACCAGTTATTGTGGTAATTTAAGAGCAAACTATATATCAATATATACTTTAAAAAATATTACTAATGATCTCCTTAACTCTATTAACCAAAGAGAAAAGTAGGTAACAAGTAATATAGAATAGACTGAAAGATTAAACATTAATGATAGTGTAATAAATTGAATTGCAACAAGGGAAAAATAAAACAAAGAAAATAGATAACAAAATACAAAAAAAAAGAAAGAAAGAGAAAAGGTGATGGAAAAAGGGAAATGAGAAAACAAAAGAGAGAAAGAAGGATGAAGGAGAGGGGAAGGGAATGGAGATGAGAAAGATTAGGATCTAACTAATTGACAAAATTTATAAAATTAGATAGAACTATGAAAAATACACAAAATGTGGGAGACAAGAAGAATCAGTTTACAACAAGCATTTACTGCAATAGCTGTCATTACTAAGTCATTTTTCTTCTTGCTGAGGTATTTGAATGGAGACCTATCTTTCTGGGGTTTCATGTTAGAGCCTCCCAGCTATGAAGAAATTTTTGTGACATAAATGTTGTGATTTTGTTGTTGTTGTTCTCAACTCTGCTCCAAACCAGACAAACTAGTTAGGAAACCTACATGCTGACTTCAGCCCCCTCCTTACCTGTCAGCATCTACTGGGTGAGCATTGTCCATTTCAAGTAAAACTTTATGTATAGTTTTGTTTTTGTGTCTGGAGGTGGGAATGTATGACTGCAGGGCTGTTCTCCACCCCTCTCATCCTCACTGCCTGTTAACCAATTCAGTTTGCACTACACTTCTTATTCTGAAAGCCTCAATCTGTGTACTTGGAGATGTGTGTGGAATGAATCAGTGTCTTCACCAGACCCATCTGGATGTGGAAGGGGGTTGTGGAGCCTATGGGTGTGTGTTGTAGGGCCACTGCTTTCCACCCTATCCTGATCCTTCCTATTTCACCTGTAACCCAAGCTCCTTATCAGAGTTCATACTGCCAATTTCAAATGAAAGCGCTCTTTTCTCTTCTCCACTATGTAGACTTGGACACTGGAAGCCATGGCTGCTACTGCCACACAGAAAGTTTCACCCAAGTCTATGTTAATATCATCTCTGTTCCCAGACTGGCTCACAAGTTGGGTGCCCATGGATCCAGTGAAAGTAAAGTCTGGTTTGTCTTATGTACTCAAAAAGCAAGGATATCAAGAATAGGATGAAAGGAGTTTTCTTTTTGAACAGTGAACAGCAACAACAAAAAAGGTAAACTGTAGGAGACTCTAGTTTCCCATTCAAGAGGTCCAAACAAAATCTTCTTAAGCTGTTGTTACTTCCCCAATTTTACTTACTGTGCTCTAGATTACAGGAATTTCTCCTGTGCCAGCTCACCTCTCTGTATCTGAGCTTGTTTTTTGCTCGAATTGGGAATTTGTTTGACAGTGTTTTTCTTAAACTCTCTGGGAGAGTTTGTTTTAGTTCATTGGAGGGCAATTCCCCCTTCCTCACTGTTCTGCTATATACCCTGTGCTGCCACAGTTTATAGTTTTTCTGGGTCACTGAGTTGTTTTCCAATGTTTCTCCACAGCCTTCCTACATCAATATAGTGCTGCAGAGCTGTTGTTTTAATCATTCTCTAGGAGTAGCTACTATATTATGGGTTCCTCTGATTGTTTTCTTGAACAAGACCTGTGAGTCCTAAGATTGTCCTTTTAATGTCCCAGAGATCTTGTGGAAGTGGTTATCTCTTCAGCTGTTACACAGGGTCTTTTTGGTGATCTGCTTTCTCTTCTCTGTGTTCCCTGGGGTTTATCTCATCACGCCACCCACTCAACATGATCACAGTGCTATGACTAATTACTAGCACTACTTTGAAAGGACATAATTATCAGTAACTTTGACCATTTCAGAGCTAACCATGTTCTAATTAATTATAAAAATTTACTGAAAATGTTCTCCACTACTCTGATAGTCCAAATGTGAAAAGGATTAATACTCTCGAATAGGCTGCAAGATTAGATATTAAAGAAAGTAAAATTACTATTATACTATATGTGGCATGAAAATTTTAACAAGTGGGGGAGTTGTGGGTATGATAGAAGTAGATAATGCAAAAAGAGAGGCATAAGAGACGGATATCATTTTCCTTAATGCATGATTGAAGACCTGAATTGTACGAATATACTTTGTATGCAAACAGTTGTATGTAAAAAGATACTAAATATATGCACTATGAGTTGTACATATTAAAAATTATAAAAATAAAATTAAAAAAATAAAAAATTTTTAAGCCTCAAAAAAAAAAAAGAGGAGAGAGTATAAAAATGAGTAAACAATACATCAATACAAAAAATAAATCCAGTTAAAATACTGAAAGAAATACATTGAATTGGGTTATAGTATGGAATATCAAAGTGATGGGAGAAGCTTTTCAAATCAACACGGAAGATTATATCAGTAAAATCTAGCATTAGACAGTCTTAAATTATTCCTTGCCAAACTATTTGAGATGAAGTGATTATTTATTGGGCCTTCCAGATTTGGATTTTAACAAGTTTGGGGAGGTGTAGTGAATGCTCATACCTCCTCCTTGGCGTGTTTCTTAGTTTTACTGGGCATGGAGGTACCAACCATACCAGCTGTTTCCTTGCTGGGATGGGAAACTACATATTTTTTTCCTCTATCTAGTTTACTTTTCTCCTTCTAAAACAGTGAAGAACTTAAGTCTTGGCATCTATTCACACACCACTTCTCCCACCTCTGGCATGAAACTAGGAGGTTCCCATGGTCTCTTTTTTCGTCCAGGTACCTAATAGCTCTCCGGATGGTAAGAGGAAATAGCCCTTGACTGTCTCTGGCCTAATGGCCAGGTCTCTCTCTGGTAGGGAATGCAACTTTGTATGTGCACCTGTAAAAATGCTTTGCAGGTCTGGAATTGTCAGAAGAGGTGGAAACTCTACTGTGTACATTTTGGAGTATGCAGTGGCACACATCAGAGGCTTGGCAGCTTAAAAGTAAAGGCATGAGACAGCTGTGGTAGACATTGAATGCCAGAGGTATGTCCTGGTCCATGGTTGAGGCATAGGGCAGCCTGTGGTGGCTGAGGCACATTTGGCAGCAGCCCACATCTGGCATGTGTGCCGCAGCAGCCCATGTATTGTGGCAACTTTTTAAAAAAAAATTTTTTTTTTTTTAGTTGTATTTGGACACAATACCTTTATTTTGTTTATTTATTTTTATGTGGTGCAAAGGATCGAACCTAGTGCTTCACACATGCCAGGCAAGCACTCTGCCACTGAGCCACAACCCCAGCTCCAGGTTGTGGCAACTTTGATAGTGGCAGGAGGGTGAAGCATGTACCACTTCCCAGATGCCATGTTCCCTGGCAATGTCATGCTCTCTATTCTGCTCTCCACTCCTTTTGTCAGGAGCTGAGGGAGTTGGGGCTTCTCAGCAATTTTCAGCTTACATTAATGCCACTTCCAAAGGCCTTTTTCAGGGGCCTTCCCTATGATAGTATTTTCTGGTATCTCTAGGCAAGATGAAACTATAGAGATTTAATTCCTTCTAAAGCTGGAGGCTTAGGCATGGTCTCTGTGAAATGGCTATCTACCGGTTTCTGCCAGAAACTTGAGAAAAGCTCGGCACTTTTCTCTCACCAAATGGTTTTGTAGCTCATGCCCCAGCTTAACTTAGTCTGACTGTCTCTTATGCTGTTCACAAAATAAGCTGAGAGCTCATCTTCTCCCTTAGCTCCCTTTGTTTCCCTTCCCTCAGATCTGGCCTGGTGGTACAGGTACTGGTTTGGGGTTAAGAATTTCTTCTTGCTTTCTGTTCCAATAACAAGAAATCCCGAGTCCCTCTGATTCTGACTGTCCAGTATTGTCTTAGTGCATTCCTTCTGTCACCCAATCTTCTGATCATCTGTTCTGTCCTTGCTTTGATTTTAAACTACAAAAGATTTGATATTTGCCCTCTGCCTCCACTGTGCCAACCCCTGTTTTTTTTTTTTTTTTTTTTTAACCAACTTATTGGATAACTGATTCATACCAAATGTTGTGATTTATGTAGGGTATTTTATGGTAATCTGTCTCTTACCCTCTAGCTGAATTTATTCTCAAATTTGTTTGTTGCAGATATGCCCTTAATTATGATTCTATAAACAAGGTAAACTGAAAATGAGTAGAAATGGTTGCTATTTCTATGAAAATTAAGTTGAATAATTTGGAAAAATTAGAGAAATGTGGGTTATGAAGGAAATTGATATCAAATTAGTTATAAGTATAATAATTATAAGAGACTATATGTGTATGTGTCAGGATTTATACAATTTAAAGAAAGTCATTCAGAATGCTTTGCAAGTGTTAAATGTTGTAAATGTGTTCAATCCATTTTAAGGAACCTAGGAATCATAGATGACATATCATGGATATGACATATTAAAAAGACAAACATTCCAGATTTTCAGGCAGTAGAATAACATTCGAGGAAAAAGCCTTGAGTCTATGACATAAGATTGGCAAATGAATGAATGTTTGTTGTCCTAAATGTGGGACTTCACTTCCAGCCAGAAATGGAGTAGAATCATGGAATGAGTTTGTTCTCTGCCTTATTTAAACAAAAACCCCAAGAAAATATATGAAATCTTTTTCAGATATTGGAAAATAGTTCACTTCTTATGGAGATGCACCTGGCTATAGTGCATGAAGGAGAAACTCAACATAGTGTGGGAGTCTCACTGCATGAGTTAGAAGAGTTAAGAGTTTGGGGAAGCCAAGGTGGTTATGATTTGCTGAAATTTCTGGGGCCTTTTGTTGGAGAGGGAAGACCCTCACAAATCAAAGAGAGAAACTGCTCTGCAATACTATATTTATTTTGAGTTTTTGACTGAGCACTTACTTCAGAGCATGTATGTGATTAACCTCCTAAAACCAGGGTATAAACTACTAGAAAGAAGCACACAGCAGAATAATTTCTAATGTTGCCCCAAGCTGGGAATAATTTGTGTTTACACCAACTGGATGAAGAAATCTCCTAATACATGAGACAATGGTTATTCCTCAGATGGATATTGCCTTAGTACTAGAACCAAATGAACCCTAGACTTAAATGGTATTTAGCAATCACTTCAATAAACTTAAAAGCATCCTCACAAGGGCCAAACTGTATTCACATAACTTAACTGTATTCCAGAATGTCAGAATAAAGCCACAGATTATTTTAAGGATTACAACAAAATCTAGTTACAGCCATAAAATTTTCAGTGTTGGGAACTCATTTGCAAATCACCAGGCAGGTAGAAAATAGGAACATAAACTGCAACTGGAAGAAAAATGAATCAATAGAAACTTACTCAGAAATGATATGTAGGATAGAATTAGTAGATAAGAGCATTAAAACAAATTTATAAATATACTCCATATTCCAAGGAGATGGAGAAATGATTATAATGAGGAGGGAAATGAAAGATAAAATAAAGATCCCAATTGAACATTTAGAGATGGAAAGAATAGTCTCTGATTTGAAAAATATACAGAATGTGATGAATAGCAAATTTGATACTATAGAAATAAAGATTTGAGGAGTTAAAACATAGCAATAGAAACTCTCTGAAATGAAACAAAAAGTCAAGTCTGAAGAATGTGGTACAGATCTATATGATAATATCAAGCATTCTCAGATATTTATAATTGGAATTCCAGAGGGAGAGGAAATAGATGGCAGAAGAAGAAGGGGAAAAATGTCCAAAAGTGGTAAAAAATATAAACCCATAGACCCAAGAAATTTGATGAACCCCAAGCACAGAAAATATGAAGAGAACCTCATGAAGACACAAAATAATAAAATTGCTAAAAACATCTGATAAAGAGAAATTCTATAAAGAATGCCAAGTCCTGGTGGGATACCTTACATTTTAGGAAAATATGAGTAACAATAACAACAGAGCTCTCAACAGAAATTATGCAAGCCAGAACATAGTGGAATACAACATTAAACATCTAAAAGAAAAAAAAAAAGTCAACCTAGAGCTCTCTATGCCCAGGAAAAAGATTGTTTGAAAGAAAGACAAAATAAACAACTTCTCAACATTTCAAAGCAAAGTAGTTAACATTTTATGAAGTATTTGTTTGCTATTGATGATATTAGCACTTTATCAAATGGAATCTGGAGTGACTATATTAATATATCAAACAAATTACTAGTAATCTGCGATCGTGTGGCTGTGTCCCTGTAGTATGCTGTTTTTTTCCCCAAAATCTGAAATTTTATTTTATTTAAATTATTTTTTATTCTAAGATGATATAAATGACAGCAGAATGCATTACATTTCATATTACACATATAGAGCACTTTTTTACAAATCTCTGGTTGTATGCAAAGTATATTCACACCATTCGTGACTGCATATATGCACTTAGGGTAATGATATCCATCTCATCCTACCATCTTTTTTTTTTTCTTCACCCTTTTGCCTCCTCCCTCCCCATTGGCCATTCTAGTATTCCTCTAATCCTCCTGTGCTCCCCATCCCAACCCGACTGTGAATTGGCCTCCTTATATCAGAGAAAACATTTTGGCATTTGGCTTTTGGGATTGGCTAACTTCACTTAGCATTATATTCTCTAACTCCATCCATTTACCTGCAAATGCCATGATTTTATTCTGTCTTATTGCTGAGTAATATTCCATTGTGTGTATATACCACATTTTTTTTATCCATTCATCTATTGAAGGGCATCTAGGTTGGTTCCACAGTTTAGCTATTGTGAATTGTGCTGCTATAAACATTGATGTGGCTGTGTCCCTGTAGTATGCTGTTTTCATGTCTTTTGGGTAAAGACCAAGGAGCGGGATAGCTGGGTCATAAGGTGGTTCCATTCCAAGTTTTCCAAGGTATCTCCATACTGCTTTACATATTGGCTGCACCATTTTGCAGTCCCACCAACAATGTATAAGAGTGCCTTTTTCTCCACATCCTCTCCAACATTTATTGTTGTTTATGTTCTTAATAGCTGCCATTCTGACAGGTGTGAGATGAAATCTTAGAGTGGTTTTGATTTGCATTTCTCTAATTGCCAGAGAGGTTGAGCATTTAATAGACCCAGTAGAGGGATGGCTGGGTCATATGCTGGTTCCATTCCCAGTTTTTCAAGGAATCTCCATCCTGCTTTCCATAATGGCTGTACCATTTTGCAGTCCCACCAGCAATGTATGAGTGTGCCTATTTCCCCACATCCTCTGCAACATTTATTATTGTTTGTGTTCTTAATAGCTGCCATTCTGACTGGTGTGAGATGAAATCTTAGAGTAGTTTTAATTTGCATTTCTGTAATTGCCAGAGATGTTGAACATTTTTTCATGTATTTGTTGATTGATTGTATATCTTCTTCTGAGAAGTGTTTGTTCAGTTCCTTGGCCCATTTAGTGATTGGGCTATTTGTTTTTATGGTGTTAAGATTTTTAAGTTCTTTATATATTCTAGAGATCAGTGCTCTATCTGATGTGCTAGCAATTTGTTCCCAATTAGTAGGTTCTCTATTCACCTCACTGATTGTTTCTTTTGCTGAGAAGAAGCTTTTTAATTTGAAATCATCCCATTCATTAATTTTAGATTTTAATTCTTGTGCCATAGGAGTGTTATTAAGGAAGTAGGAGCCTAATCAGATATGATGAAGGTTTGGGCCTACTTTTTCTTCTAATAGACTCAATGGTCTCTGGTTTAATTCCTAGCTCCTTGATCCACTTTGAGTTAAGTTTTGTACATGGTGAGAGATAGAGGTTCCGTTTCATTTTGTTGCATATGGATTTTACTAATGCTAAAAAAGGTTAAATCATCATGATAAATGGGAATCATCAAAAAGATATGATAATCCTAAATGCTTATTCACCTAATAACAAATCTTCAGATACAGCATAGATACAAAGCAAAAGCTAATGGATTTTAAAGAAGAAATAAATTGCTTATGGTGAGAGATTTCTAGACTCCTATCAATAATTCATACATAGATCAAGTAGACAAAATATTGGTAAGTAATATGGAAAATGTGATCAACATTATTAACTAACATTTCTAATTGACATTTATAGAACATACTTCCAACAATGTAATAATAATTTGCTGTCTTTCAAATGTACTGATAAGTTGTATTTCTAGATCATATTCTGGTTCATGATACAAGTCTTAATGAATTTAAAAGGATTCAAATCATAAAAAGTATATTCTCTGACTATACACAATATGTTCCTTCTAATAGAGAACAATATGGAAAATTCCCAACTTTGTTCTTTAGTTTAAACTAGATAGCACAGTTCTAAATTACCTATCAGTCAAACATAATTTCCAAAGAAGAAATCACAGGGAAAATTAGAAAAAATTTTATATTTTAATTGATGCATTATAATTATACATAATGTTTGAGTTCATTGTTACATATTGTACATGCACATGAAATAAAAATATTAATTTACATGCTGGACATGGTGGCACATGTCTATAATCCCAGAGGCTTGGAAGGCTGAGGCAGGAGAATCTGAGTTCAAAGCCAGCCTCAGCAATTTAGCAAGGTCCTGAACACCTTGGTGAGAGATTCTGTCATAAAATAAACTATAAAAAGGGCTGGGGCTATGGCTCAGTGGGTACGCGCCCCCAGGTTCAATCCCCAGTACGACAACAACAACAATAAATTTACAAAAAATGAAACTACAGCATATCAAAATTTATGGGGTACAGTTCCATCAATGCGTATAGGAAAATATATAGCAATAAGTATTCGTATTAGAAAAGTAGGAAGGGTTAAGATTAATCATCTATATCTCTACCTTAAGCAACTATGTAAAGAAGAGCAAACATTAGTAAGCTGATAAAATAAATAAAGAGTATAAATCAATTAAACATAAGACAGAAAGACAGTAAGAATCAATAAAACCCAAAGCTCGTTCTTTGATGTTAGTAAAATTCATAAATCCCTAGCCAGAGATTGAGAAAAAGAAGAAAACAACAAAAGATACAGATTTAAAATTTTAGGTATATGTAAGGTGTTATCACTACCTATCTTTTTTAAAAATATTTTTTTAGTTGTTGATGGACCTTTATTTATTTATTAATTTGTAGGTGGTGCTGAGAATCAAACCCCGTGCCTCACACATGCTAGCAAGCACTCCACCACTGAGCTACAACCTCAGCGTGTCCTACACACATTAAAAAACAGGGAATAATACAAAAAATTTATTCCAGAAATTTAAAAACTTAGATAAAATGAACAAAGTCTATGAAAAACAGAAACCACAAAATCTCATTGAAGAAGAAACATGAATATAGCCCCATATCTAGTAAAGAAATATCTAAAAATAATTTCTCAAAGTAAACTCCAGGATCCAATGGCTCTAGTGGTCACTTCAACCAAATTTGCAAAGATCACATGGAGAAATTTTTGTAAATTTTAGTCTGTCTTTTAAAATGTTACAGATTTAATGTGAGAGATAACATTGTACTTGAAATTTTTATATAAATTTGAAATAAAAAAATAAGCTGTAAAATGTTTGCTTGTCTTAAAAATCAGCATTTTGGTATTATTTTAACTAGATCAGTAGAGATAATTTATGGGATTATTTGTATTAATATTTTATCCATCAGGGATATTGTATATATAATAAGATTAACATTTTTTTTTTTTTTTGTGGTACTGGGGATTGAACTCAGGGGCACTGGACCACTGGGCCACATCCCCAGACCTTTTTTGTATTTTATTTAGAGACAGGGTCTCACTGAGTTGCTAAGTGCCTCGCCATTGCTGAGGCTGGCTTTGAACTTGTGATCCTCCTGCCTCAGCCTCCCAAAGTGCTGGGATTACAGGTGTGCACCTTCGCGCCCGGCTAAGATTAACATTTTTGAGGGTTGAAATCAATGGGATGTTTCCTATTTGATTAAATTCACAGAAAGAAATGATGGCAAAAATGCTGAATTATTGCTGTATGTGTCCATTTATTCTCACTTTGAAGAAAGCAGGTGGGAACTGTTGTTTCTAAAATGAATTGTTTTTCCAAACTAGAAATGTTACACTTTTTTGTATGTAAATGCTTTATTTTGTATGTGAATCCTTTATTACCATTCTACATTTGAGGATAGATAAATTTTTAAATGTGAACAGATACATTTTCTATTATTCTCTTAAAGAGTTATATTTTTGGGGATTAAGGGTTTATAAAACCAGATCTAATTTTGAGAGACTTAATACTTAATACATGATCCTGACATTTCAGAAATCAAATTATTTTATTCTCAGATGCAAGTTTTCACAACCCTGTTAAGAGTTTATTCTTTGAACTTGTACAAAAACCTACATATTGCTAAAATGTTATCAAAAGACCTTTTGAAAACTGCCAAGACATGTATTATATATTTAGGTTTATTCTTAATACTAGCAGCAGGAAGAGCACATTGTGAGCTAAATTGGTTAATTGAAGTTGGAATCTGTACTACCTTTATACATAGATCATATACCAGAAGATAATTAAGAACTACATTAAGATAATCTCGAGGATCAATATGCTCCAAATATTTTTTGTGTGGATTAAAGCAAGTATGTATGTTATGTAGAACATATAATAATGTGAATTTACTTAAGGTTGTTAACTTGAAAGCAAAATTTCTAATTATTAGTAGCTACAAATTGAAGACAGTATATATAAATAACATAATTTTTCCCATGACAGAAAATTTCAAAATCTTGTCTATTTAACAGTGTAGAATGTATTTTAACACAGACTTTGCAGACAGATACTTGATTTTCAGCAAAAGTCTTCTAACAGTTACCAAAGTTTGTCTACTCAAAGCAGTATAGATGACACTTGATAACTTATTGTTAATATCTACTCTTGGGGCTCACCCAAAACCTAGGAAATCACAGTTGTCAGATGAGTAATAATAGCATATTAGTTTGAGAAGTACCAGACAACTTCTTTTGGCAAGTTGTGAGTAAATTGTGGGGCTATATTAACCAGCTTTATTTCCAATAATATTCATGGAGATTTTAATCCTCTTTATTCCCAATTCTTTTTCATTTACCTCTCCTACCACTTAACTCATGTCTCAGACTTCTAAAGTTAGATTCTTTATAGCAATTACAACTTCCCTAGCAAAGAAATTCTTTCTTTGTAGGTTCTAGCCAAGAATTAGCTTATAGTGCACATAAATCCTGAATCTTTGGTGTGGTGTTGAGTGAAGGCTAATACTTAATCTTTGTGTGTGTGTGTGTGGTGTACTTTAAAGGAAAATATATCTTAAATTTCTCTGTAATGAAACTGTGCATGCGTTGGTGTCATTTGGGCTCATTTTTTTTTTTTTTTTTGCCCCCATGGGAACAATACAATCAAGGGAAAATGAAACAAAAATGTTCTCATCTTGCTTTCTGTGTCCTGAATAATAAAATCTTTTGTTCTAGACCCGTGAACCTTATATCTTCTGCTGTCATCCTTGAAACAGTAATATGCTAACTTCTGAGCTTGTTAAGTAGAGTGAAATCTCAGACCCTTCATGGTTCTTGAGAGCTTATTAAGGTAGATCAATTTACGATATTATGTAAGTTTCTTGATACATTCTGTGACACAAATGTTAATTAAACTTTTTATTAAAGCTATTGCCATTTTTTTCTTTTATGCATTTAATCTCTCCCACATAACATATATTGTTGCCATAACTTTTAGAAATAGGAAATGGATTAACTTTTTCTTGATGACTTGTATGGCTGTTTGTGATATGTCACAAATAAAGATATTGGCACCAATCTAAAAATCTATAGGTTTTTTTCTTGATTTCTTTTTTCTGGAAGAAAAAATAGAGTTGAGAATCATTTCTGACTTTCTTTTGCCAGATGGTTTGTTAGAAATGCAACCAATCGCCAGAAAATAGAACAATAACTATTTCTGTAATTGGAACAAATGTGTGATGTCAGATTTTTAGGAATAAATTAATGCTATACTAGTACTGAAAACCAAAAGATCCTTGGTTTTGGTGTAATTTTAAATAGCTATACACCTCTTCTATTTTCTGTTAAGGATGAAATAATAATGAAGTACTTTGCTATTGTTCTCTTTCTGAAAGTTTAAAAGCAACTTTTATTGTTTAAGTAATAATGTATTGTCTAAGTAATAATGTATGATTTTACCTTAATTTATTCCTTTCACTTTTTTTTAGTACCAGGGCACTCAACCATTGAACCACATCCCCAGCCCTGTTTTATATTTTATTTAGAGACAAGGTCTTATGGAGTTGCTTAGCACCTTGCTGTTGTTGCTGAGGCTGGCTTTGAACTCAAAATTCTCCTGTCTTAGCCTCCTGAGCTGCTGGGATTACAGTCTGCGCCACCACACCTGACTATCTCTTTCATCTTTTAAAATGCATATTTCTCTTTTAACTTTTATTTATTTGAAGGAAAATAAAGAATTTGAATTGTATTACTTAAAAATTTCTACCATAAGGATACAATATGATTTGCTGATTATTATAGTTGTAAATGTGTCTACATCTTACTGTTTTCAAGCTTTTTGAGAGTTGTAGATTTGCATATGGTTATAAGAAATAATATAGAGGGCTGGGGTTGTGGCTCAGTGGCAGAGCGCTTGCCTAGCATCTGTGAGGCACTGGTTTTGATCCTCAGCACCACATATAAATAAATAAATAATCAAGGTACATCAACAAGTGAAAAATATATAACAAAAAGAAACAATATAGAGACATCTTGATGACTTTTTCTTTGTTTCCCCAATGTTAGTATTTTGCAAACTTATAGTATAATGTCACATCAACATTGAAAAAAACAATACCAATGTTCTCACACTTTCTACTGACCCCAACCTCCTTCTAAGCCTCTATTAGTCATTGCTCTTTCCTTCAATTTTAAAGTTTTATTATTTCAATACAGTTATATAAATAAAGTTATATCGTCAGCATGTAAACTTTTGGGATTGACTATTTTCACTAAGCATAATTTTCTGGGAGATTCACCCAGGTAGCTATATATATAAATATTTATTCTTTTTTATTATTGAACATTATTACATGATATGAATGTATCATAGTTTATTTGACAATTCTTTAATAGATGGAAATAATAAAGGGTTATTTCCTGTTTGGGACCATTATAATAAAGGAGCTATAAACATTTTTGTATAATAACATTAAAGATGGATATATAGTTCTCTGGAATAAATGCCTAAGAGTGTAATTGCAGTGGTGTATGGTAGTTGCATGTTTAATCTTCTAAGAATCTGTCAAAATGTTTTCCAGAATGGCTCCTCATTCTCACTAGTGCAGTGTGAGTGATCCAGTTTTGCTATACATCCTCTGTAGCATTTGGTGTTGTCACTATTTTTTTTTATTATAGCCATTCTGATAGATGTGTAATAAAATTCATTTTAATTTGCCCTTCCTCATTTGCTAATGATGTTGAACATCTTTTTTTTTTTTGGTTCTTATTTAATATCTATATTTTCTATTCAGTGAAATCTCTCAGTGTGTTTAAACCAAATTCTAATTAGAGTTTTAGGATTTTTAGTGTTAAATTTTGAGTATTATTATCTTTTTGTTTGTTTGTTTGTTTTTTCTTTTTGGTACCAGTATTGAAACCAGGAGCAGTTAAGCCCTGAGCCACATCCTCAGCCATTTTCTGTATGTGTTTTATTTTTAGAGACAGGGTCTTACTGTGTTGATTTGGGCCTCACTAAGTTGCTGAGGCTCACTTTGAACTCATGATCCTCCTGCCTCAGCCTCCAGAGCTGCTGGGATTATAGGCATGCTCTACCGCACAGCTTGAGAATTCTTTATATATTTTATATACTATTTCTTTTTTCAGAAATGTTAGTTGCAAATATAGTAGATGCTAATTATTTTACATACTTGTCTGCTCACTAAAATTTATTTGTAGATTCCAAATCAATATTAGTAGTGATTTTGTAGTCATTTATAGAGAGGCGCTGAGTGGCAAAGTACTTGAGTCTTCTCACCTTTATGTTTCAGAAGTATAACAAAATGTTGCTCTATCTTCTTTTCTCAGCTCTTATGCTATGAACAAGTGTTCTTTCTGAATCCATGACCCAAATAATAATAGTCTTATTTGTATGACAATTTTTTTCCACATTTTTGTTGATTATTTCACTGTTTAAAATGGTTCCTAATGTAGTGCTGAAGTGCTGGCTAGTATTCCTTAATATAAGGCTGTGATATGCCCTACAGAGAAAAATATGTTTGTTAGGTAAATTTTGCTCTGGCATCAGTTCTAGTTCTTTCCTTTTAAAGGGGTGGAAAAACCCCAAGACACCCTGAGACACAGTGTAGAAGTATAGCCTCGCTAGGAGACTGAGACCTAATCAGAACACTTCTGCCAAACACCTTACCAACTGAAGGCCTCTTTACAAGAGTTCCTTTTGCCATGTACATGATGTTTAGCTGTGAAAAAAATTACAAGTCATATAAAAGGTACAAAACATAATTTGAAGAGAGAGCAAGCATCATAACTAGGTATAGTAGGGATGTTAGAATTACCCAACTGGGAATTTAAATCAGTTATGATTAATTATATCAGTAGATAAAGAGAAAACATTTGAGAAAGTTCAACACACATTCATGATAAATCTTTCAGTAAGCTAGGAATACAGAGAGTTTCTCAATTTGGTAAAGATCAACCAAAAATCTCCAGCTAACATCATAATTAATAGTGGGAAATTCAAAGTGTTTTGCTTAAGATAAAGAACAAGGCAAGGATGTGCTCTCTCAATATGCATTGTCAACACTGTACTGAAAGTTCTAGCTAATGTAATAAGAAAAGGAAATAAAAGGTGAACAGAATGGGAATGGATAAATAAAATTCTTTGTTCACAGAAGTTATGACCTATGGTAGAAAATCCAAAAGAATTGCCCCCTGCCCCCCTCAAAAAAATTTCTGGAACTAATAAACAATTTTAGCAAGGTTGTAGAAAACAAGGTCAATATTAAAAATTTACTTTCCCTTAAATCGGCAAAAGTAGAATTCGAGAACATAATACTGATTATATTAGCACCCCTCAAAATGAAATACTGAGGTATAAACCTGACATGTACAAAACTTTTATTATATAACTATAAAATTCTGATTAAAGAAATCATAGAACTAGAAGCTAGACCTGGAGGCACATGTCTGAGGTACTCAGAAAGTTGAAGCAGGAGAATCACCTGAACCTAGGAGTTCATTTTTGTACTGGGAATTGAATCCAGAGGTACTTAACCACTGAGTCACATCCCTGGTCCTTTTTATTTTTTATTTTGAGACAGGGTCTTGCTTAGTTGATCAAGGACTTAGTAAGTTGCTGAGGCTGGTGTCTAATATGTGATCTTCTAGCCTCAACCTCTGAGTTACTGGGATTACAGGTGTGAACCACCATGTTTGGCCTGAGTTGAGGTTGTAAGGCAGTGGCCTAGTCATTTCTCTCCCTCCACCCCTCTTGCCTGCAGTCTCCCTTCCCTCCTTCCTTCCTTCCTTCCTTCCTTCCTTCCTTCCTTCCAAACGATGGAATATTATTTGTTGCTAAAAAGAAATGCTTTATCAACCATGAAAAGGCATATTTATTGGAATGAAATATATATTAGTAAGCAAAATAAGTATATTCTGTGTGATTCCAACTATTTTGGAAAAGGCAAAAACTCCATTGAGGGTTAAATCAGTATTTGGGGTTGGGGGCTAAAGAGAGATGAAGAGTCAGAGCACAGAAGATTGTTAGGGAGTGAAGATCTTTGGCATTGCAATGATGGTGGTTATGCATTTATCTAGACCCAAAAAATGCCCAATATAAAAAGTAAACCCTAGGATGACTGTGCACTTTGGTGATTATGATGTCAATGTAGGTTCATCAGTTGTAACCAACACACCCTTCTAGTGAGGGATGTTGAAAATGGAAGAGGCTATGCACATGTAAATATGGGGATGGAATGGGAAATTTCTGTACCTTTCACTCAATTTTAATGTGAATCCAAACCTACTCTAAGGGGGTGGGGGGAACTTTATAAAATGTACACTTTCTGAGCAGCACAAGAGTTTCTTTTATGAAATGGTTTGATTATTTTAGGTACAAAGACTCTTATTTAATAAATTCATAATAAAATTCATTGATCAATGGGTTAATAGTGTATTACTCATGAAATTATTAAACAACTAATGTCCCTCCAAATAGATTGACTCAGTACAGACATTTGATCTGCCCTTTGTAACCCTTGATATTGTTCCAAGGTTTTGCTGCTGCTTTTGAGAACCCGAGATAAGCCTCAAACTTGGAATCTCTCTGAAGGTATAATGAGCTACCACCCCAGCCATTTGGCACATCACCCATGTTATTTTAGAAAAAAAAAAAGAAAAAAAAAAAAAAAAAAAAAAAGCCTTTCCGTGGAATGAGATTATTTTACTTTAGCAGTTTTCTATGTTATAAAGTTTAATTACAAGTTTAAATGAACAGAAGTAAATTTGTACCCATATGGCATTAAAGTATGTTAACTTTAGGGAGAGAAATAATATGAATAATGCTTAGAGATGTTTTCCTGTGCCAGAAAAAAAAAAAAAAAGCATAACATTCTTAAAATTATATTTGCACTGAAATATACCTGTCTAAGAAAAGAATAATATGTTTTATGCTATTTGTTTTTCTTTTCTTGGATCATGATCAGTTCTAAAAGTAGAATGAGATTTGTAGTCTAGTAATGGTTTTACAAGCATCACAGTAACGGACAAATAATATATTGTGAATTTCTTACATATCTGTTGATGTCATTAAACACAAGCATATTGTATTTCAGAATCATTTAGTCATCTTCACTCTTACTGACAGTTGGTACATTAGTTCATGTTAAATGGAATATCTCTTTAAACTATTCTTGGCATTTCCTAGATTAGATGAATTATGAATTTGATTATTAAAATTAACCTTTTATGTTCATCTGGTATGTTGTTTTGAGCCAATGTCCTTCTGTACTAAATCTTTATCATCTTTCTGTGCTTAAAAAAAAAAGTTTTTATTCAGGTAGATATTTAATGTGAAATATATTTTGCATGAAGTGTTGTTCAGTATATGTTATTTGTTTTTAAATACAAATATTTTACAAATATATCTTGCATGAGCCAGAAGAAGGATTTGTATATTTTAAGTTTGTTCATCTTTTTATTTTCATCTTTCATTTCTCACAACTGATTAGGAATTTGGAATGAGGGAAGTAAAAATGAGGTTAATTCTTTTATTACCAAAAAAGATAAACAATATTTGACTTCCAAAGTATATGCTAATTGATATCCTCCACGCCCTACCCCACATCCTCATCCCAATACTCTCTAGGTTTTAAGAACATTTTGTTAAATTAAAGTGAAAAGAGTCTAAAAATCATGTTTGGCTATTATGTCATAGGCAGATGGGTCTTCTCATTACGCTCTTTATTTTATTCCTCTTCATGAATTTGTCAGTCTTCTTTCTGATTTTTTTTCAAGAGAGCCTGCACAAGTTATTCCTTGAACCTCTTTTTCCTTTGGGGATGGACTCAAGCATCCTCACATGTCCCTATTGAGTATATTTGTGTTTTTATATATATAATAATAATGCCATATTCATGATTATAATTAGAGTAGAAGACTTAAGGTAGAGGCTGTTTTTTTATTTCAGTCAGAACATTACTAAGTATCTCATAGATCATAATGACTTCTTAAACATAACAAATTTATATTTTGATGAGTGAGGGACATTTCTAAGCTATCATTCATTTGAATATAAAATTAGTGAAATGGGAATATGTAACTTGAGGAAAGCATTTTCTAAGTTTAGGGACTTAAAGTAGTATGTAACATTGAAAGTGAATTGTTACAGAAGAGTTTAAGTAGATGGTTGAATACAGCTTTGTTTGAGATATTTTAGAGGCCATTGGGAGAATCCTGACATGGATTTGTAAACTAGTGAGGATTTATTTGGGACACTTCACTGAGCAATCCTATAAATCTGGGAAACAATTGAACACTCTTTTTTCCTGTATTATCACACAAATTTGAGGTCTGAAAACAATACACAGCCGATAAGTTTTAATGGGTCTTGTACATTGTTCTAATGATTAATAAAGGTATTTGTGCATATTTATTACATGATTTTCAAAATCCATTGTATTTCTAAAGGGAAATAGTTATTTTTATAAGTACAGAAGTCTATTTAAAACTTACCCTTTACGTGTATGTATGTCAAAGAGAGAGAGAATAATAGTGTGTGTGTGTGTGTGTGTGTGTGTGTGTGTGTGTGTATGTGTAGGTAGGTTGGTAGATTTACTTATAGATAATAAATATTACTAGATAAAAAAAACTTTGACATCTTTCATAATTAATGATAATTTCTGAATAAATTGGAAGTAATGTGGGCTTATAATTTGGCAAATAAAAATATTTTTGTAGTTGAAAGAAAAGAGGCTTAGTCTTATTTGATCATCATGTTCTGTGCTTCTATTAGAGGAAAAGTGCTCAAAAAAAAAAAAAAAGGACCTTCCTCTTCAAATTGACAAATTGATATGTAGGCAAAATGATACATCAGGAAGTTTATTTTCATTTCTTCAGGTCTTTTGTGTTTATGATGATTTGAGACAAGAGTATGAAATTTATATGTAAATATTTATAAATTTATATATGCTTTTATTGTGCTAAGAACTGAATACAAGAGCTATTGTTTTGACAAATTGTTAAATACATAAGATTATTGTTAGCTATGAGCAAAATGTTGTCTACCAGATCTCTAGAATGTATTCATTTTGCATAACCTACTAAACAGGGACTCCCGTTTACTCCTCTTGCCAGTCCCTGACCACAACCATTCTTTCTATTTGCATGAGTTTGACTATTTTAGATATATTACATAAGTAGAATCATATAATGTTTGTCCTTCAGTTACTGGCTTATTTCATATAGCATCCTGTTCTCCAGTTTCATCTATAATGTCCTATATGGCAAGATCTCCTTTTTTAAGGCTCTATAATATTTCATTGTGTGTGTGTGTGTGTGTGTGTGTGTGTGTGTACACTACATTTTATTTATTCACTTATCCATTGATGGACATTTAGGTTGTTTCTATACTTTCACCGTGGTGAAAAACTGTAGTGAAAATGGGAGTGAAGATAGCTTTTTGATATTCTGAATTGAAATCTTTTGAGTATATTCCCCGAGGTGGGGTTGTTGATAATTATTTTTTTAGTGTCATTGAGGAACTTCCATAATCTTTTCTATTGTGACTAAACCTGTTTTCCTTTCCACCAGTAGTATTCAAGGTTTTCCACTTTATCAGATTACTATAATTATAATACAGTTATTGGTATAATTATAACCAGTGTGTATTTGTTTCATGCCTGTTTGGTTATGATCCTTTCCAAATAATTTATAAATGTTATTTACTTTTATTAGTAATAAAAACACTTTACATTTTAAAACATTTTCCATTTTTGAATCATTTTTATACTTATTATCTCATCTGATTCTTACAGGTCTCCATAGTCCATATCTTAGAGTTGTTACCAAATATTTTCTAAAGAACTCATTGTACATTTTAAATTTGAGCTTTACTGCTCAAATTAGTCTTTTCAAAGTTGTAAGTCATTTATTTACATTGCAAAAGAGATTCATTTTTAATTTTATCTTATGAACATTGCTCTGTAATTCATAATTTTTCAAGATGTAGTTCCACTATTATGTTTTATATCAGTGCATTTATAGGGCAGAGCGAAGTAGATGGTATGATTATTATACTTTGAATATACAGTGCAAAAGAACAACAATAAAAAGGTGTGGGGCATTCTGTTATAAGCTAGAAAATCTGTGGGTTTAATTTTAATTCAAAGAAGAGAGTGGACGTTCTAGATTCAGATTAATGAGTCATTTCTCTTAAAGTATTCTGACACTATAGAATTGCACACACTTACAACTGATAGTTGGAAAATTGCTGAGTGAGGAAAATTTTAAGAAACAGCTGTCTTTTTGGGCAAATGTTACCAGCTGTTGTGGCACTCTAAAGCAAAATATTTTACAGAATTAAATGAGCTTCACTGAAGTCACATATATATTTTGGATAAAATTGTTTCAGTTTGTTTGCCTTCATTGAACCGAAATAATAACATTTTAAATGCTAGCTACAGTTTTTCACTTTAAGAAGTCTTTTCTTTATTGAAAAATAATCTCCTTAGCATATATTTACTTAATACATTAGTCATTCGAGATTACTTTTGAAATCCTGTGCTGATTATTGGAGAGGTGTTTTTGTGTCTTGTATGGGTTTTACAAATAATTTTTTTCTATAAGATATTTTCTGGAATGAAATCTATATTTTAAATGTCTTGAATTGTCTTAATAGTATATGTTCTGTTTCTAACTCATGCTTGGAGAAAAGACTTCTGTTTCTCAATTTAAATTTTATTGATTCTCATTTTCTTTTTTAAAAATTATTTATTCTAATTTGTTATATATAACAGCAGAAGCATTTCAATTCATAGTACACATATAGAGCACAATTTTTCATGTCTGGTTGTATACAAAGTAGAGTGACACCATTCATGTCTTCGTACACGTACTTAGGGAAATGATGTACATGTCATTCCACAGTCTTACCTACTCCCATACCCTCTCCCATCCCTTCCCTCACTTTTGCCCTATCTAAAGTTCCTCCATTCCTTCCATGATCCCCTCATCCCCATTATGGATCACCATCCACATATCATAGAAAACATTTGGCATTTGTATTTTTGGGATTGGCTTATCCATTTACCTGCACTGAGGAGTGGGACAGCTGGGTCAAATATTGGTTCCATTCCAAGTTTTCTGAGGAATCTCTATACTGCTTTCCATATTGGTTGCACCAGTTTGCAGTCCCACCAGCAATGTATAAGTGGGCCTTTCTTCCCACATCCTCGCCAACACTTATTGTTGTTTGTATTTTTGATAGTTGCCATTCTGACTGGAGTGAGATTAAATCTTAGAGTAATTTTGATTTGCATTTCTCTAATTGCTAGAAATGTTGAACTTTTTAAATATATTTTTTGATTGATTGTATGTCATCTTCTGAGAAGTGCCTGTTCAGTTCCTTGGACCATTTGTTGATTGTGTTGTTTTTTTGGTGTTAAGATTTTTGAGTTCTTTATATGTCCTAGAGATTCGTGCTCTGTCTGATGTATGTGTTGAAAAAAATTTGCTCCCATTCTGTAGGGTCTCTATTCACCTCATTTTATTTGAATGTACAATACAAAAGAACAACAATAAAATCTTGTGGGGCATTCTGTTATGAGCTAGAGAATCTGTGGGTTTAATTTGAATTCACTGAAGATAGTGAAATTTCTAGATTCTTTTGCTGAGAATAAGCTTTTTAGTTTGAGTCCATCCCAATTACTGATTCTTGATTTTATTTCTTGCACTATAGGAGTCTTATTAAGGGAGTTTGGGCCTAATCCTACACGATGAAGATTTGGACCTATTTTTTTTTTTCTATTAGATGCAGGATCTCTGGTTTACTTCCTAGGTTCTTGATCCACTTTGAGTTGAGTTTTGTGCATGCTGAGAGATAAGGGCTTGGATTTCCATTTTTCCCAGCACCATTTGTTGAAGAGGCTATCCTTTCTCCAATATATGTTTTTGGCACCTTTGTCTAATATGAGATAACTGTATTTATGTGGGGTTTTCTCTGTGTCCTCTATTCTGTATCATTGCTCCATGAGTCTATTTTGGTGTCAATACCACTGCCATTTTTGTTACTATTGCTCTGTAGTATAGTTTAAGGTCTGGTATAGTGATGCCCCCTGTTTCAATCTTCTTGCTGAAGATTGCTTTAGCTATTCTGGGTCTCGTATTTTTCCAGATGAATTTTATGACTGCTTTTTCTATTTCTATGAGGAATGTCATTGGGATTTTTTTTTAAATTTTTTATTCAAAGTTGTTGTACTTATAATAGTAGTATGCATTATAATTCATAATAAACATATAGAGCATCTTTTTACATAACACTGTTTGTATACAATGTATATTCGAACCATTCAAATCTTCAATCATGCATTTAGGATAATGATATCCATCTTATTATACCACCTTTTCTTTTTTCCCCTCTCTATCCCTCCTTGCTCCCTTCCTTCCCCTTTCTCCCCTTTGACCTTTCTAGTGTTCCTCTAATCCTCCTATGTACCCCGACCCAGACCCAACACCACTGTGAATCAGCCTCCTTATATCAGAGAAAACATTCGGTATTTGGATTTTTGAGATTGACTAACTTCACTTAGCATTATATTCTCCAACTTCATCCATTTACCCGTGAATGCCATGCCATTATTTTATTCTCTTTTATTGCTGAGTAAAATTACATTGTGTATATGTACCACACTTTCTTTATTCACTCATCTACTGAGGGACATCTAGGTTGGTTCCACAATCTAGCTATTGTGAATTGTGCTGCTATAAACATTGAGATGGCTCTGTCACTGTAATATGCTGTTTTTAAGTCCTTTAGGTATAGACCCAGGAGTGGGATGGCTGGGTTATAGGGTGGTTCTATTCCCAGTTTTCCAAGAAATCTCCATACTGCTGTCCATAACGGTTGCACCATTTTGCAGTCCCACCAGCAATGTATGAGTGTGCCTTTTTCCCCGCATCCTCTCCAACATTTATTGTTGTTTGTGTTCTTAATAGCTGCCATTCTGACTGGGGTAAAATGAAATCTTAGAGTAGTTTTGACTTGCATCTCTCTAATTGCCAGCGATGTTGAGCATTTTTTCATGTATTTGTTGATTAATTGTGTATCTTCTTCTGAGAAGTGTTGGAATTGCATTAAATCTGCATAGAGCTTTTGGTAGTATGGTCATTTTGACAATATTAATTCTTCTATCCAAGAACGGGGGAGATCTTTCTACCTTCTAAGTTCTTCTTTAATTTCTTTCTTTAGTGTTCTATAGTTTTCATTGTAGAGGTCTTTCACCTCTTTCATTAAATTGATTCCCAAGTATTTAATTTTTTTGAGGCTATTGTAAATGGGGTAGTTTTCCTTATTTCTCTTTCAGAGGATTTGTCACTGATGTACCGAAATGTCTTTGATTTATGGGTTTTGATTCTACTTTGCTGAATTCATTTATTAGTTACAGAAGTTTTCTGGTGAAATTTTTTTTGATCTTCTAGGTATAGAATCATGTTGTTAACAAATAGTGATAATTTGAGTTCTTCTTTTCCTATCTATATTCCTTTAATTTCTTTCATCTGTCTAATTGCTCTGGCTAGAGTTTCAAGAACTATGTTAAATAAAAGAAGTGAAAGAGGGCATCCCTGACTTGTTCCTTCTTTTAGAGGGAATGCTTTCAATTTTTTCTCCATTTAGAATGATGTTGGTCTGGTGCTTAGCATAGATAGCTTTTACAATGTTGAGATATGTTCATGTTATCCCTAGTTTTTCTAGTATTTTGAACATGAAGGGGTGCTGTATTTTGTTGAATGCTTTTTCTGTATCTATTGAGACGATCATGTGATTCTTATCTTTAAGTCTATTGATGTGATCAATTATATTTATTGATTTCCGTTTGTTGAATCATCCTTGCATCCCTGGGACGAACCCCACTTGGTCAAGTTTCTCAAGCTATGGACAGGCTGCACAGCCTCAAGCACTGTGCCGGGTTAGTGGCTGCTGAGGAGAGGGGGGAGTTGGGACTTTTGGTACCTTGATATTGCTTCTAAGCCCCAGCCTATGTTCAAGCTGGGAGTTGCCCCAACCAAAGATGGCAACAAAGGTGTCCTAAGTTGGCTGCTTTCAGGTATGGGGTGTAAGGTCAGGTTGGGCCGGGTGGTGGCATTGAGCAGCGTGTTCAGAGATGCAGCTCTGTGGCCTGCAGTATTTTCCCCCCCCCCCCCCCCCCCCCCCCCCCCCCCCCCCCCCCCCCCCCCCCCATTGTGGCCTGCAGCAGCGGCTGTTTCTAGACCCAGTGTGCTGTCCCCAGGTGCAGACTACTGCATGTATGGGACTATGGCAGTGGTTGCAGTATCCCAAGATGGAGGTCACCAGGGGAGCTCCACGTTGGTAGGAGGGGGTCCACCTGGGAGTGGTGGCCTGAGTTCCTGCGCATGGTCTGCAGACAGGTGTCCTGCTTGGGAGCAGCAGCTGGGATTCCTGTGCTGATGGGCAGCCAGGAGTCCTGTGCAGGTACTGATGCCGGTGGTCCTGCTTGGGCACTCCAAGGTCCTGCATGGATGAGTGGCTGGGAGTCCTGTGATGACTCAGGCCTGGAGACCTGCATAGCACAGCGGCCATTATTTCTGCACAGGAGCATCTGTTGGGGGTTCTCTAAGCACTGGCAGAGAAAAGGTGTTCCCACTACTTGAATCCTAGGTCCCAGAGTTACACAGAATGCGGCCTCCCTCTAGCCTGTCATCTTGGATTCCCCATTCTCATTTTCTTGATGTTGGGAAATCTGGTTGATAAAAATTGTTTAAATTTGTAAAAGAGTGTCTATGTTTTATCTAAGTAGGCATCTGTTACTTTTTTGACAGATATGTTAACTTTCTGTCACTGTGATAAAAATACCAGAGATAATAAACTTATAAGGAGGAAATTTATTTTGGCTTACATTTTCAGAGATCTCAGTGCATGGTTAGTTATCTCCATTATTTTTGGGCCTGTATAGAGGGAGATCATCATGTTAGGGAGTAAGTCACATAGCAAGGCTGCTTACCTCAAGGCATCTAGGAAGCAAAGGAAAAAGAGGGGACTCAGCCAAAGAAAGGGGAGGAGGAAGAGGAAGGGATTGGTTCTCAATATCCCAGTCAAGGGCACACCCTAATTACCTGATTTCCTTCTATTAGGTCTATCTCTTGAAGGTTTCATCACCTCCCAATAGTGTCACGGGCTGGCAACCAAGCCTTTCATTGGTAGACCTTTGGAGGACATTTAAAATTCAAACGATAAAAGAATAGTATTTATTCAATTTCTAGAATACCTATATTCTAAAGTGCTTTAGTCTTTGTATATGGGGAAACAATGAATGTGTAAAGAAATAGGCAAAGGAAAATATATAGTAGATATTTGTAAAAAAAACAGGCAAAGTGATGGTGTACATTATACTCTTTTAGAAGTTCATCCCTTCACTCACAAGGAAAATCTTACCCAAAAGTGGTAAATCTTACTGAATATACAGTGAAGTTTCTATATCTGTGGGTTCTATATCTGCCTGTTTAACCAACTGCATATTGAAAATATTTGGAAAAATACATATGCTGAGCTGGACACTTATAATCCCAGTGTTTTGGAGATGAGGCAGGAGGATTGTAAATTCAAAGCCAGCTTCAGCAAATTAGTGAGGCCGTGAGCAACTTAGAACCTGTCTCCAAATGTCAAAAAACAAAAGGAAAGAAAACACAAATGGGCTAAGGATGTGGCTCCATGGTTAAGCACCCTGTGTTGTTCAATCCCTGGTACAAAAACAAAAACAAAGCAAAATAACAAAAACAAAAACAAAGTGTACTGAGCATGTACAGACTTTTTTCTTGTCATTATTTCCTAATCATTACATAAGTAATCTAGAGATTGTTTATGTTGGGATGTATAGGTTACATGCAAACATGACATTGTTTTCTGCAAAGGACTTGAACATCTGTGGATTTTGATATTGGTGGGGAGTCCTAAAACAAATCCCTGTGGATACTGAGGGACAACCACTTAACCTCTTCTGTTATCTTATTAGCCAGGCTGGCCTGTGTGTTTTACTTTACAAACAGTAGCTAGGGGGTTTAATAATATGTATCTAACTTATCACAGTTTATCTTCAAATAAAATTATAGTACTTCACATATAATATTAGAGCCTCATAACATTTTATCTCCAATTTATCTAGGTTTTCATCTGGAATCATTTTCCTTAGCTGAAAGAACTTCCTTCAAAGTTTCTAATACTGGTCTACTGCCATTTACTTTTTTTTTTTTTTTTTTTTTTTTTTTTTTTTTTAGCTTTTGTGTATTTGGAAAGGTCTTCATTTTCACTGAGTGTAGAATTTCCAGTGATAGAGTGTTTTTTCTTTAATTACTTTTAAAGCATTGCTTCATTGTCTTCTGACTTGTATTATTTCTATTGAGAAATCAGTGGTATTTCTTTGTTTTCTTCTGTGTAATGCTGTTTTCGCTGGCTGCTTCTGGGATTTTTTTCCCCTTTATCATTAGTTTTCAGCAATTTGTGAATTTGCCTTTGGGTTCTTTTCTTCATAGGTACCCTGCTTGTTGAGCTTCTTATAGTCATTTGTTTTATTAAAATAAAATCTAAAAAGTGATCTGCTCTTTTTATCCAAATATTTCTTTTGTTTGAATGATTGATGATTGATTGATATATTGATTTAGTGGAATTGGGAGGAGGGAATGGAGGGGAGTAGAGGGTGATACCCAAATGATACAATTATATTTGAGGTGAATAAAATAAAATTGATGGAGGTGATGAATACAAATATCTGTGAATATGAGAAAAATATTGAATTGCCACTTATGTTTTTCAACTGTACTGAAATATTTTTATGAGTTCACTTTAGTTATGTATAATATTAGGGTTCATTGTGACATAAGTATATAAGCATGGAATATAATATGCTCTAATTTAGTCCCTAGTACTTCCCATTTCCCTTCCTTCCTTCCTACCCCTGTTCTCTTTCCTGTACTCTACTGATCTTTCTTCTAGTTATTTATAGTTTTATTTAAAATTAGTGTCTTGTGGATATACATAAACATGAGATTCACTGTGGTATATGCATATACATACATAGGGAAGTTAGGTAAGATTAATTCCACTGTTCTTGTATTATCTGATCCTCTTCCCACCCTCTCAATCCTCTTTCTCTCCTCTCTTCTATTTTCATGGAATTCCCCCTGCCATTCTTTTTTCTTTTTCTCTTATTTTGGTCTAGCTTCCACATATCTAAGAAAACATTCAACCTTTGACTTTGTGGGTCTGGCTTATTTCACATAGCATGTCGGTCTCCTGTTCTATTTACTGGAAAATGTCATAATGTCATTGTTTTATGGCTGAGTAATAGTCTATTGTGTATATATACCACATTTTCTTTATCCATTCATTGTTATCTAATACCTAACTTGGTTCCACAGCATGACTATTTTTTTTTTTTTTTTTTTTTTTTGGGTACTGGGGATTGAACTCAGGGGCACTTGACCACTGGGCCACATCCCCAGCCCTTTTTTGTATTTTATTAGAGACAGGGTCTCACTGAGTTACTAAGGGCCTCGCCATTGCTGAGGCTGGCTTTGAACTTGTGATCCTCCTGCCTCAGCCTCCCAAAGTGCTGGGATTACAGGCGTGCGCCACCGCGCCCAGCAGCATGACTATTTTGAATTGTGCTGCTATAAACATTGATGTGGCTACATCCCTTATAGCTTGTTGATTTGAGATATTTTGGATATATACTGAGGAATGGATAGCTGTTTCATATGGTTATTCCATTTCTAGTTTTTTGAGGAATCTCTTTACTGCTTTTTAGAGAGCGCTCTGCTTCACACAGACAGAATATATGCTCCAAAGGCGTGCCCTGAGAACCCACCTCCACCAGCCATACACTAACTGCACTAATTTGCAGTCCTACCAACAATGTCTTAGTTTATCTTTTCCCCCACATCCTCACCAGCATTTATTATTATTTGTATTCTTGGTAATTGCCAGTCTGTCTAGAGTGAGCTGAAATCTGAGCATAGTTTTGCTTTGTATTTCCATGATTACCAGAGATGTTGAACATTTTTTCACATTTTTATTGTGCGTTTGTATTTCTTCCTTTAGAAATTCTTTTGCCCATTTCTTATTAGTTTTTTTTTTTTAGTTCTTTGTGTATTCTGGATATTAATTCCCTGCCTGAGAAGCAGGTGGCGACGATCTTCTCCCATTCTGTGTGTTCTGTCTTCACGTTTTTAATTGTTTTCTTTGCTATGCAGAAGCTTTTTAATTTGATGCCATACCACTGTTGATTCTTGGTTTCATTTCTTGTGCTTTAGGAGTCTTATTCAGGGAATTGAAGCCTGTGCCAATATGTAGTAGTGTTGCCCCTATGGTTTCTTCTAGAATTACAGAGTTTCTGGTCTTTGACCCACTTTGAGATGACTTTTGTGCAGGATGAGATATAGAGATCAAATTTTATTCTTCTCCTTATGGATATCGAGTTTTCCCAGCATCATTTTTGTTACAAAAACAACCTTTTCTTTAACATATGCTGTTAAAACCTTTGTCAAGTATCAGATGATTGTATCTATAGAGGTTTTTCTCTTTGTATTTTATTCTGTTCCATTTGTCTTCATGTCTGTTGTGGTGCCAATACATGCTGTTTTTGTTACTAGACCTCTGTAATATGACTTGAGGTCCAGTATTGTGATTCCTTTAGCATTACTTTTCTTGCTTTGGCTATTCTGGGTCTTTTATTCTTCCAACTACATTTCAGAACTGTTCTTTCTAGTTCTGTTAAGAATATCATTGGTATTTTGATGGAGATTACGTTGAATCTTTTAATGCTTTTGATAATGTTTTATTCAGCTTTTTTGTTTCTATGACCAACAGACCTGACAAGAACAATTTTAGAGCTAGAACAGTTTATTTAGGTTTCACGATTTCAGAGGTCTCAGTCCACAGACAGTTGACTCCATTTCCTGGGGCCTGAGGTTAGGCAGAATATCATGGAAGAAATGTATGATGAAAGAAAGGATCTGGGAATATGGTACTAGGAAGGAGGAAGGGAGAGAGAGAGAGAGAGAGAGAGAGCGTGCGAGCATGCCCTCGAGAGCACTATGCTTCACACAGACAGAATATATGCCCCAAAGGTGTGCCCCGAGAACCCACCTGCTCCAGCCATACACTATCTGCCTACAGTTACCACCCAGTTAATCCCTATCAGGAGATTAATGTACTGATCAGGTAAAAACTCTTATAACCCATTCATTTAGCCTCTAAACTTTCTTTTATTGTCTCTCACATGAGCTTTGGAGGACACCTTATATCCTAACCATAGCTGGTAGTATCCCATTTTGATAATATTAATTCTGTTAATCCAAGAACATGGGAAATTTTTGCATCTTCTGAGGTTTTCTTCAATTTCTTAAGTGTTCTGTAGTTTTCATTGTAGAGGTCTTTCATCCCTTTAGTTAGATTTATTCCCAAGTATTTTATTTAGTGAGTGGGATGGTTATCCTGGTTTCTTTCCTAGGCAATTCATTATTGGAGAATAGAAAGGTGATTGATTTATGTATATTGATCTGTATCCTGGTACTTTGCTGAATTTGTTTAGTAGCTCTAGAAGTCTTCTGGTGGAGTTTATGTTTATTTGTTTGTTTTCTAAATATAGGATCATATCATCATCAAACAAAGGTAATTTGACTTCTTGATTTTCTATTTGTATCCCATTAATTTCATTTTCTTTCCTGATTACTCTGGCTACAGTTTCAAGAATTAGATTGAATAGGAGTGAGAGTGGACATATACTAGCAAGTTGTTCCTGATTTTAGAGGAAATGCTTTTGAGTTTTTACTCCATTCAGTATGATGTTGGCTTTGGTCTTGTCATTTATAGTCGTTACAATGTTGAAATAAATTTCTTCTGTCCCTAGTTTCTCTAGTGTTTAAAACACAAATGGATGCTAGACTTTGTCAAAATGTTTTTTCCAGCATCTACTGAGGTAATCATGTGATTCTTATCCTTAATTATATTTATGCAGTGAATTACATTTATTGATTTGCATACATTGAACCAACCTTTTATGCCTGGGATGAATCTCACTTGATCTGTCTTCTTAATGTGTTTTGTCAACATTAAGAATTTTTACAACTATCTTCATCAAGGATATTGGTCTGACATTTTCTTTCCTTGATGTGTCTTTGTCTGGTTTTGGTATCAGGGTGATACTAGCTCCATAGAATGAATTTGGTAGTGTTCTTTCCTTTTCTATTTCTTGGAATAATTTGAGAAAGATTGGCATTAGTTTTTCTTTAAAGATCTGGTAGAACTTGGCTGAGAATCCATTCAGTGCTGGGTTTTCAATTGAAAGGCTTTTAGTAGCTGCTTCATTTTCATTACTTGATTTGGTTTGTTTTTAAGTTTTTTGTATCCTCATGGTTCAAATTGGGTAGGTCATGTCTCTAGGAATTTTTTACCATATTTGAGATTTTTTATTTGCTTATAAATTTTTTTTTCAAAAAAAATTTTGTAGTTGTAATGCACACAATGCCTGTATTTCATTTGTTTATTTTTATGTGGTGCTAAGGATCGAAACCAGTGTCTCACACATGCTAGGCTAGCTCTCTGCCTCTGAGCTACAGCCCCTGATTATAAATTTTTAAAATTTTTCTAATGATTCTCTGGATTTCAGTAGTGTTTATAGTGATATTTTCTTTGTCATCTCTAATTTTGTTAATTTGCATCTTCTCTTTCTTTTGGTTAGTTTAACTAAGATTTTATTGATCTTGTTTATTCTTTCAAAGTACTAACTCTTTGTTTCTTTGAGTCTTTGTATTTTTTTTATTCACAATTTTGTTGATTTGACTGATTTTAATTATTTCCTATTTTCTGGATTTTGATGTTAGTTTATTCTTTTGTAGGACTATGATTTGTAACATTAGAATTCGCTGTGGTTATTTTTCTATTTTTTTGGTTTAGGAACTCAGTGCCCTAAACTTTCCTCTTAGAACTGCCTTCATACCATCCCAGAGATTTTGATGTTGTATCACTATTCTCACTTGTTTCTAACAATTTTTTAATTAATTTCATGATTTTTTAAGGCTCTTCATTCATCTTTCAAAAGTATATTATTTAGCTGGGTATGGTGGCACATGCTTGTAATCCACTGACTGGGGAGGTAAGGCAGGAGGATTACAAATTTGAGGCCAGCCTCAGCAATTTAGCAAGGCCCTAAGGAACTTGGTGAGACCCTGTCTCAAAATAAAAAAATAAAAAGGACCCCTGGGTCCAATCCTCAGTACCCCCTTCCCTCCAAAAAAAGAAATGTATTTTTTACTCCCCAAGTGTTAGAGTGGTTTCTCTTTTTACTTTTGTTGATTTCTAATTCCATTCCATATTTATCTGATAGGTTGAAAGGAATTATCCTTTTTTGTTGTTGTTGTTGTTATTTGCTAAGATTTGCTTCATGGCCTGAAACATGATCTACTTTAGGAAATGTTCAATCTTCTCTTGAGAAGAAAGTAAATTCAGTTGTCAATGGATGCAGTATTATATAGATGTTCATTTGGTCCATTTGATTAATAGTATTTTTTAGTCCTTAAGAATCTTTACTTAGTTTATGTCTGAATGACTTATCTAGTAGTGATAATGTTAAAATCAGTATTGTAGTATTGTGATCTATTTGATTCTTTATATTGAGGTTTTGTGTTTACAAATACATTTATTTGAAACTATTTGCCATTGTTCCACAGGTCAGTTGATCTTTGTTCATTTTTTAAAAAATATTTATTTATTTGCTTTAGTTGTACACAATGCAGTTTATTTTTATGTGGTGCTGAGGATCGAACCCAGGATGCGCGCGTGCTAGGTGAGCACTCTAGCGCTGAGCCACAATCCCAGCCCCCTTGTTCCTTTTTTGTCCTTTTTATTTTTCATTGCAGATAACTTTTATTGGTATATCTTAATGTTTATGGATCTGTTTTTACTCTGTGCCTAATCTGATGTTACACCTATCCATTGCATTTCTTAGTATTGAAATCATATTTTTTAGTTCTTAGCTGTTCCATTTTTTTATATCCATTTAATTTCTCATTGAATTTTGTTTTATAATCTTACATACTCTGATAATGACTGGCTTGATGTTCTTATCCCCTAATTTCATACTTTTATTACTTGGTCTCTTTATTGACTGATTTCTTTTCCTGTTTATGGATTTTATTTTCCTGTTTTGGTGAATGTCTCTTGTAATTTGTATTGGATAATGGACATTATGAATATTGGTGAATGTCTAGGTATTATTGTCTTCCTTTTTAAAAAAAGTTTAATTTTATTTTGGCATCAATTTACTTTCTAGTGGAACAGCTTGATTTTATTTATGTTTTTTGATACTGAGTATTGAACCCAGAGGTATTGTACTACTGAGCTGCATCTACAGCCCATTTTGGTTTTTATTTTGATGCAGGGTCTCATTAATTTTCCCAGATGGCCCCAAACTTGTGATCCTCTTTCTTCAGTCTCCCAAATAGCTAGGATTAAATGCATGGACCACCATGCCCTGCTGCAGCTTGATCATTTGGGGATTATGAGTGTGGATTTAGAGCATTAATTATTTCTCTAGGAATAGTTTAGTTCTTTCTGATATTATCTTTCTCTGGTCATTATTGGATACTATGAATATTCAGTGAGACATAAAATGATAAGATCTCCTAGCTATTAAAAAAATGCTCTAGGGATTGTTAAGCTTGAAGATCTCTGGTAATTTTTTCCCCATAGTTTTCCTTGTATAGCCTCATGTAGTTTTGTTCCATGTGTGCATTGCTTTGAATTTATCCAAAGACTTAAAGGACTTTTCTGCTGCTATGACCAAAAGACCTGACAAGAACAATTTTAAGGAGGCAATGTTTATTTGGAGGCTCATGGTTTCAGAGATCTCATTACAAAGACAGCTGGCTCCATTCCTCAGGGCTCAAGGTGAGACAGAACATTGTAGTTGGAAGAGTGTGATAGAGGAAAGTGACTCAGGACATAATGATTAGGAAGCAGAAAGAGAGTGCTATTCAACAAGGACAAAATAGATAACCCAAAGGCACACCTCCAGTGGCCCACCTTCTCCAGCCATACCTTACCTGCCTAAGTTAACATCCAGTTAAATCCCTATCAGAGGATTAACATACTGAATTAATCATTTCATCTCTAAATTTCTTGCATTGTCTCAGACATGAGATTTGGGGACACCTGATTAGGTAGATTTCTAGAATTATTTTTCTCCACAACTCCCTTTTCTCTGGTATTGTGCTTGGCCAATTCCAGTGGTCTCACTTTCCTTGAATTCCAGTCACTCCTGGCTGCAAGGCTACAGTATTCTTGGACTTTTCTTCTCTGGGCTGAGAAGTTTGCCGCTAGACAGAAAACCAAGGTGAACACCTCCTTTGTTTTTCTTCTCTTAGAGATCACTGGTCTATGCTGCCTGTTTTCCCCTCTGTGAAATAGTTAATACATTTTATACAGGTGTCTAGTTGTTTATAAAGAAAGGGGAAGTTTGAATGCCAGTAACTCTTCTATGGCTCTGAGCTAAAGTCTAACTAAATTTATTGTACTATTTGTTATTGGGGGCGGGGGGTAATGTAGTAACAATAGGAAGAATGAAAGAAACTGGTCCTTTCTTCTCCTCTTTTGGCAATGGTAAAGAAAGAGAATATCTCTGGACTGAGGATAGCTCATCTTTCTTAGAATTGTATTTCTTAGTAGAATCCACATTATTATGATCAATAGAACTCTTCTCTTTTCTAGCTCAAGAAAGAGTTGTTAAATAGTTAAAGCTTGCAATGAGGAAAGGTAAAAAAGAGTGGTGAAAATAGTATCATTTTATTTCTGCTCTCATTTCAGGGAATAATTACCTTCTTTTTAAAGAAAGATAAAAAGGCATATTGTTAATCTATAATATAGTTGCTGATATTATCACTGTGTCACAAATTACTTTAGGCTTTCAGATGGCATAGCAAAGCCTACCCTGAGACAGCTGATGAAACTTTATTGGTCTAACTGATTGCCCCTTTCCAGGAATCACAGTATGGTCCTATTTTTAATGTGATTCCTTTTCATTTGATAGGATAAATAATCTAGAGGATATTTGTTCTTTGTATGTATAATATCTGATTTAAACCTCGTTTCTTTTTCTGGCTTATTGATATCTTTTACAAAACTTTTAATTTTCATTTATTGCTCCACTTTACATGTGTAAACTATAATGTGTTTCCTTGTATATGCTAATAAAAGTAAGTGAAGTCATTTAAACATGTCTATTTGTCTTTGAGATGATTTTTCATTAAATGTTAACTTTAACAGGGTAAGAAGGAGAGAAGAAAAATCATGATTTTTTCAAATATCCACAAATGAAAAAGAATATGCTGTATTGTTTTTCTATCTCTGAGTTCTTTCAATTCACATAATAATTTTTGGTACCAGTGATTGAACCCAGGGTACTTAACCACTGAGCCACATCCCCAGCCCTTTTTATTTTTTCCTTTGAGACAGAGTCTCACTAAGTTTCTTAGGACCTCACTAAGTTGCTAATGCTGGCCTTAAAACTTTTGGTCCTCTGGCATCAGCCTCCCAAGTCAATGGATTTACAGGCATGTGCTCCTGGGCCTGTCACGACAGGAATTTTTTTTTTTTTTTTGGACAATTCTTTTTTCTTTTTCTTTTACATACTGATAATCCAGGAGTTCTTTTTTCTTTTTTAATTTGTTCTTTTTAGTATATATGACAGTAGAGTGTATTTTGACATACCATACATACATGAAGTATAACTTCCCATTTTTTTCTTGTATACGATATGGAGTTACACTGCTCATGTCTTCATATATGAACATAGGAAAGTTATGTCTGATTTATTCTGTGCTCTTTCCTATTCCAATGCCTTCTCCTTCTTTACCCTCATTACCCACTGTCCAATCTGGTGAAACTCCACTCCCTGCTCCCTCCCAACCTATTGTGAGTTAGCATTTGATTATTAGACAGGACATTCGACTTTTGGTATTTTGGGATTGGCTTACTTCACTTAGTATGACAGTCTCCCACTCTATCCATTTACTGGCAAATGCCATAATTTCATTCTTTATACCTGAGTAATATTCCATTATGTGTATCTACTACTTTTTCTTTATCCATTCATCTGTTGAAGGGCACCTAGATTGGTCCCATAGCCTAAGTATTGTGAATCAAACTGCTGTGAGCATTGGTGTGGCTGTGTCATTGTATACACTGATTTTAAGTCATCTGGGTATATGCTGGGGAGTGGGATAACTGGATCAAATGGTGGTTCCATTCAAAGTTTTCTGAGAAGTCTTACACTGATTTCCAGAGAGGTCGCACCAGTTTGCAGTCCCAGCAGCAATGTATGAGTACCTTTTCCACCCACATCTTTGCCAACACTTGTTATTGCTTGTATTCTTGATAATTGCCATTCTGACTACAGTGACGAAATCTCAGTGTAGTTTTAATTTGCATTTCTTTAATCACTAGTGATGTTGAACATTTTTTTCATATTTGGTGACTATTGATATTTCTTCTTCTGTAAAGTGTCTGTTCAGTTTCTTTGCCCATTTATCAATTGGGTTACTTGTTTTTTTGGTGTTAGGTTTTTTGAGTTCCTTATATATCCTGGATATTAATGCTTTATCTACTGTATAGAGGGCAAAGATTTTCTCTCATCTGTAGGCTCTCTTTTTGCATTCTTGATTGTTTGCTTTTCTGTGAGGAAGATTTTTAGTTTGATTCTATCCCATTTACTGATTCTTGATATTATTTCTTCAACATTAGGAGTCTTATTGAGGAAATCAGTTCCTAAGCAAACATGATGTAGAGTTGGGGCTACTTTTTTTTCTATTAGGTGCAGGGTCTCTGTTCTAATACCTAGGTCCTTAATTCACTTTGCGTTTTTTGCAGGGTGAGAGATAGGAGTCTAATTTCATTTGCTCTGTATGAATTTTCAGTTTTCCCAGCACCATTTTTTGAAGAGGCTATCTTTTCTCCAATGTGTGTTTTTGGCACATTTGTCTAGTATGTGACAACTATATTTATGTGGTTGTCTCTGTGTCTTCTCTTCTGTACCACTGATCTGCATATATGTTTTGGTGCCAGTGTTTTTATTACTATGGCTCTGTAATATAATTTAAGGTCTGGTATTGTGATGCCTCCTGCTTCACTTTTCTTTCTTTCCTTTGGTTGTATACAAAGTATATTTACACCATTTGTGACTTCATACATGCACTTAGGGTAATAATATCCATCTCATTCTACCATCTTTTTTTTTTTCTTCTTCACCCTTTTGCCCCCTCCCTTCCCCTCTCTCCCCATTGGCCATTCTAGTGTTCCTCTAATCCTCCTATACTCCCCATCCCAACCCCACTGTGAATCGGCCTCCTTATATTAGAAAAAACATTCGGCATTTGGCTTTTAGGGATTGGCTAACTTCACTTAGCATTATATTCTCTAACTTCATCCATTTACCTGCAAATGCCATGATTTTATTCTCTCTTATTGCTGAGCAATACTCCATTGTTTATATATACCACATTTTCTTTGTCCATTCATCTACTGAGGGGCATCTAGGTTGGTTCCACAATTTGGCTGTTGTGAATTGTGCTGCTATAAACATTGATGTGGCTGTGTCCCTGTAGTATGCTGTTTTTAAGTCCTTTGGGTATAGACCTAGGAGGGGATAGCTGGGTCATAAGGTGGTTCCATTCCCAGTTTTCCAATGAATCTCCATATTGGCTGCACCATTTTGCTTTCCATATTGGCTGCACCATTTTGCAGTCCCACCAGTATGAGTGTGCCTTTTTCCCCACATCCTCGCCAACATTTATTGTTGTTTGTGTTCTTAATAGCTGCCATTCTGACTGGTGTGAGATGAATTCTTAGAGTGGTTTTGATTTGCATTTCTGTAATTGCCAGAGATGTTAAACATTTTTTCAAGTATTTGTTGATTGATTGTGTATCTTCTTCTGAGAAGTGTCTGTTCAGTTCCTTGGCCCATTTATTGATTGGGTTATTTGGTTTTTTGTTGTTAAGATTTTTGAGTTCTTTATATGTTCTAGAGATTAGTGCTCTATCTGACATGCATGTGGTAACAATTTCTTCCCAATTACTAAGCTCTCTATTCACCTCACTGATTGTTTCTTTTGCTGTGAAGAAGCTTCGTAAATATCCCATTTATTGATTCTTGATATTAATTCTTGTGCTATAGGATTCTTACTAAGGAACTTGGGGCCTAATCCAACATGTTGGAGATTAGAGCTTACTTTTTCTACTATTAGATGTAGTGTCTATGGTCTAATTCCTAGATACTTGATGCACTTTGAGTTGAATTTTGTGCATGGTGAGAGATAGAGGTTTAATTTCATTTTCTTGCATATGGATTTCCAGTTTTCCTGGCGCCATTTGTTGAAGAGGCTATCTTTTCTCCAATATAAGTTTTTGGTGCCTTTGTCTAATATAAGATAACTGAAATTATATGTGTCAGTCTCTGTGTCCTCTATTCTGTACCATTGGTCTACCAGCCTATTTTGGTGCCAATACCATGCTGTTTTTGTTACTATTGCTCTGTAGTATAATTTAAGGTCTGGTATAGTGATGCCACCTGCTTTCCTCCTCTTGCTAAGAATTGCTTTAGCTATTCTGGGTCTCTTATTTTTCCAGATGAATTTCATGACTGCTTTTTCTATTTCTATGAGGGATGTCATTGGGATTTTGATTGGTATTACATTATATCTGTATAGTGCTTTTGGTAATATCGTCATTTTGACAATATTAGTTCTGCCTATCCAAGAACAGGGTAGATCTTTCCATCTCTTAAGGTCTTCCATAATTTCTTTCTTTAGTGTTCTGTAGTTTTCATTATAGAAGTCTTTCACATCTTTGGTTAAGTTGATTCCCTTCCCAAGTATTTTTTTTTTTTTTTATGCTATTGTAAACGGGGTAGTTTTCCTCATTTCCTTTCCAGAGGATTTGTCACTCATATATAGAAATGCCTTAGATTTATGGGTGTTGATTTTGTATCCTACTACTTTGCTGAATTCATTTATGAGTTCTAGAAGTTTTCTGGTGGAATTTTTTTGGACTTCTAGGTATAAAATCATATTGTCAGCAAATAATGATAATTTGAGTTCAACTTTACCTATCTGTATTCCTTTAATTTCTTTCATCTGTCTTACTGCTCTGGCAAGCATTTCAATTACTATGTTGAATAGAAGTGGTGAAAGAGGGCATCCCTGTCTTGTTCCAGTTTTTAGAGGGAATGCTTTCAATTTTTCTCCATTTAGAATAATGTTGGCCTGGGGATTAGCATAAGTAGCTTTTACGATGTTGAGATATGTTCCTGTTATCCCTAGTTTTTCTAGTGTTTTGAACATGAAGGGGTGCTGTATTTTGTCAAATGCTTTCTCTGCATCCATTGAGATAATCATATGGTTCTTATCTTTGAGTCTATTGATGTAATGAATTCCATTTATTGATTTCCATATGTTGAACCATCCTTGCATCCCTGGAATGAACCCCACTTGATCATGTTGTATTATATTTTTTATATGTTTTTGTATCCATTTTGCCAGAATTTTATTGAGAATTTTTGCATCTATGTTCATTAAAGATATGGGTCTAAAGTATTCTTTTTTTGATGTGTCTTTGCCTGGTTTGGGGATCAGGGTGATATTGGCCTCATAGAATGAGTTTGAAAGTGCTCCCTCTTTTTCTATTTCCTGAAATAAATTGATGAGTACTGATATCAGTTCTTTTTTTAAAGGTCTTGTAGAACTTGGCTGTGTATCCATCAGGTCCTGGGCTTTTCTTGGTTGGTAGGCTACTGATGGCATCTTCTATTTCATCGCTTGAAATTGGTCTGTTCAAATTATGTATATAAAAAAATTATGTATATCATCCTGCTTTAGTTTGGGCAGATCATATGACTCTAGAAGTTTGTTGATGCCTTTGGTGTTTTGTATTTTGTTGGAGTACAAGTTTTCAAAATAATTTCAAATTATTTCCTGTATTTCTGTAGTGTTGGTTGTGATATTTCCTTTTTCATCACATATGTTAGTAAGTTCAGTTTTCTCTCTCCTTCTCTTTGTTAGCCTGGCTAAGGGTCTGTCAATTTTATTTATTTTTTTCAAAGAACCAACTTTTTGTTTTGTCAATTTTTCAATTGTTTCTTTTATTTCGATTTCATCAATTTCAGCTCTGATTTTAATTATTTCCTGTCTTCTACCACTTTTGGTGTTGGATTGTTCTTCTTTTTCTAGAGCTTTGAGATGTAATTTTAAGTCATTTATTTGTTGACCTTTTCTTCTTTTGAGGAATGAACTCAATGCAATGAACTTTCCTCTTAGAACTGCCTTCATAGTGTCCCAGAGATTTTAATATGTTGTGTCTGTGTTCTCATTCACCTCTAAGAATTTTTTAATCTTCTCTTTGATGTCATCTGCAACCCATTGTTCATTCATTAGCATATTATTTAGTCTCCAGGTGTTGGAGTAGCTTTTATTTCTTACCATTCATTTCTAATTTTATTCTATTATGGTCGATAGAATGCAGGGTAGTATCCCTATTTTTTGTATATTTTCTAAGAGTTGTTTTGTGGCATAGTATATGGTCTATTTTAGAGAAGGATCCATGTGCTGCTGAAAAGAAAGTGTATTCACTTGTTGAAGGATGAAATATTCTATATAAGTCAGTTAAGTCTAAGTTGTTTATTGTATTTTTGAGTTCTATAGTTTCTTTGTTCAGCTTTTGTTTGGAAGATCTATCCAGTGGTGAAAGGGGTGTGTTAAAGTCACCCAGAATTATTGTGTTGTGGTCAATTCGACTCTTAAACTTGAGGAGAGTTTGTTTGATGAACATGGATGCTTCATTGTTTGGGGCATATATACTTATAATTGTTATGTCTTGTTGGTGTATGGTTCCCTTGAGCACTATGTAGTGTCCTTTATTTGTTTTGATTGACTTTAGCTTGAAGTCTACTTTATTTGATATGAGGATAGAAACTCGTGCTTGTTTCCTCAGTCCATGTGAGTGGTAGGATTTCTCCCAGCCTTTCACCCTCAGCCTATGGATGTCTTTTCCTATGATATGAGTCTCTTGGAGACAGCATATATTTTGGTCTGTTTTTTTGATCCAATCTGCTACTCTATGTCTTTTGATTGGTGAGTTTAGGCCATTAACATTCAGAGTTGTTATTGAGATGTGTTCTGTATTCCCAGCCATTTTTGTTTATTTTTGGTTTTGAACTTGACATGGTTTCTCCTCTGATTGTTTTTTCCTTTAGTGTGATACCTCCCTCTGTCGATTTTTATCATTGTTTTCCTTTCCTCTTCATGGAATATTTTGCCAAGGATGTTCTGTAGTGCTGGCTTTCTACTTGTAAATTCTTTTAACTTTTGTTCATCATGGAAGGTTTTTATTTCGTCTTCAAATCTAAAGCGTAATGTTGCTGGTATAAGATTCTTGGTTGGCATCCCTTTTCTTTCAGAGCTTAGAATATGTTGTTCCATGATCTCCTAGCTTTGAGTGTCTGAATTGAAAAATCTGCTGTGATAAGAATTGGTCTCCCCCTGTATTTGATCTGATTCCTCTCTTTTTTTTTTTAATTTTTTTATTTTTATAATTTTTAATATGTTTTGCGGCCTTTAAAATTCTATCCTTATTCTGTATGCTAGGCATTTTCATTATAACGTGTTTTGGTGTAGATCTGTTGTAATTTTGTACATTTGGTGTCCTATAAGCCTGTTGTATTTGGTTTTCCAATTCATTCTTCATGTTTGGGAAATTTTCTGATATTATCTCATTGAAGAGATTGTGCATTCCTTTGGTTTGAAACTCTGTGCCTTCCTCTGTGCCAAATCCTCTTAGATTTGGTGTTTTGATGCTGTCCCATACTTCTTGGATGTTCTGTTCATGGTTTCTTACTATCTTCATTGCGTGGTCAACATTATTTTCAAGATTGTATACTTTGTCTTCATTGTCTGAAGTTCTTTCTTCTAGTTGATCTAGTCTGTTGGTGATGCCTTCAATTGTGTTTTTTATTTAGTTAATTGTTTCCTTCATTTCAAGGATTTCTGACTTTTTTTTTTTTTCAGAGTTTCTATCTCTTTTTTGAAACAATCTTTTGCTACATGTGTTTGCTCTCTTATGTCCTTTTTGTAGTGATCAATTTTTGCCTGTATTTGCTCATTTAGGTCATTCTTTGATTCACGGATCATTTTAAGTATGAACCTTCTGAACTTCTTCTCTGACATTTCATTAACTTCGCTGAGCATGGGTTCTGTTATTGTAGCATCCTGGTTTGTTTGGGGGTACTTTCCTCTCTTGTTTTTTCATGTTGTCTATTTGCCTTACTTTCTTGCAGTGTAGATCTGAGATATTTCAGTTTCTACCCTATATTCTTATAATATCCTTGCAGGTTGTCTGTCTCTCCCCTTAATGTTGGGTGATTAGAATCTGCCATTGTCCCTCAAAGTATGCTACCTAGGGCTGGGTCCACTCCAGGTTGGTGTGGGTCGAACTGGTTCAGTCTGAGCTCCTGAGGTGGTCTGGGCCTGGTGGCACTCCTATGTAGGTCCTGGGGACTTTCCTTGGCCTGCCTGACCTCAAGCAGAGTTGGCGGGTCTGTCCTTGCTATCTCCTGCTTTGGGGCAGAGGTCTGCAGGACTGGCTGGAGCCTGAGCCTGGTGGCACTCTAATCTGCTTCATTTTTCTTACTAAGGATTGCTTTAACTATTCTGGGTGTCTTATTTTTCCACATAATTTCATAATTGCCTTTTTGGTTTCTATGAAGAATGTCATTGGGATTTTTTTTTTTTTTTTTTTTTTTTTACAACTCATAGTGCATATATTTAGTATCTTTTTACATACAACTGTTTGTATACAAAGTATATTCGTACAATTTAGGTCTTCAATCATGCATTAAGGAAAATGATATCCGTCTCATTCAACCACCTTTCCCCCCCCCTCCCCTCTTGCTCCCTCCCTTACCCTCCCTTCCCTTGACCATTCTAGTGTTCCTCTAATCCTCCTATGTACCCCATCCAACAATACTTTGAAATAGCCTCCTTATATAAGAGAGAACATTTGGTACTTGGATTTTTGAGACTGACTAACTTCACTTAGCATTATGTCTTCCAACTTCATCCATTTACCTGCAAATGCCATTAATTTATTTTCTTTTATTGCTGAGTAAAATTCCACTGTGCGTATATACCACATTTTCTTAATCCACTCATTTACTGAGGGACATCTAGGTTGATTCCACAACCTAGCTATTGTGAATTGTGCAGCTACAAACATTGAGATAGCTGTGTCACTGTAATATGCTGTTTTTAAGTCCTTTGGGAATAGACCCAAGAGTGGGATGGCTGGGTCATAGGATGGTTCCATTCCGAGTTTTCCAAGAAATCTCCATACTGCTTTCCATAACGGTTGCACCATTTTGCAGTCCCACCAGCAATGTATGAGTGTGCCTTTTTCTCCACATCCTCTCCAACATTTATTGTTGCTTGTGTTCTTGATGGCTGCCATTCTGACTGGAGTGAAGTGAAATCTTAGAGTAGTTTTGATTTGCATTTCTCTAATTGCCAGCGATGTTGAACATTTTTTCATGTATTTGTTGATTAATCGTGTATCTTCTTCTGAGAGGTGTCTTCTCAATTCCTTAGCCCATTTATTGATTGGGTTATTTGTTTTTTTAGTGTAAAGTTTTTTGAGTTCTTTATATATTCTAGAGATTAGTGCTCCATTGGGATTTTAATAGGAATAGAATTATATCTGTATAATGCTTTTGGTAGTATGGCTATTTTTACAGTGTTAGTTCTGCTTATCCAAGACCTTGGGAGACCTTTCCATCTTCTAAGGTCTTTTTCAGTTTTTTTTTCAACGTTCTTTAGTTTTCATTTTTGAGTTCTTTTACTGCTTTTGTTAGATTGCTTCTTAAATTTGTGTGTGTGTGTGTGTGTGTGTGTGTGTGTGTGTGTGTGGCTATTGTGAATGGGGTAGTTTGTCTAATTTCTCTTTCAGTGGAATTATCACTGATGTATAGGAATGCATTTGATTTATGAGTGTTGATTTTATATCCTGCTACTTTGATGAATTCATTTATTAGATCTAAAATGTTTTGGGTGGAATTTTTTTCAATGTTTTAAATATAGAATCATGTCATCAGCACATAGTGATATTTTGAATTCTTCTTTTCCTATTTGTATCTCTTTAATTTCTTTCTTGTGTTTAATTTTTCTGGCTAGAGTTTCAAGGACAATATTGAATACAAGTGGAGAAAGAGGGCATCCTTTCCTTGTTCCAATTCTTATAGGGAATGCTTCTATTTTTCTCCACTTAGAATGATATTGACATTGGGTTCAACATAGATAGCTTTTATAACATTGAGGTATGTGCCTACTATCCCTAGTTTTTCTTGTGTTTTGAACATGAAGGGGTACTGTATTTTGTCAAATTCTTTCTCTGTATCGAGATAATCATGATTCTTGTCTTTAAGTCTATTGATGTGATGAATTATATTTATTGATTTCCTTATATTGAACCAACCTTGCATCTCTGGTTTGAACCCCACTTGATCATGGTACAGTATGATTTTCATATGTTTTTGCATGTAATTTGCGAGAATTTTATTGAGAATTTTTACATCTATGTGCATCAGGGATATTGGTCTGCAGTTTTCTTTCATGTTTTGTTTCTTTGTTTGGTTTTGGTATCAGAGTGATCCTAGCTTCATAACATAATTTTGGAAGGGTTCCCTCCTTTTCTACTTCACGGTATAATTTTAGAAGTATTGGTATTAGTTCTTCTTGGAAGATTTTGTAGTACTCGGCTAAGACTCCATCTGGTCCTGGTCTTTTCTTTGTTGGTAGGCTTTTGATGGCATCTTCTATTTCATTGCTTGAAATTGTTCTGCTTAAATTGTGTATGTCCTCCTGATTCAGTTTGGGTAGATCATATGACTGTAGAAATTTGTCAATGTCTTCAAGATTTTCTATTTAATTGGAGTATAAATTTTCAAAATAGTTTCTAATTGTCTTCTGTATTTCAATTGTGTCCATCATGATATTTCCTTTTTCATAACAAACTTTAGTAGTTTGAGTTTTCTGTCTCTTTCTCTTCATTAGCATTGGTAAGGGTTTATCAGTTTTATTTATTTTTTCAAAGAATGAACTTTTTGTTTTGTCAATTTTTTCAGTTGTTATTTTGTTTCAATTTCATTGATTTTAATTATTTCTTATCTTCTGCTTCTGGTGTTGATTTGGTCTTCTTTTTCTAGGGCTTTGAGATGTTATGTTAGGTTTTTTATTTATCGACTTTCTGGTTTTTTTTTTTTTTTAGATTATTTATTTACTTATTCATAATGCACAAGTATATCATCTTTTTACATACAACTGCTTGCATACAAAGTATATAAGTACCATTCAGATCTTTAATCATGCATTTAGGATAGTGATATCCATCTCATTCAACCACCATTTTTCCCCCCTTTTCCCCCCTGCTCCCTCCCTTACCCTCCCTTTCCTTTGACCATTCTAGTGTTCCTCTAATCCTATGTACCCCCATCCAATCACACTGTGAACTAACCTCTTTATATCAGAGAAAACATTTGGTGTTTGGATTTTTGAGATTGACTAATTTCACTTAGCATTATATTCTCCAACTTCATCCATTTACCTGCAAATGCCATTATTTTATTCTCTCTTATTGCTGAGTAAAATTCCGTTTTGTATATATACCACATTTTCTTTATTCACTCATCTACTGAGGGACATCTAGGTTGGTTCCACAACCTTGCTATTATGAATTGTGCTGCTATAAACATTGAAGTGGCTGTGTCACTGTAATATGCTGTTTTTAAGTCTTTTGGGAACAGATCCAGGAGTGGGATGGCTGGGTCATAGGGTGGTTCCATTCCATTTTCCCAAGAAATCTCTATACTGCTTTCCATAGCGGTTGCACCATTTTGCAGTCCCACCAGCAATGTATGAGTGTGCCTTTTTCCCCACATCCTCTCCAACATTTATTGTTGTTTGTGTTTTTGATAGCTGCCATTCTGAGTGGGGTGAAATGAAATCTTAGAGTAGTTTTTATTTGCATTTCTCTAATTGCCAGAGAGGTTGAGCATTTTTTCATGTATTTGTTGATTGATTGTATATCTTCTTCTGAGAAGTGTCTTTTCAGTTCCTTAGCCCATTTATTGATTGGGTTATTTTCTTTTTTGGTGTAAAGTTTTTTGAGTTCTTTATATATTCTAGAAATGAGTGCTCTATCTGATGTGCATGTATTAAATATTTGTTCCCAATTAGTTGGCTCTCGATTCACCTCACTGATTGTTTCTTTTGCTGAGAAGAAGCTTTTTAGCTTAAATCTATCCCATTCAGTAATTCTTGGTAATAGTTCTTGCGCTACAGGATTCTTATTAAGGAACTTGGGGCCTAATCCGACATGTTGGAAATTGGAACTTACTTTTTCTATTAGGTGTATTGTCTCAGATCTAATTCCTAGGTCCTTGATCCACTTTGAATTGAGTTTTGTGCATGGTGAGAGATACAAGTTTAATTTCATTTTGTTGCATATGGAGTTCCAGTTTTCCCAGCACCATTTGTTGAAGAGGCTATCCTTTCTCCACTGTACATTTTTTGCACCTTTGTCTAATATAAGATAACTGAAATTATATGTATTAGTCTCTGTGTCCTCAATTCTGTACCATTGGACCACCCGTCTGTTTTGGTGCCAATACCATGCTGTTTTAGTTACTATTGCTCTATAGTATAGTTTAAAGTCTGGTATGGTGATGCCCCCTGCTTCACTTTTCTTGCTCAGGATTGCTTTGGCTATTCTTGGTCTCTTATTTTTCCAGATGAATTTCATGACTGCTTTTTCTATTTCTTTGAAAAATGACATTGGAATTTTGATTGGAATTGCATTAAATCTGTATAATGCCTTTGGTAGGATGGACATATTGACAATATTGACTCTACCTATCCAAGAGCAAGGTAGGTCTTTCCATCTTCTGAGTTCTTCTCTGATTTCTTTCTTTAGTGTTCTATAATTTTCTTTATAGAGGTCTTTCACCTCTTTTGTTAAGTTGATTCCCAGGTATTTTATTTTTTTTGATGCTATTGTAAATGGGGTCGTTTTCATCATTTCCCTTTCAGAGGCTTTGTCACTGATGTATAAAAATGCCTTTGACTTATGGGTATTGATTTTGTATCCTGCTACTTTGCCAAATTCATTTACTAGTTGTAAAAGTTTTCTGGTAGAGTTTTTTGGGTCTTCTAGGTATATTATCATGTCATCAGCAAATAGTGCTAATTTGAGCTCTTGTTTTCCTATGTGGATCCCTTTAATTTCTTTCGTCTAATTGCTCTGGCCAGAGTTTCCAGTACTATGTTAAATAGCAGTGGTGAAAGGGGGCCTCCCTGTCTTTTTCCAGTTTTTAGAGGAAATGCTTTCAATTTTTCTCCATTTAAGATAATGTTATCTCTGGGCCTTGCATAAATAGCTTTTATAATGTTGAGATATGTTCCTGATATTCCTAGTTTTTCTAGTGTTTTGAACATAAAGGGGTGCTGAATTTTGTCAAATGCTTTTTCTGCATCTATTGAGACAATCATATGATTTTTATCTTTAAGTCTATTGATGTGATGTATTATGTTTATTGATTTCCGAATATTGAACCAGCCTTGCATCCCTGGAATAAACCCCACTTGATCGTGGTGCACTATCTTTTTGATATGTTTTTGTATCCGATTTGCCAGAATTTTGTTGAGGATTTTTGCATCTATGTTCATTAAAGATATTGGCCTGAAGTTTTCTTTTTTGGATGCGTCTTTGCTTGGCTTTGGAATTAATGTAATATTGGCCTCATAGAAAGAGTCTGGAAGAGCTCCCTCTTTTTCTATTTCTTGAAATAGTTTGAAGAGCATTGGTATTAATTCTTCTTTGAACGTCTTGTAGAACTCAGGTGTAAACCCATCAGGTCCTGGACTTTTCCTTGTTGGTAGCTTTTTGATGACATCTTCTATTTCTTCGCTTGTAATTGATCTGTTTAAATTCTGTATAGCCTCCAGATCCAGTTTAGGCAAATCATATGACTCTAGAAATCTGTCAATGCATTCAGTATTTTCTATTTTGTTAGAGCACAAGTTTTCAAAGTAATTTCTAATTATATTCTGTATATCTGAGGTGTTCGTTGTGATATTCCCTTTTTCATCATGAATGTTAGTAATTTGAGTTTTTTCTCTTCTTCTTTTCGTTAGCATCACTAAGGGTCTGTCAATTTTGTTTATTTTTTCAAAGAACCAACTTTTAGTTTTGTCAATTCTTTGAATTGTTTCCTTAGTCTCAATTTTATTAATTTCTGCTCTGATTTTAATTATTTCCTGTCTTCTGCTGCTCTTGGTGTTGGTCTGTTCTTCTTTTTCTAGTGCTTTGAGGTGTGTTGTTAAGTCATTTATTTGTTGGTTTTTTTTCCTTTTAAGGAATGAACTCAGTGCAATGATTTTTTCTCTTACTACTGCCTTCATAGTGTCCCAGAGATTTCTATATGATGTATCTGTGTTCTCATTTACCTGTAGGAATTTTTTGATCTCCTCTTTGATGTCTTCTTCAACCCCTTGTTCATTCAGTAGCATGTTGTTTAGCTTCCAGTTGATGGAGTAGTTTTTCTTATTCCTTGTTTTGTCGTTGATTTCCAATTTCATTCCTTTATGGTCCGATAGCATGCAGGGTAGTATCTCTATTTTTTTTATATTTGCTGAGAGTTGCCTTGTGACATAATATATGGTCTATTTTGGAGAAGGAGCCATGTGCTGCTGAGAAAAAAAACGTGTATTCTTTTACTGCGGGATGAAATATTCTATATATGTCCGTTAAGTCTAAGTTATTAATTGTTTTAAGGAGGCCTACGTTTTCTTTGTTTAGCTTTTGTTTGGATGATCTATCTATTGTTGAGAGAGGTGTGTTGAAATCCCCTAGAATAACTGTGTTGTGGTCAATTTTACTCTTGAATTTGAGAAGAGTTTGTTTTTTGAATGCAGGTGCTCCATTATTTGGGGCATATAGATTTATGATTGTTATATCCTGTTGATGAATGCTTCCTTTAAGTAGTAAGAAATATCCATCTTTGTCCCTTTTGATTAGTTTTGGCTTGAAGTCTACCTTATTTGAAATGATAATGGAAACCCCTGCTTGCTTCCGTAGGACATGTGAGTGATAAGACTTTTCCCAGCCTTTCACCTTCAGTCTATTGATGTCTTTTTCTATGAGGTGTGTTTCTTGGAGACAGCAAATTGTTGGGTCATTTCTTTTAATCCATTCAGATAATCTGTGTCTTTTTAATGGTGAGTTTAGGCCGTTAACATTCAGGGTTATTATTGAAATGTGATTTTTATTCCCATCCATTTTTATTTGTATGATGATCTTTAGCTTGATTAGGTTTCTCTTCTGGTTGGTATTTCCCTTAGTTTAATATCTCCCTTTGTTGATTTTCGTTGTTATTTTTCTCTTCTTCTTCATGAAAAATTTTGCCCAGGATGTTCAAAAGTGCTGGCTTTCGAGCTGCAAAATCTTTTAACTTTTGCTTGTCGTGGAAGGTTTTTATTTCATCTTCGAATCTAAAGCTCAGTTTTGCTGGATATAAGATTCTTGGTTGACATCCCTTTTCTTTCAGAACTTGAAATATGCTATTCCAGGATCTTCTTGCTTTTACGGTCTGGGTAGAAAAGTCTGAACATAGTCTGATTGGTTTCCCCCTATATGTAATCTGCTTCCTTTCTCTTGTGGCTTTTAATATTCTCTCCTTGCTCAGTATATTAGGCATTTTCATTATAATGTGTCTTGGTGTGGATCTCTTGTGATTTTGTATGTTTGGTGTTCGGTAAGCCTCTTGAACTTGGTTTTCCCATTCATTCCTCAAGTTTGGAAAATTTTCTGTAATTATTTCATTAAATAAATTGTTCATTCCTTTGGCTTGAAACTCTGCCCCCTCCTCTACCCCAAGCACTCTTATGTTTGGTCTTTTTATGTTGTCCCATAATTCTTGGATGTTCTGTTCTTGGTTTCTTACCATTTTTACTGTGTAATCTAGATTTTTCTCTAGGGTATATATTTTGTCCTCATTGTCTGAGGTTCTTTCTTCCAAGTGATCTACTCTGTTGGTGATATTTTCGATTGAGCTTTTATTTTGGTTTATTGCTTCTTTCATTTCCGGAATTTCTGTTTGGATTCTCTTTAGAGCCTCTATCTCCCTATTGAAGTAATATTTTACTTCCTGTATTTGTTTATGGAGTTCTTTGTCAAAATGATCTTTTGCCATCTGTACTTGCTCCCTTATCTCATTTTTTAGTTCATTCTTAAGTTCCTCAAGCATTTGTCAAATGTAATTTCTAAATTTCATCTCTGTCATTTCACCAACTGTGCATGCCATGGAATCTACTGAGGAGGTATATTGATTTGTTTGTGCCACTTTCCTTCCTTGTTTCTTCATCTTGCTTTTATGTCTATTCTTCTTGCACTCTGGGACCTTGACTATTTTGATTTTACCTTAGAACCTTACGTTGCTCCGGTAGTACAATGCTATCAGATCCCCTTATATTTCCTTTACACTTTAAAATCAGACACTTTCTATTCAGAGAATCCCAGTTTGATCACAATGTACAGATTTAGTTAACCTAGATAGTGTTTCCAATTTAGTCTGCAAGCTTCTAATGGGGCTTTATAGATTCAAGTAATGGACACAGAGGTGATATGTTTAGTAAGAAGGAAGTGAGTGAACTGACTTGTTCTTTCTTAGAAAGTATGAAAAGAGAGTTCTATGGAAGTGGTTTAGTATCAGCAGATGAGAGAGGAAATAGTGAATGATTAGGTGGAAAGACCAATTTATATATAAACCTAATTTATGCAGCGGTTGAGAGAAGAAATAAAGAAAGATGGAGAAAAAGGAAAAAGAAAAAAAAGAAAAAAAAAAAAAAAAGGAAGAAAAAGAAAAAAGTGACCAAGGAGTACAAATTAGTATGAGAGAGAGTGAGTCTAGAAAATAGAGAATACACTATATATAACACCACTTTGCTATATATTTCAATTGTACTCGTTCAAAAAAAACCCAATTTCTGCGTATAACTTGTTTTTGCCTTTGTTGAGTATGCAATGGCAGGGTGTAAATAGGGAAGATGAAGGAAGAAGAAAAAATAAGTAAAAAGTAAGAGGGAAGAAAAGAAAAATAAGTAAAAAGTAAGAGGGAAGAAAAGAAATAAAGCAAAGAGGAGCAGAAGCAAACAAACACACTGTCAATCAAAACAAAACAAAACAAAAAAAAACCAGAAACTAACAAACAACCCCCCCCCAAGAAACAACAAAACAAACAAAAAAACAAACAAACAAAAACGTTGAAACCAGGAATAAGTCTCAAGCCAAATGGACCCTTGGAAGCCATTCTTATTTCCCTTCCAGATTAAGCCAATTGACTCGGAACATATCCAGTCAGCAATACTGTTAGTGGAGTCGAGGCTGCACCTTTGGCCCTTTGCAGAATGGCACAGTGGAAGAGTGGAGGGGGCTTATCCTCAGGATGAGCCCTGCGTTCAGCAGCAGGAAGCTGCCACTCTGGGCCCTGCAGGCCAGGCAAACTGGAGAATGGATCTCTCCTTCCCGCAGGCAGGCGGATGCCTACCTCTTGCTCTGGTCACCGCTGGGCGGGTAGCGGGGATTGGAGTTGGTGCTTCCCCAGGTCTGGCCCTGCGTGCAGCAGCAGGGAGCTGCCACTCTGGGCCCTTCAGGCCAGGCAAACTGGAGGCTGGATCTCTCCTTCCGGCAGTTGGGCGGATCCCTACCTCTTGCTCTGGTCACCGCTGGGCAGGTCGGGGGAGTGGAGGTGGTGCTTCCCCAGGTCTGGCTCTGCGTGCAGCAGCAGGGAGCTGCCACTCTGGGCCCTGCAGGCCAGGCAAAGTGGAGGCTGGATCTCTCCTTCCTGCAGGTGGGCGGATGCCTACCTCTTGCTCTGGTCACCGCTGGGCGGGTTGCAGGGAGTGGAGGTGGTGCTTCCCCAGGTCTGGCCCTGTGTGCAGCAGCAGGGAGCTGCCACTCTGGGCCCTTCAGGCCAGGCAAACTGGAGGCTGGATCTCTCCTTCCCGCAGGCAGGTGGATGCCTACCTCTTGCTCTGTCTGGTTTTCTTTGATGAATGAGCTCTATGCAGTCAACTTTCCTCCTAGCACTGCCTTCATAGTGTCCCAGAGATTTTGATATGTTGTATCACTGTTCATATTTACCTCTAAGTATTTTTTATTTCATCCCTGATTTCTTATCCATTCATCATTCAATAGCATATTATTTAGTCTTCAAGAGTTAGTGTAGGGGCTGGGGTTGTGGCTCAGTGGCAGGGTGCTCGCCTTGCACGTGTGCGGCCCGGGTTCAATCCTCAGCACCACATAAACATAAATGCATTGCATTGTATACAACTAAAGTAAATAAATAAATATTAAAAAAAAAAGAGTTAGTGTAGCCTTTGTTTTTTCTTTCGTGGATTTCTAATTTCATTCCATTATCATTTATAAGATTCAGTGTATTAACTCCGTCTCGTTTTTTGTATTTGATAAGAGTTGCTTTATGGCATAAGATATGGTCTGTTTTAGAGAAGGATCTATGTACTGCTGAAAAGAAAGTGTATTTGCTCATTGATGGATGCAATATTCTTTACATGTCTGTTAAATCTAAATTATTGATTATATTATTTCGTTCTATAGTTTTTTGTTTAGTTTTTGTTTGGAAGATCTATCTAGTAGTGAGAAAGTTGTGTTAAAGTCACCTGACATTATTGTGTTGTGATCTGTTTGATTCTTGAAATTGAGAATTGTTTGATGTATGTGGATGTTCCATTGTTTTGTACATAAATATTTATGATTTTTATATCTTGTTGATGTATGATTCCCATAAGCAGTATGAAATGTCCTTCTTTGTCCCTTCTGATTAACTTTGGCTTGAAGTCTTCTTTATCTGATATGAGTATGGAAACCTCTGCTTATTTATGAGATCCATGTGAGTGATATATTTTTCCCCATCTTTTTACATTCATTCTGTGGATGTCTTTGCCTATGAGGTGAGTCTCTTGGAGACAGCATATTGTTGGGTCTTGTTTTTTAATCCATTCTGCCAGTATGTGTCTAATGATTGATGAATTTAGGCCATTCATGTTTAAGATTATTATTTTTTTAAATTATTTATTTACTTATTCATAATGCACAAGTATAGCATCTATTTACATACAACTGCTTGTGTACAAAGTATATAAGTACCATTCAGATCTTTAATCATGCATTTAGGATAGTGATATCCATCTCATTCAACCAACATTTTTTCCCTTCCCCCCCCTTGCTCCCTCCCTTGCCCTCCCTATCCTTTGACCATTCTAGTGTTCCTCTAATCCTATGTACCCCCATCCAATCACACTGTGAACTAACCTCCTTATATCAGAGAAAACATTTGGTATTTGGATTTTTGAGATTGACTAATTTTACTTAGCATTATATTCTCCAACTTCATCCATTTACCTGCAAATGCCATTATTTTATTCTCTCTACATTGCTGGTGGGACTGCAAAATGGTGCAACCGCTATGGAAAGCAGTATGGAGATTTCTTGGGAAAATGGGAATGGAACCACCCTATGACCCAGCCATCCCACTGCTGGGTCTGATCTCAAAAGACTTAAAAACAGCATATTACAGTGACACAGCCACTTCAATGTTTATAGCAGCACAATTCACAATAGCTAGGTTGTGGAACCAACCTAGATGTCCCTCAGTAGATGAGTAGATAAAGAAAATGTGGTATATATACAAAATGGAATTTTACTCAGCAATAAGAGAGAATAAAATAAGATTATTATTTAGATTTGATTGTATTCTCATCATTTTGGTTCATTTCTAATTTTTAATTTGAATTAGTTTTCTCCTTTGATTGACTATATTCCTTTAGTGTAGTTCCTCTCTTTGCTGATATTCACTTTTTTATTCCATTTCATCTTTTTTGAAATATTTTTTAAATATTTATTTATTTGCTTTAGTTGTACACAATGGGTTTTTTATTTGTACGTGGTGCTGAGGATCGAACCTGGGCCACGCACGTGCTAGGCGAGCGCTCTACCACTGAGCCACAACCCCAGCCCTTTATTTCATCTTAATGGAATATATTGTTGAGAATATTCTGAAGTGTAGGCTTTGTGAATACTTTTAATTTTTGTCTTATCATGGAAGGTTTTTATTTCATCTTCAAATCTGAAGCTTAGTTTTGCTGTATATAGGATTCTTGGTTGGCATCCATTTTCTCTCAGAGCTTGGCATGTCTTATTCTGGGATCTCCTGGCTTTGGTGCTCTGGGTTGAGAAAACAGCTGAGATCTGAATTAGTTTGCCCCTGTACATAATCTGATATTTTTTTCTGGCACCCTTTAAAGTTCTCTCCTTATTCTGTATGCTAGGCATTTTCATTACAATGTGTCTATATGGGTCTGTTGTAATTTTGCACATTTTGTGTCCTGTAAACCTCTTGTATTCCATTTTCCATTTCATTCTTTAGATTTGGGAGATTTTCTGTTATTATTTCATTGAAAGGATTGTGCATACCTTTTGTTTTATCTCTACACCTTTAGCTATCCCGATAGTCTCAAATTTGGTCTTTTTATGTTTTCCCATAATTGTTGGAAGGTTTTTTTGGGGGAGGGGGGACCAGGGATTGAACTCAGGGGCACTTGACCAGTGAGCTACATACCCAGCCCTATTTTGTATTTTATTTAGAGACAGGGTCCCAATGAGTTGTGTAGGGCCTTGCTGAGTTGCTGAGGCTGGCTTTGAACTCACAGTCCTCCTGCCTCAGCCTCCTGACCTACTGGAAATGTGTGCCACCTTGCCCAGCTTGAAGTTCTTTCCATGGTTTCTTTCTTTCTTTCTTTTTTTTTTTTTTTTTTTTTTTTTAGTTGTAGGTGTACAAAATAGCTTTATATTTATTTATTTATTTATTTATTTATTTTATTTATTTTATGTGGTGCTAAGGATTGAACCCAGAGCCTCACACATGCCAGGCAAACTCTCTACCACTGAGGCACAACCCCAGCCCCCTGCATGGTTGCTTAACATCTCCTCTCCATATCAACTCTATTTTTAATATTATAGATCTTTGAATTGGGTAAAGGGGAGGGTTGGGAGGTATAGGAAAGATGGTGGAATGAGATGTACATCATTACTCTAGGTACAGGTATGATTGCTCAAATGTGTGTCTCTATAATGTGTACAACCAGAGAATTGAAATGTTGCACTCCATTTGTGTACAATGAATTGAAATGCATTCTGTTGTTGTGTACAACTAAGTAGAACTAATTAAAAAAATAACTACAAAAATAAAAGATTATATATTTTGTCTTCATTGCCTTAAGTTCTGTCTTCTAAGTGGTCTAGTCTCTTGGTGATACTTTCTATTGAATTTTCAATTTGGTTTATTGTTTCCTTCATTTCAAAGATTTTCTTTCTTTTTTTTTTTTTCAGAATCTCTATTTCTTCCACTGTGGTATCAATGGATTTTGTTATTGGAGTATCTTGGTTTTCTTGGGGTCATTTGTTCCCTTGCTTTTTCATGTTGCTTGTGTGTGTACCCATCTAATAATATGGTTCTTAGGCTGCAGAGTTTCTATCCTGTGGACTTATATTGTCCCTGAAGGTTTCCAGTACCTCATTGTTTAGGGGAAAACAAATAATAACAACCAATGCAAATAATTTACATCATTAAACCAAATAGTTCCTACTATGATGTCTACAGTGTTAATTAAAACAATAAACAGAAATGATATGGTCAGTTATTGCCTTTAATAAAAACAAGAAGTTTTGAAAATAGTTCACATTTTCAAATGGTGGACAGGGAGAAGACAGAATGATGTAGGATGTATTGATTATGAGTGAGGAGGAGAGAAGATAGAAGTTAAAGATGCAAGGAAGAGTGAAGGAGAGAACAATAGAGATTGGCTGTTAGCAGAAGAAAAGCAAATCAAGGGAAACAGGAGAATGCAAAAATTTTAAAAAATAAAAATACAAAATTAAAATATACTAATCAAACATCTTTATTCACAAAAAACTAATCTATGTAAAATACTTCATGTAAGATACTTTGCTTCAAAAATGCTAGAGGTACAAACAAATAAAAACAGGAAACTGTATGAATATTCATGTACCATGAAGTTTGCAATGAAACAGTAAATAAGAATTCAAAAAAAAGAAAAGAAAAAAGAATAAAATCCTGATGAACAGTTAAAGAATTTTTTTTTTTTTTTTTTTGAGTCCAAAATATTCTCAGGTTCTCTTGTCAACAGTTTTAGGTGGGGCCTTCTGGAGTGTGATGCTCCACCCTCTGGATTGCTGGAGTGAGAGAGGTAATCCCATAGGCAGAGTTCCTGGAGGCAGGGTTTAGGCTTAGGTGGGCTCCAGGCTTTTCACTGAATGATAATTGGTCTGAAAATTTTAAATCAGCTTACCTCCATGCCCAGTAGTTGCTGGTCCATACTGGAAGACTTTACCCTAGGGATCTCCCCTGGCTTCTACTTATATATTAGGGGAGCCAATTCTTAGTCCCCTATGTCACCTGCAGATCCCACATTTTCTGGTCTTGGGTTTAGTCTCTAAACTGTTTGTCCTGCCCTGCTCTTCCAAGTTCCTGGACAGTTGTGTCTCTCCCAGCAGGATCTGCAAGCATTCGGATTAGAGGGGAAGGCATAGAGCCTGTGGGGCTTTGGCAACCAGTTGTAAATCTCTCTCCATGTTTGATTTTCTTATGGTCACTTAAGTACACTCCATGTTGTGCAGCTTGTGTTTACTGGTCTTGTATTTTCAGCCAAACTCAGGTTTGCTAGGAATCAGCTTTCTCAGTTGCTGGATCCCCACACCACAGCTGCAAAATGATTCCTTCCTTTGTCCTCAACAAGCCTCCAGGAGGGATGGCAGCTTCTTTACCCACACACAGATACCATGCAGTGTGTCCTTCAGCTTTATTGGGCAATGTCCTTGGTCTCAAAATTCTCACTACCCAGACATGCCTTAGGCCTCCCAAAAAATGCAGATTTCTTTAATTCACTTATCCCTCTACAATGGTCATGGAGGGATGTCCCTGGCTAGAACTTCTGGTTTGGCTGTGGCAGTAGCTGTGACACTGGGAATTTTTTCCTTATTTTATTATATCCAACCTTCTGTGTCCCTGGTCTACTTTGAATATCCAGTTTTAGCTTCAAGTATCTCCCCCACCACACCCCTTTTGTTCACCCAACTTGTGGAGAAACTGCCTGTCTGCTTTCTTAATTTCATGCCATGGAGCAGCCAAGAACGTGACTTCACTTCCCCTATTCCACAATCTTGGACCTCACCAGTATAAACTTTTAGGTGATAAAGTAACAGATGTATTTAGTATGATGTCAGAGATGGGGGAGGTTATAAGAATATATTACGCAACATAATATGTTTAGTATACTGTTTTTTTTTTTGTGTGTGTGGAGGGAGGTGGTTCCCTCATGACTCCCATCCCCTGGGCTTGTCCAGAGTTGGGAGTGCTGGGTGCAGAGTTTTCTCTTATAGACCATAATAGCTACATACACTTATTGCTTTATTCATTCTCCCCTTTGGCCCAGGAAATCTTACCTGCATGAGTATGCATATGTGGTATATATATTGTCTATCTTTTAATTAAGAGGGGAAAATACATATTATTTTTATTACATTGGCACAAAGAAACACAAAACACATGACTAAGATTGCCTGTTTGGCGGTGGTGGGAGGGTGCAGTCTAAAGGGGAACTCAATGGAAGAGAACAGGGATGGGAGTGAGACTTCTCGTACATCTTCTTGCATTTTCATTTTTAAATAATAGGAATTTATTTTGAAATACAATGATTAATGTTTAAAAGATTGTTTTTCTTATAGTTTTTAATAAATATGGAGTATCACATGTCTGCAAGCACTACCAATTACATTTTTACACTTATTGTTTTTGTAAAAAGCATCAACTGTGTGGAGGATACTGTGATAAAGTGGCATCTAATTTTTTTCTTCAGGTACTTACATTTAGTAGGCAAATGAGAATATGAGATAATCATGATGAAATACTAAATGTTGTTAGAAAGGCACAAAGTTCACTGGCAAATTAAGTGAAAATATAAGGTAGGTGATATCATTTGAATTGAATTTTGGGGAATTAATGAAAATGGGGGAAGTTAAGAGAATTTTATATAAGTATTATCATAGGCACAAACAACAAAGAATAGGACTTCCAGTAGTCTTGACTTTGAAAAGCAATAATGCTCTTCAGTATACAATATAGTTGGATCTTGTATAATGTTTCAAGAAATGAAAATGTTTTAATGCAAGCAAATTTTTACTACCCTATTTGTCATCTGTCACATTTCCATTGAAATAACTTTGTGGAAAAAGATACAATGTCAATAGCATCTGAACTAGGAATAAGAACATTTTGTGAAATTTTAAAATAGCTTTTTATTTTGATACATTTTTACAGTTATAGAAAAGTTGCATGATTACTTATATATTTCTTATTTAATCTTTTCTGTATCATTTGAGTGGAAGTTGGAAGCATTATGCTTCTTCACCACAAATACATTATTGTATATTTCTTAAGAACAAGAACATTCTCTTCGTGACTATGGTATAATTATCAGAACCAGGAAATTTTCATTTTTAAATGTTGATAATTACATAATAACACTTAAAAACTATGTTCTCCTTAAGTCCAGGATCAATTCCAGGTTCACACATTTCATTTAGTTGTCTTGTCTCTTTTTTTCTGAAACTATTCTTTATCCTTTCTTTATCTTTCTTGGTCTTGACCTTTTGTTGAGGAGTAAAGAACATTTGTAGATGACCTTTAACTTGAAGTTGTCTGATGTTTTCTCATGGTTATATTCACATTATCATTTTTGACAGTACTTTAGCTGTGATCCTCTATCTTCTAAACATAGTATCAAGTGTGTGATTTTGGTTTGTTTCTATGTTAGCTTTTGTCACTGTGATGAAAACATCTGACTACAACAGTTAGACACATATAACAAATTAGAATAAATAAAATAAAATAATTAAAAAAGAAAAAAGAACAATTTAGAGGAGGAAAAGTGTATTTGGGGCTCACAGTTTCAGAGATATCAGTCCATGGTTCCTGGGCCCTGTTGTTTGCATCTGTGGCAGCACAGTATATCATAGTGGGAATATGGGGCAGAATAGACCTGTGTTCCTTATGGAAGCCAGGAAGTAAAGAGAGCAATAGGAAATGATCAGATTTTAGTTTCCCCTTTTAGGTTATGACCCTAATGACCTAACTTTTTTCAACTAGGCCCCACCTCCTTAAGGATCAACCACCACAGGCTAGGGACCAAGCCTTCAACACGTGGGCCTTAGGGAGATATTCAGGATCCAAACTGTAACAGTAGCATATTTTAAAAGGTTAAGACAATTTAAAAAAGAAAGTAGTAATTTTAAATAACACCACATAAAATGTATAGAAGTCAAAAGTATTGTCAATAAAGTTAAAATTTCAATAGAATATCTAAATAGAAGATTAGACCCAGCTAAAGGGATTGTTAGACTACTGGAGCATAGACCTAAGAAAATTACTCAGTATGTAACCCTAAGAAACAAAAAGGGATGGAAAATGTGAACAAGACCTTATAACAGGGATAGCAGAATAAGAATAATAATAGGAGTCTGGAAGAATAGAATGTGAGTGAGAAATTTTTAAGTTACTCTGTGAATTTTCTTGGATTGATCCAAGATTTAGGAAGTACACTTGAGTCCTCAGAAGGATTAATTAGATGCAAAGTATACTTAGCCAATCACAGTGAGACTGCAGCACCTCAGGTTTATTGGGAAGATAATGAAGGAAACCAGACAATGAAGCCTGAATACCTATAATCTCAACTATGTATTAATAAACATGGAAACTGGAAGACACCAGAGAAAATAACTGGCTACAATTTTAGGCACAAACAAAATTATCATTCAAAATTTGGTCCAGTTAGATGTATTTTTAGATAAAGGCTGACAATTTTCCTTTTCCTAAAGAACTGAGGAAGAAACCTGATCTATTGGGAGAAAATGAGATGCAATGAAGATGGAATGCTGAGCAAAGTAGTTGATAAGCATTGAAGCAATCTAAATAGACTGACCTATATAAAACATCCACAGTATTTATCACCCAATAGATGTACAGAAATAAGATGAAACAAATACACTATATATAAACACCATGGAAGAGGTAAGATGAGTTTAAAAGATGGAGTTTAAAAGACTCTTTCAAGTCTTTATTCAAGGGGAGAAGAGAAATTAATGTTAGGCATTCGTGTGCAAGATGGTCATAATAAAACTGTACGGCTGTCACTTGGGAAATAGAACTAGAATATATAATTCATTCTAGAAAGGCCAGAATAAGCAAAACAAAACAAAACAAACAAACAAACAAACAAACAAAGAAAAAACCCCTCAATCTACTACATTCCAAAACCCTGTATAGAAGAAAAAGAAAATATAGGAAAAGAACAAAGCATAGAAAAATCAAGGTAAATAGAAGGTATAAAGTAAAATGAAAAGTAAAATCTGAATTCAGTAATTATAATAAATTAGGGTATGCTTGCCAGCATATATTAAATCAGCAAAACAAAGAGATTCTTATATGTGATTTATGAAATAATTATCTAAAACATCAAAGCAGGGTAAAGTAGAAAGTAAAACTGATTATGCATTCATGGTTGTTTTCTGACAGTGATTATTTAATATTTGATCATCCATAATTGCTGTTTTTGTTAAGCTATAGTAATTATAAATTTTTCTATTGTGTTTAAAAATGAAAAATAACTTGTATCATTAAATTCATTGTGTAAGCAACAATAAGTGTTGGTGAGGATGTGGGGGAAAAGGTACACTAACTCATATGTTGCTGGTGGGACTGTGAATTGGTGTAACCACCATGGAAAGCAATGTGGAGATTCCTAAGAAAACTTGGAATGGAACCACCATTTGACCCAGCTATCCCATTCCTCAGTCTATATATACCCAAAGGACTTAAAATCAGAATACTACAGTGGTGCAGCCACATCAATGTTTATAGCAGCTCAATTCACAATAGCTAAACTATGGAACCAACCTAGATGTCCTTCAAAAGATGAATGGATAAAGAAAATGTGGTATATATACACAATGGAATATTACTCAGCCTTAAAAGACAATAAAATTATGGCATTTGCAGATAAATGAATGAAGTTGGAGAATATCATGCTAAGTCAAATAAGCCAATCCCAAAAAACCAAAGGCCAAATGTTTTCTCTGATATGTAGATGCTGATCCATAATGGATCGGGGAGAAGGGAATAACGGAGGAACTTTGGTTTGGGCAGAGGGGAGTGAGGGGAAGGAGGGGAATGGGAGTGGGAAGGATGTTGGAATGAGACAGACATCATAACCCTAGGTACATGTATGATTGCATGTATGTATGATTCTACATGATGTACAATCAAAGAAATGAAAAGTTGTGTTGCATTTGTGTTCAATGAATCAGAATGCATTCTGCTGTCATGTATTACTAATTAGAATGAATGAAAATAAAAAAATTTAAAAACATTGTGTAGATTTCATCCACTTAATGTGTAAATACTTGTAGAAATCCTACATTATCCTTCTGGTATAATACCAAATCTGATTTTATTGAGCCATAAACTGCTTGGTCCCAACAATACTAATGAATGTTACTAACACCCTGCTTTGAGGATACTTTTTCTAAAGCCAGGCATTGGCCATATCTAGAATCTCCTACCAATTACATTTTGTCTTTTTAGAGATGAAATATGTAATACTGATTTCCTGAAAGCTGTAGGATTTTAAATGCTACAAGCAAAGTAAAAATGAGTAACACAGAATATATTCAGTATTAATACAGATTTTGTTAAAAACAAAAGTCTTCCTCTGAAATATTATTAAAGTTGCAAATAGTAAGACCTCATAATATCAAGTTTTATTTTTTTGATACATTTATAATTAAATGAGATTGCCTATATTGACTCTTTGGCTTGTGAAATCTGGGCTTTCTAAGCAAATGAGTAATATAAAAAGAAGATGCTTATGCAAAACAAAACTTTTCAACTGTTTTTGAGAATCTAATGTAAACATCATTTACATAATTATTAAGCAGAGAACTAAGAGTTGATTATACTAATTACCAGTCATTTAATTTCATTCAATCAGTTAGAACTAGATTTCTATTAGGTAACAATCGATTAATCTAAGGCTCTTTAGATATTATTACTTTTAAAATGTTTAAATTTTTTTAAAAAATTAAATATTTTAAAGTTTGTTCTTTTTAATATAATATTTCATGTTTAACTAATTCAGGTAGTCTGTTGATTATCATTTCTGAGATTTTCTTGACTTTCAAGAGGCATAGAATTTCATAGGTATATTTCAGCATTTTAGAATATTCCTTTTAGTTTAGTTCATCCACTCTTAACACTCAAAGTCATGATTCTTTTAGCATGTAGGTATCTTCTATAAGGATGGATGTGACTGATGGTAAGGATGTTGGTGTTTTATGTCTTGGGCTGAAGTTCTTACTCTCCTAATGGGGCCAATATAAAATTTTAAAAATATCACCTCGTTAATAAAGTTGTGAAATAAAAATAGTTATTGCTGTGAATCAATCAGGTCAAATTCTCTTGGTTGCTAATGAGATTTTCTTCAGAGTAAGAAAGAAAAATTGACCATAAAGTGATAAATTTGTAATATTTATTTAATTAAAATGTTTATATTCATTCTCTTCTCATCTAAGTGGTCATATCTCTTGTTATGATCCCATTTTATTTTTCAAATCCAGTCTAGAAAGTCTCTGAGGTAACTTCTTTGAAACTTCATAGTGTCACACTTAACTCCACTTTTTAAAATTATAATTTGTTAGAATAATGTCAGTGCTTTTATTGGAGTAAAGGATATCAGTGCTGGCTTCTTGTTTAATTAAGGACCAAAACTAATGCAGAAATGAATGAAGTACATGGCACACAGGAAATGCTTAATAAATGTTAACAGGACAAAATAAAGGACTTCTTTTGGAAGTACTCCATTGAAAAATAATTTTTATCAGACTTAATTTTCCTTATTTCTAATGGTCTATTTCTGTGATCACTCCTTTCTTTTTAAAAATTGTCTTAATGTCTAGATGAATAAATCCTGAGCTAGAAAAAAAAAAGTTTATTAAGACTAATTATTTAGAGGGCATTACTCCCTTGATAGCCACAGGATTTATTCCATGAATTTATAATCTCAAAATTATTTCCCTATCTCCTCTTTGTGAATTCACTTAATTTTACTCTATGGCTGCTTCTCAGGAATCAAAATAAATTCAGGAAAATTACCAGTTGTAGTAAATTTTAGCCTTCAATATTTCTTTCAAATAACACTAGACCCTTTCATGGGTAGTATAACTATTATCAGTTACTCTTTTATTACTGATACATGGTTGTTTTTCATTTTACTTATCTATAAACTATGATCACCACATACATTGTTGCTATTATTATTCTGAATCAAGTTTATCTGATAGATCATTTTAATAATAAGAATTAAAAGATTTTATTTTACCTTCATTTCTTTTACTCTTCTTTATATAGATTCAAACTTATGTATCAGTTTCCTTCTCTCTGAGATGACTTCTTTTGACATTTTTTGCAAGGCAGGTCTAGTGGCCTCTGTATTTAAGTTGTCTTTCCCACACCCCCACTCCTAACTTCTTTCAAGATTTTGTCTTTGGTTTTCTTCAGTTTGCATGTGATAAGGCTAGATATGGGGAGAGGGCTGGTATTTATCCTGCATAATGCTCTCTGTACTTACTGGATCTATTATTTTGTGTCGTTAATTTTAGAAAATTCTCAGCCATTATTTCTTCAGATAGTTCCTCTGTTCATTTTTCTTTCTTTTCTTTGTATTGCCATTATGCCAAAATTACATCTTTTGTAATTATCATATGGTTCTATAATATTCTGTTCTTTCTATTCTTTTCTTTTCCTCTTTGTATTTGTTTTAGAAGTTTCTGTTTAATGTATCTTCAAGCTCAGTCATTTTTTCCTTGTCCATGACTAGTCCACTGATAAATATCTCAAAGGCATCTTCATTTCCATTACAGTTGTTTTTGGATCTAGCATTTTTTTTTATTACTTAGAGTTTCCATGTTTTTGTTTATATTACCTATCTGTTCTTACATTTTTTTCCAGTAAATCTATTAACATTTTAATCGTAGTTGTTTTAAATTCTCTGTGTGATAATTCCAATATCTCTACCATATATGAGTCTGGTTCTAATGCTTGTTTTTCTCTCCAGACTGTGGGTTTTTTTGTTCTGTTTTGTTTTTTTAGTTTTAGCATGCTTGGTAATTTTTTGTTGAAAGTCTGACATGGTGTGTCAGCTAAAAGAAACTGAGGCAAATAGGTCTGTGGTGTGAGGTTTTACATTTATCTGACTAGGAGATAAGCAATTTTTACTGTTCATGGTAGTGAGTTGAGTTGTCCGAGGCTAAAGTTTCCTCTAGTATCCTTGCCTAAATCTCCAATTTTCAGGGAAGCAATCTGTCCTATGTCCTCAGTTCTCTGATGGATCTAAGATGAGTTGTTGATTGTAAGTTTGCTAAGCTTTTTTCTTTTTGTTAGGTCAATAGTAACTATGTTTAATCTCTTTATACACTGGAATGGAAACTAGAAGTTGCTCTGTTTCTTAATTTTAGAGGGTGATTAGTCTCTTTAGCCTTTTATCTTTCATCTTTGAACAGTTTTTGGTGAATATTGAACACAGATGACATTTTGACAAATATATTTTGATCTTCTTTTTGAAATTATCTTTTCACACATTATTTTTATTTTTCTAAAAGCATACTGTAGTCTTATGCAATCTGGAAGGCAATTGAATGAATCCTTTATGCTTTCTTTCTAGGCCATGATTCAGAAGTTAGAAAAAATTTTTAAGCCGAGCATGGTAGTGTATGCCTATAATCCCAGTGGCTTGGGAGGCTGAAGCAGGAGGATTGTTATTCAAAGCCAGCTTCAGCTGATTAGATTGGGTTCTCCGATAATCCAGAATAATCTCTCCATTTTAGGGTACTTAACCTTTATTGTATGTGCAGGCCCATTTACCATGTAACGTATTCACAGGTTCCAGGAATTGGTACATGGATAGCTTTGAAGAGTCCATATTTCTGTCTCCTTTAAATGTAATATTGACTGGTATCTAACTTTGCCAGATCAATTTTCTTTTCCATTTATTTGTTTATTTTTGTGGTGCTGGGGATTGAACCCAGGGCCTTGTGCATGCGAGGTAAGCACTCTACCAACTGAGCTATATCCCCAACCCACACTTTTCCATTTATAATACCTTTGATATTATCCTCTTTATTTAGTGAATACAAAAGAGATGTTAAGGTTCAGACTTCCTAAGAAATTATATTAGATATAATTCCTATATAGAAAATATAAGGGAAACAGATTCTAAAAACATTGAAAAAATATTCTTTCAGAGTATTCCTTTCCAAAAAAGAAAAGTCTCCTATATTTTTGTAATTTTATAATAACTGATCCTAATCCTTAGTACTAAGTTTCATAGTTATTCATGTAATCACAGGAAATAAACCATTACATGCAATCAGTCTCTTAATATGGTAGCAAAACATTCTGAAATGAAGAGATATTCATTTAGAGCAATAAATTCCAAATATTTACCAAAATTTATACCAATTTTGATAATGGATGACATTGCATCTTAATGTGTTATTTCTTTCCTACATAGATCATCACGAAGTATGTATATGAACTCCTGGAGAAGGACTGTAATTTGAAAAAAATCTCTATTCCAGTAAGTTCTATTTTTATAAATCATTAATACCTAATAACATGTTTGCTTCTAAGTCAACTTGTTTTCAGTTGGAAATGTTTTAGGTTAATTGTCATAAGTTGAAATGTAAAGCTTCTATTGCATTGATACTGATAATTTTAAATTCCTGTCAGTATATTTCATCTTATTATGTACAGTAGTTCTTTGAAAGTCAAACTCTTCAATGGAAAGGAAGGATATATTGATTTACTTGTTTTGAGGAAAATAGTGACACGGTTAAAAGAATGATCCTTTCTTTTACCCTGTTCTGTTTCATTGGAATAATTGTTTGTTTGAAATACACTGGTATACTTTTTTTGCATTAGACATTCATCAACTCTTTAAATATTTATTGATTTTAAAAATATAGTATGTTGTTTCCTTTATATGTTCCCAAATCATCCCTGATGCTTCTTTTGTAATAATAACTATGACAACCCTTGGTTGATTTGGAAACTTTCCTTCCTCCAGAAGTACATAAAAACTAAGATTTTAGTACCATTATGGGAATGAGAAAGCAATGTTTTTTGGATTCAAACTTCTTTATTTTGACTTGAAGATCTACTTTCTTACTCTATAAAATCTGTATATTGAGCAGGGTGCGGTGGTGTGCACGCCTGTAATCCCAGGGCCTCGGAGGCTGAGACAAGAGGATCCCAAGTTCAAAGCCAGCCTCAGCAATGGTGAGGCACTAAGTAACTCAGTGAAACCCTGTCTCTAAATAAAAATACAAAATAGGGCTGGAGATGTTCGAGTGCCCCTGAGTTCAATCCCTGGTACAAAAAAAAAAAAAAAAAAAAAAAGAAAAAGAAAAAGAAATAAAGAACAAATAAAAAAATAAAATGAAAGTACTTTGTGTAAACTTATGATTTGACAGTAAAGATTATGATTATGTTTTATGATTGCTCCATATTTAACTTAAATGGACACAAAATATTCTCAATTACAATATCACATACTATGTAGAATATTGGATAATTATCTTGATAACTGTACTACAAATTTTTGTTCAGTTTACTTACATCACGTTTAAGTGAAACGTCACAATTTGTGGTGTTCATGATTATCCCCAAATCAATTGTTAACTTAAAAATTGTGTAGTGCAGGGGTAAGAAAGACAGGGGAATAAGATAGACATTATTACATGTATGAAGACACGAATGATGTGACTCTACTTTGTGTACACCAGAGACATGAAAAATTGTGCTCTATATGTGTACTATGAATTGAAATGCATTCTGCTGTCATGTATAACAAATTAGAATAAATAAATAATTTTTTAAAAAAAATTGTGTAGGGCAATCTCACAGACCTAATGGTTGACAAACAAACCTATTTGAAATTAGTTTGTTGATAAAATGAAATGGTTTCCTGGAGTGACCTTTGTGTCTATTACTTAATGAAAGCTTAGCTTAATTTATCACCACTATATGAAGATAAATGCCCCTGGAATAGCCACTTCCAAGGTTAATGAAGAAAATTTATTTTATTTATTTGTATAATCACTGTGTAAACTTAGCATTATTTTATACTGAATAAGTTATAGATACCATCTGCAGAGTCTGAGTTTTCTGTTAAATCAAGATGACTATAACCCAATGTCTTGGTCAAAGATTTCTGTTATCACTTAATCATCATTACATTCTTAATCTTCATTATTGTTTTTCCTCATATATTCTAATGTTCTCGTATTTTCAAAGTCAGCTTTTCTGAATGTTCAAGTAAAACTTTCTCTCTTTTTTTTCTTTTTTCTTTTTTACTGGAAGTAAACAGTCACATATAAGAAGGAAATACAAACGCGACAAAATAAAATGGAAGAATAACCATAACTTAATACATGTTGGTAAAGTGGGAGGATGTTGTGTAGAAAATAGATTTCACACATTCCAGATGAAATGATGAGATTTTTGGGGGGGAATGGGGTGCCGGGGATTGAACTCAGGGGCACTCAACCTCTGAGCCACATTCTCAGCCCTGTTTTGTATTTTATTTAGAGACAGGGTCTAACTGAGTTGCTTAGCCCCTCATGTTTGCTGAGGCTGGCTTTGAACTCGATTTCCTCCTGCCTCAGCCTCCTGAGCCAAAGGTAACTTTTTTAAATATAAAAAGCTGACAAAATATTTTATTCATTTATTCATGGCTTACCTTAATTTGCAGCCCCTTAATTATTGAGTAGCATTATAATATAAAAATATTTTTATATTTTGAAAATAAGTCCTCTTTGAGGTTTAAAGTGATTGTTAGATTTCAAAGTAGCAACATTCCATTGCTTAAGAAATTGACTGTTCATTAAAAAAATTGACTGTTTCCCTCTGTGAACAGGGGACTTGATTGAATAGAATTAGAGACAGTTATCAGTATCTACTAGAAATTCTGTAGCTGCGGATTTTCTTGTTAAGATAGATGGCCATTTCCATGGCGATTCCAGAATCCATTAAAGCCTTACTGACTTTAAGAGGCACTTTTATTTTTGTGTGTTTAAACAGATTGTTTTGGAAATACTTTGAACTATTTGGTATTGTATAGTGCTAACTTTGCCTTTTAGTTTTTTCTTCTGTTATCACCTTATTTTTTTTTTTTCCCTAATGTTAAGCCACTTTAACTGAGTGATTCTTCTGTTTTCTTATAAAAGTCACAGATGAAAGGGAATTTTTTCTCTCAGGGTTTTTTTTTTTTTTCCCTGTTTCTCATCCATTTCTCTTCTTGTGTGGTTCCAGTCATATTTTCCGTTATCATCATAATTTATTTACTTTGGACACAGCATATAGGCTAAGTTAATGTGATTATTTTACTTCATACCTCTCTCCCTCCATTTTTATTTACTAATAATAAATGTATAGTTATGTCTTTTTAATTCTTACCAGTGTATAGTCCTTTTAAATGTCTTAATCGTACACTATTAATCTTCAATATTTGCTCACTGAACCAGGGAATGATTTAAAGAGGCTGCATTAGTTAAGTGTCTTTTATCTATAGGAAGTTACTGATGATGCTTGATACGATTCCATATTTCAAAACTTTGTTCATTTGTTTATTTTCTAAGTACTTATAGCATGCCAGGCTTTGTTCTCGACACTAAGCATGTAGTTTACAAAGTAGGGAACTTTGTGCTTTATTGAACTTCCATTCTACTGGAGAGAGCAGATGGTAAATAAATATATAAATAGCTGTAGAAAGTATACAATACATTACATTGTGGCATGTGCTGTAGAGGAAAATAAAATAGGTATAGGGACTAGGGAATTACTGGGGAAGTGTTTGAAATTTTATGAGAGTAGTTGGGGAAGGCTTAACTGAGACAATGGTAGTTTTGCTTAAGCCCTGTGGCTATTCTGTTCTTCCTGAACTCATTGCCATTGTGTTCTTTTTACATTAAAAAGTTGATCATCTAATACTGAGACCAATCTTATTGTTTTAGAAGTAGAGAAAATTGATTTTTCTATTCCCATGCATAGTGATTAGGAACATTTGTCCATTTGTCGTCTTGTGTATTTCTTATTTTCATAATGGTGTGAACATATACTATTGACAAAATGAAGGACATTACTTTGTGTGTGGATTGATCTTCACTACGTGGGGTTCTGTATGTTCCTAGCTATCGGAACTCTTCAGCTTCTGGCTCTCACCTGGCTACACAAAGGCTTCTATTCCCAATTACTGGCCACAGCTGGTATGGAATATCACTCATAGTGTCCTATAACATTTGGAATGGAAGGTTGGAAAGGTATCCCTTCCTTAAAGTCTTTTTAAGACTTTGAAATTTAAATCATACATCATCTAAAGACCTAGATATTAAGCATAATCAATATGCATAAAAATGCTCACTCTTCATCCCATATGTAATTAGTAGAGAAAGATTATTAGAATACACAAAGAATGTTGCTTTGTAAAATAATTATTTTATAGTGCTGTGTTCACAGTCTGAATGAAATTTTAAAATGCATTTACATATAGCAGTATGTATTTGAATTTTCAAATAACTTTCTGTTTAAAGGTTTATAGTATTCCTGGCTAGTATATGGTTTTTAGGTGGTATTATCTTCTGATTAAGGTTTTCATTTTTCTGTTACAAGTGCAGCATACTTTAATTATAGGGTTTTCTGTTTTTCATTTTCTGTTACAGGTGCAGTATACTTAAATTACACATATTAACTTTGGGCAACTTATTTAAACTAGGTTACAATTTCATTGTCTATTAATGAGTATTAGTACCATCTTAATAGGATTGTGATTGAATGAGAATTTTTTTTTTAAATTGCATTGTATCTGGGCCATAGGAAGCACTCAAAAAAGTTATTCTTATTTTTGATAAGTATAATACTAATATACAGTAATAATATAGGGAGGCATATTTTTCTATGTTCTTTTTCATGTTTAAATTATTGTCACATTTTGCTCATCCCTCTAATATGTAATTGCTACGTTCTAATGAATATTTTAATTTTATTGTAAAGGTTTTTTGTTACTAGAATTTTATAATAATCATTCAGTAATTTATAAAAATCATTAGTTGTTTTCTCATCTGTATGTATGCCTGATCAGAAAGCATTTAAATTTATTATTTATTTTATTTTTTTTTTAATTACAGGTAGATGCCACTGAAAGTGAACCAAAGAGTTTTATCTTTATGAGTGAGGATGCTTTGACAAATCCACAGAAACTGATGGTTTTAATTCATGGTAGTGGTGTTGTCAGGGCAGGTCAGTGGGCTAGAAGGCTTATTATAAATGAAGATCTGGACAGTGGCACACAGATACCTTTTATTAAGAGAGCTGTGGATGTAAGTGTAATTTCCTTTTATTTTTGGCATTTTATAGTTCTATTTTATTGTGTGTTCTAAATTAATTTGTCATGTCCCTTCAAAAAATATATGTTAGCATAATATAATATTCAAATTGTTATTAATTTTTTACTTGTATGATGATTATTCTGCGTTATTTTGCAGTTAGAAGGAAAAAAATATGTTGGACACACATAGATTTAAGTGTCTCCGGAATTAATATTTTCTTATTCTAAATTTTAAAATTATATGGAATATCAGTTAAACTATCAAATATTCATCTATATTGAAATACTTCTGCAAAAATGTCAAAATTGCTTTTATAAACTTTTGTGTGCCTAATTTAGTGAAGTAAAAAACTAAAAGAGATCTGCAATGTAGACTGATTTCTTGTTCTTTAAAGGAAAAGTTGAAATAACTCAGTGTATTTTGTCCTTTCTTTAACATAAGTCTTTGGAGACCATAAATAAAATGCTTCAAGCATAAAATGAATATATAAAATGGTAAACTCTAATATTTATTGAATACTTTATTCATACTCAAATTCAAACTTTTAAAATTTGGTATATTAAAATTGTGTTCAAATTTTGTTTGGTCAGAATAATGACCCAGATTATTCTGCTACTTTTGTTTTATTTTTTCATCAGGTTCTGCAGTGAACAGCCTGATTTAGCCAAGTATGGGTTTCTTTCACAGTGTGAATGAGAATCTTCCTTAGAAAAACCAAGTGGCATCTTATATACAAATTTTAATATAAAATGGCATATGGGATAGTGTATGTGTTCACATATGCTTTATTTGTTTTATATAGTTTTATAATTGAAATTAAAAATGCCCCTTGGATATATGAACAATTACAAAAATCCAATATTCTATTGACTTTGAAGTGATAGTATCAAGTCTCAGTCCCAACTTATAAAGAATATTTTTCCTAATAGTTTTTGGGACCCTTAAAATGTTGCAAGTTGAGCCGGGTGCAGTGCTGCACACCTGTAATCCCAGCACTTGGGAGGCTGAGGCAGGAGGATCGTGAGTTTAAAGCCAGCCTCAGCAATGGCGAGGCACTTAGAAACTCAATGAGACCCTGTCTCTAATAAAATACAAAAAAGGGCTGGGGATGTGGCCCAGTGGTCAAGTGCCCCTGAGTTCTATCCCTGGCACCCCCCCCCCCAAAAAAAAAAAATGCTGCAAGTTGAATTTCTTAAATTAATTGTATTTTTCCCCCTAGTTTTCATGAATATACAAAGGAAAAAAAAAGATGTTACTTTTGGTTTGGTTGCTAATTTCAGTAGTATAAAATTGAAATTACTAAATATTCAATTAATAAATTGAAATTTAGATTGAAGCAACTCACAAAATGTTATATTTTAAGCTGATATATATTTTAGGTTATAAATAATGAGATGAACCTTTTCTCTGACACATTAATTTGTTGTTTGTACAGATCTTGTTTATGTATTTTAGGAAGACTATTAAACACAAAATGTGTGTGCACAATTGTGTGCACAATTTACTAAGTATTTAAAAATAAAACTTTGTGAAGGAAATCAGATGCCTTTAACCAGTGAGTTCTTGGTAAAATAGTTTATGCCCATTCTAAAATATCTTATTTTTTGGTAAGGTTTTTGAAGTAAACAAGTATATGGTCAGCTATGCCAATTATCTTTCTATGAAAGACTATTGATATCCCCTACAGGACAGTGGAAGTTTGTCAGTAACATTAGAATACTAAGTCATTTTGTTCTTAGAAGTAGGAATGGAGTTTTTAAGATAAAAACATTTTCTGCTTTTCTCAATCATGACAACTCATGATTTCTTTTAAAGAAGCAGCTAATTAGTAAACATTATGGTGTGTTTTTAAATTTTACTTGTTTTCTTTATTTGAAAAATAAATATGAACTTGATTGTGATAACTTCCTAAAAGGTAAATATGTAAAAACAGGTACTCTCTTAAATCCTTATAAAGTGATCTTTGTTACTTTTTGGGGGGGGTGTACTGAGGATTGAACTCAGGGACACTCAACCACTGAGCCACATCCCCAGCCCTATTTTGTATTTTATTTAGAGTCAGGGTCTCACTGAGTTCCTTAGTGCCTTGCTATGCTGAGGCTGACTTTGAACCCGTGATCCTCCCAAGCTGCTGGGATTATAGGTGTGTGCCACTTCACCTGGCTCTTTGTTACTTTTTTGACTTTACCTTTTTTAAAAAAATATTTTTTTAGTTGTAGATGAACTCAATATCTTTATTTATTTATTTATTATGTGGTGCTGAGGATCAAACCCAGTGCCTCACGTGTGTGAGGCAAGCGCTCTACCACTGAGCAATAGCCCCATCTTCTTGACTTTACCTTTTTATAGTGTTTTCTTCAGTAGTTATTAAGGACTGGTTTGTGTAAAGGAAGAAGCAATCTGGGAAGGATGACATTTTGGGGAGGAAGGTAGGGAAAGACCTAAAGGGAGAAAGATGCTGTCCCATTCTTACTTTTTACTCAGATTAGCTCTGCTTTTGTTTTAAAAATTTTTGTACTTTTTATAAAATTATTTTTAAAGTTTCCATAGCTAGGAAAGATTTCAGAGCTTTTACTGTTATTCATGATCTGTCAAGTTTTATATTACAATAGAAGTAAATTCTGATATTTTTAGGCCAACGTCATTTTTATTCAGTGTGGTTAATAATATTTCTATATATTCTCTGCAGATTTTTGATATAAGATTGAAATTTTTAAAACTAGCTTCATGTCATTATAAGGTTAAAACTTTGTTCCAACAGTAGGACTATGTCTTTATGTGGCCTGTTTAATGGAAAGTATTATGTTTAAATCTATGGAACCATTGTAGTTGAAGTAAAGACAAGAATCAGAACCTGAGAACATTCAGGAGCCCATAGATCATAGTTGGAAAATCATATTCCAATTATTGCATTTTTAGGTTCTTAGCAAAATATGCGAGATTCACAAAGTAAATGGACATTTTTTTTTCCCCATACATGGAAGCTAGAGAGAATAAAAGGAAAATAGTATCATGAAAATAGAAGGGAGATCAGTACAGTAAGAAGGGGATGAGGAGGAGTGAGGAAGAAAGGTACTGGGGAATTAAATTGATCAAAATATGTGTATGTACAGATATGCTGCAATGAAACCCCCTATTCCTCATAATTATTATGCTGCCTTATATTCATTTTTATGAATGGTGTATATCAGACAAATCCCCCCAAATGCTTCTGAAGTTGCTATAACTAATATTTTACTTTTATAACAGTCTTCTTTGTGTAATACATTATTTGGAAAAGAAACTATCATATTATCAAAGCACTAATGATCCTGTGTTGGATTCTGTGGTTTGAGAATTATTCGTATTTTTTTCTTTAATTATTTCTTACATGCATCTTTATAGGCATTTCCATTTGTGTTTATTAAAGGGGCAAGGAAAGTAGGTGACACTTAAATTAATACATTCAAATACTAATTGCAGGGCCAGGACAAGGATACAAAATTTAAGGAAGCACCTTACTGACTTCATCTTAGGAGCTTTGACTTATTGAAATGCAGTGCTAAAAAGTGTTATGGAGAGCAATTTGAGAGCCATTGTTCTGTAGAGTTAAATTTAACAGAATATGTGGCAGTCTTGTTAATACATAAATAGCCTACAATCCTTAATTTTTTAATCAAAAGATCTGGTTGGGACTGAATCTACATTTCTGATAATATGCAAGTGGTACTTACTGTACTAGTCCAGACACTTTATTAAAATCACTGGTGTAGACCATACTCTTTGGATTAGTTAAGAGCTAAATTATACAGTTGTCCCTTAGTATCATTCCAGAAGTGGTTCCAGCACTTCCCTCTCCCTCAGGATACCAAAGTCCATCCATGCTTAAGTCCCTTATATAAAATACCATAGAATTTGTATATAAGCAACACATATCCTCCCATATATTTTAAATCATCTCTAAATTCCTTATGCAATGTAATGTAAATAGTTGTTATACTGTATTGTTTAGGAGGTAACTACATGGAAAAAGTCAGTACAAGTACAATTTATTTCAATTATTTTTTTATCCATGTTGGTTGACTCTACAGATGCAGAATCCATAAATACAGAGGGCCAATTGTACTTTTTAGTCTGTACATATAATGGATGTCATAGAAATTGATGGCAGTTTTACTTATTAAAATAAGAATTGAGACATAATAAGAAAATGTTTTCTAATAGAATCAACAAAAAGTAAAAGTTTAAACTGTGAAGGATAGTTTCAAAAATACTGTCTATAAATGATTCAAACCTAATATGATTTTAAATTATTATTAATTTTGAAATGGGCCAGGCAGTCCTTAAATTTTCAATTCTCCTTCTTCAGTCTCCCAGGTCTTTGGGATTACAACTACTGCACCTGACTAAAATTGTTAATTTTACAAAATTCACAAAAAGTCAGATTACTTAATTAAGACAGTATTTTTTTCTAATTTCTCATAGTAGAATCACTGAGAAGAACCTAGTTCCATAATTATTTGCATATAAGATTCATGCTATGTGTGAGATTTAAAAATCTATACTATATTTATCAATGTAATTTATACATTTTGGATTCTGTAATGGTGGACTGAGCTAATTAACATGAATCCTCTCATATCCAGCACTAAACATACATAAAAATAATGGATAAAATATAGCAACAAAAATATTAAATGCCTGAATGTATACATTCAAAAGATAGAAAAGGATGTCCTAAATGCCTGAGCATCAGAGAGAGCTTAAAGCTACCTCGTAAAGTTTCTGGAGGGTGTGGCAACTCCAGGGGATACCTGAAAGGATATAAGCCCAAAGCCACAGATGACCTGTGTCTTGGGCCTTGGGTTTTAAGACACAGGAGCTGAAACTAAAATCTTTGTATATATATAGGATCCTGGAAGTTGCCATCCTTTTAAATAAAAGGGGAACTATAGGGGGGAAATTTTAGCTCATTGGTGAAAAGAGGGTTTCTTTCCACAGATGCCAGTCAGAAGAAACACAAACGTCCTTGGGATATAGTAGCCCCAGACCCTAAACCACAGGTAGATTTGGAGTTGTGGTTTGAATTTAGATAGTGAATTTGGTGTGAAAATCTCAAACAGTGTAAATTAATTTAATAATGTTCTGGACTGATGAAACTCCTGGGGTACCAGTAAAAGCAAACATACTGCCATATGTGATACTTTGTAACAGAATAATCTCTACAGAAGATGAATTCACAATCAGAAACTATGAATTATACGAGGAAATGATATATCACAAAGAAAAGTTAAGTTATGTAGCTATCAGAAATAGTTGAAAAGAGAATTGGTAACTAGAAAGGTAGAGTTAACCTGGAAATAGAAGAGGAATCAGTAGTGTAGAGGAACAGGACCAGAGAAAGAGAGGAGGGAAGGGAAAAGGGAGAAAGAAATCGACCAAATTGTGCATGTGCATATACAAATATGTCATAGCAAATTCCATTATTATGTAATAATAATGCACCAATAAAAAGTTGAAAAGAGAATGTCTTTTCATAACTGAATGTACATTTAATACTTGAAATGTTTTTTTTTTTTTTTTTTTGTGGTACCGGGGATTGAACTCGGGGCACTCGACCACTGGGTCACATCCCCAGCCCATTTTTGTATTTTATTTAGAGACAGGGTCTCACTAAGTTACTAAGTGCCTCACCATTGCTGAGGCTTGCTTTGAACTTGTGATCCTCCTGCCTCAGCCTCCCAAAGTGTTGGGATTACAGGCATGCGCCACCGCGCCAGGCTACTTTAAATGTTTTTTAAATAAAATATTTTTGCTGAACATCTTGAATATTCCCTATATAAGGATGAATTGGCTTCTAGAAAATCTATTTTTCCAGAAGATCTCTACCAGTAATCAAGGTAGAGACTCTTCAAGAGTAAGGATAATTTTCTTTTATGATTCAAATTTGTTCAGAATTCAGGTAGAGTAAAGGACTTGATTGGCATAATCACATCTAGGGGAACTTATTACAAAAGAAAGCCAATAATAATCTTTCATAATATTCCATATAGTTTTATTAATTCCAAATGGTGTAGTTATTCTTATGTCAAAAAGTTTAGAAACCAACTGGGCACTGGGCACTGTGGCATACACATGTAATACCAACCCAGGAGGCTGAGATGGAGGATAACAAGTGTGAGGCCAGCTTAGTGAGACTGGGCAACTTAGTGAGACTGTCTTAAAATAAAAAATAAAAAGGGCTGGGGATGTAGCTCATTGGTAAAGCACCCAGTATTGCCTCCCCCCCCCAAATAAATAAATAAATAAATAAAAGTCATCATAAAAGTCGAAATATTCATGATTATTAAGTAATAATACACTATATTCTTTGTTAAATATTTTGTAGATCTTGGAAATTATGATTTTTGTAAAAAGGTTGAATAGAATCACTCTTTTTTGCATAAACAAATATATGATTTAATGCATTATTATAAAATAAACAATTATATTCCCAGTATCTAAGTTGTGAAATAGAACCTTCTCAGAACCTGAAACAAATCCTAGTTGCTTCTTTTCCATTTTATAATTTCACCTCAAAACTAAGTCCTTAAATGTTATAATTTTGTCAAATAAGGAAAAAGAAATAAAGGTAGAGTTAAAGAATACAGTATGTGGAATATAGCAAGGACCAATGAGTAAAAACTATGAAGTTGTAGATAATGGAGTAAGATGTAATATTCTTCTAATAGGTGTTCCAGAAAAGCAACAGAAAAATATGGGAGATAAAGCATATACAGTATTAGTGGTTAAATGAGAGTAAGGATCTGAATCATATTGTTGAAAAATATGGCATGTTTCCCAAAATTTAATATGCATACTAACTTGACCCTAATTTGTGTTTGTATGAATTTATACTAGAGCAATGCACAAATGTAGACATGGGTGCTCATAACATCAGTTTGTGTAATCACCTAAATGTTCACCAGTAGGGGACTTTTCAATTAAATTGTAGTATATTCACTATTATGGAAGACTATGTTATTAAACAAAGGAATTTTATGTGTATGTGTATGTGTTCATTCATATAGAATGATGTTTGAGAATTATCAGATGAATACATAATATCATTTATTTTGAAAAGTATGCTCACACATATATTTACATACATACATGGATATCAATGTCATTCCTGGAAGTTCATTTAGTTTTTATTTTCAAGGTTTTTCATTCAATTTTACTTTAATTTTTACTATGAACAAGTTCTTTTATATTTAAAAAAATATTGTTTTATAATTTAAAATTTTTGAAAAAATTTAATGAACTATACTATTACATTAGTAAAGCAATTGATTTAATCACTTCTGAAAGAATTTTAACATTTAGTAAACGTCTGAATATAGAACTATATGTCCTTTAAATGATTATTTTTCCCCTAAAGAGTAGTTGAATTTAAACCACTGAAATTTATACTTCCAAATTTTTTTGCAAGTAAAGACTGCCCCATTATTTGAAATACAGGACTACTAAACTACAGGTTGAAATTAGGATCACTAATTTCATACTTTAAAAGTAAACTTTGAGGGAAAATATAAAATAGTTAAAGACAATATACATTTTTATATTATTGACTTCAAAAAGATTGTTGAAGGAAAAAATTCCAAAAAGGTTAAAAGCTTAGCACATTTCCTAACTGACAGGGTATAGGAAGCCACATCAGCCCCCATGCCAGCAAAAGAAAACAATGAGATGACAGGTGTAGTGTTTGGGAGAGGTTGATAACGACAGCTTATTCCTTTATAATTTCAACTCTTGACAGAAGATAGGTCTGCTTGTTGCATCATGGCAGATACATCATTAGCTTCTGCCCCTGTCATGACTGAATTGGGAGAAAAAAGCTGTGTTCAGTTTTGAAAATCCAATTACCTTCTGAAATTTTGGTCACTTTTTTTTTTTTTTTGAGATAGATACAATAAGTTATTCTGTGATTGCTTTTTAAAAAAAATCTAGATGGTCTCTGGTACTGAACTAATAAACTCATTAAGCAGGAATAATTCCAGTGAAGAGTTGGCTATACTCTTATGGAGCACTTCAATATCCTGACATCATCCTAAGAAAAATATTACCAGGTCATTTATGCCTAATATGTGTTTCTCTACCTATGTCTATTCCAGACATAGTCCTTTCAAAGCAGACATAGTCCTTTTCACTAAAAGCAAGAGAACAAATAATGGATATTAAAATGATTATACAACATTTTTACATGAAAAATAATGGTTATAATTTGGTCATACTTTGGCCTATTTCTTAGTTACATACATTTTAAATTCTTTGGTTTTTTTTCTTGGCTAAGAAGTGACTCTGGAGACTTGTAAAGAGAAGGAAAGGCTGTAGGTTTTTGAAAGTATGTCAGAAGCCTTGGGGTTTGTGTATGATCAGAATTTCAATGGAGATTGAGATGAGTTTAAATACATAGAAGGTGAACATAAAAAAAATCTTGTTTTAATTTCTGTCATGTTGTTCTTTTTCAAGTCACTGTGATGTCTTTTTCATATATGCTTTTCTCTTGAGCTTTATACTACTGTGCCCATGATCTGAATTCTTTTTATTTTGTTTTAACTGCTGATAGCTGTTTTGTGATCCATCCTTAAATCAGCTGAAATAGTCTGAATTGCTGAGTCAGAACTGTTCTGGGAGAATATTTAAGATTGTGACGGTGAGATTCTCTAATTAGAGGGTAATAACCTCCTGCACTTATAAACAGTCCTCTGGACACTTTCAAAGATTGTGGGCTTGCTCTGGGGTTAACCCTTTTTTTTTTTCTTTTCTTTGTGGTACTGGGTATTGAACCCAGATTTTCCTGCATACCAGGCAAGCACTCTACCACTAAGCCACATCGTTAGGTCTGGTATTAAGCATTTAATGTAAATTCTCTAGAGGAAAATGTCATCAATAAAATGGAATGATTAGTTGGACAGTTTTTGAGTGCCTTGGTTTAACAAAAGGTTAAAGATAGATCAGGTTTACATTTCTCATAGTTATTGTGGCTTCTTTGATTATTTTTTATCCTTTATAGTTTTATCTTCAAGATGATTTTTAAAACTTCCAATATTTAGCAGTTTTTCCTCTGAACTACTTTAATTTAAAGAAAAGAACTAAAATGGAAAGAATGTTCACTTTTACTAGTAGGAAATAGTCTAAATTTTGCCTGAAATAACTGAGACAGTATATTATGGAAGTAGGTAATTTGTTTATGAAAGTGTGCTTTGCACTTGTTACTTAAATCAACAAAGCTTTAGGACAAATGTATAATTATTTACATGATCAATAAAATATGAGAAAGAAACATGTTTTTTCTGATCATGTAGCAAGCATATGAATTTAAGGGCAAATAATTGTTATCTTCCAGGGGAGTTGTTTAGTAGCATTTTATGCTTCTGATATTCTGATATTACTTGATTTTATTCAACAGTTAACATGACAGAAAGCATTTTTAAAATATTAATTCCAATATTAATGGCCTATTTCAATATATATATTAGAAATTCTAACTAATGCCTATTCATAATTAATAGACTTAATATGAAAAGACATCTGTTAGTTCTTATTTGCAGTGTAACTTCCTTAAAAATTATGACTGCAACAGTAATTCTGGATTGTAACACTATGGTGTTTTAACTATCATGAATATATAGGCTTTTAAAAAATTCTTTTTTGTCTGTGTGAGTAAAAGAAAGGTTGCTGCTGGGGTGTGAAGGAGGTGGGAGGGGAAAATGCTGGTGATTGAATTTGAGCAAATTATATCCATGCTTTTGTGATTATGTCAAAATGCATCCTAATTTTATATGTAACTAAAAAGAACCGATACAAAATGTACTATAAGAAATAATATATAGGCTTTTGGCTTCCTGGACAGAAAACAAAGCACTACTTAAAATTGGTAGCAACATGTTATTGGAATTAGATGGAGTGTATTGTTACATTTTTCAGTTAGAATCTAGAATCTGTGTGTGTGTGTGTGCATGTGCTAGGGATTGAACCACTGAGAAACATCACCAATCCTTTTTATATTTTATTTAGAGACAGAGTCTCCATAAGTTGTTTAGGGCTTTGCTAACTTGCTCAGGCTGGCTTTGAACTTGTGATCCTCCTGCCTCAGCCTCCCCAGCCATTAGGATTACAGGCATTTTAAAATAAAGTCTTAGAGTTTACTCCAAATGTTAATTTAATCAGTAACCTCATACTGCCACATATGCATTAGATGTGGTTTTAGTTAGCTTTTGCATTACTGTGACCAAAATGTGCAACAAGAACAACTTTGAGGATGAAACATTTATTTGCGCCTCTAGAACTCAGTAGTCTTAATCCATAGACAGCTGCCTCTATTGCTGTGGGAATAAGGTGAGGTAGCACATCATGGGGGAAGGGTCCAGAATAAAAAAGCTGCTCTGTTCATGGTGGACGTCAGGAAGCAGAGAGGTAGGGAAGGAGAACAGTGAGTGAGGGAGAGAGAGAGAGAGAGAGAGAGAGAGAGAGAGAGAGACAGACAGACAGACAGACAGAGACAGACACAGACACACCACAGGGAAGATGTAGCCTTCCAGGGAACACTCCCAGTGACCCACCTCCTCTAGCCATGACTCATCTGTCATTCCACCAAGTCATTACATTCAAACAAAGACAGACTGATTAGATTATAGCTCCCACAATCCACTCATTTCACTTCCAAACATTCCTTTATTAATACAGGATATCTTGAGGGACTCCTTATATCCAAACCATAACATTTTACCTCTGGCCCCAAAATACTCACGTCTTCCTCACAATGCAAAATGCATTTAGTTTATTTCTTTAAAATTTTTTAAAAATTTGTTTTAATTAGTTATACATGACACTAGAATGCACTTTGATCCATTATATAAAATAGAGTACCATTTCTCATTTTTCTGGTTATACATGATGTAGAATCCTACCCATCCTATAGTTATATATGTACATAGGATAATATGTCTTATTCTTTGTACCATCTTTCCTACCCTATACCCCCCTCCCCTCCCTTCACACCCTCTCTCTAATTTAAAGTAAATCTATACTTCCCACCCCCCATTGTGAATTAGCATCCACATATCAAAAAAACCAACAACAACATTTTTTGGGATTGGCTTATTTGACTAGCATGATATTCTCCAGCTCTATCCATTTGTGGGCAAATGCTATAATTTCATTCTTCTTTAAGGCTGAGTAATAGTCCATCATGTTTTATATATATCACATATTTTTTTTATCCATTCATTTGTTGAAGGACACCTAAATTGGTTCCATAGTTTGGCTATTGTGAGTTGAGCCACTATACACATTTCTGTGGCTAAGTCACTGTAATATGCTGATTTTAAGCCCTTTGGGTATAAACCAAGAAGTGGGATATATCGCTAGGTCAATGGGTGGTTCCATTCCAAGTTTTCTGAGGAATCTCTATACTGCTTTGCGTAGTGCTTGCAGCAATTTGCAGTCCCACCAGCAAATGTGTGAGTGTACCTTTCCCCCCCACATCTTCACTGACATTTATGTTTGTATTCTTGATAATTACAATACTGACTGGGATGAGATGAAATCTTAGAGTAGTTTTGATTTGCATTTCTCTAATTGTCAGAAATGTTGAACATTTTTTCATATATTTTTTGATCGATTGTATTTCTTCTTCTGTGATGTGTCTGTTCAGTTCCTTTGCCTATTTATTGATTGGATTTTTTTTTTGGGGGGGTGTTGAGTTTTTTGAGTTCTTTATATATCCTGGAGGTTAATATTCTATCCAAGGTGCATCTGGTAAAGATTTTCTTGGATCCTATAGGCTCTCTCTTCACCTTACTGATTGTTTCTTTTGCTAAGAAAAAGCTTTCTAGTTTGAATCTATCCCATTTATTGATTCTTGATTTTACTTCTTGCACTTTAGGAGTCTTATTTATTTAGTTTATGTTTAAGAGTCTCATAGTCTTAACAGTTTCAGCATTGTCAAGCTGCTTAGTTCATGGTGGGGGTCAAGAAACAGAAAATGAGGGAAGGGGGAAGGAGCCACAGGAAAGGTACTCCTCTCAGGGAAGGCCCCTGGTTTAAAGTCTCCTCTGTGTCAAAGCAAACTCTTTTGACTATGAGCACCTGTAAAGATGAAAAACAGGTTACATATATGTAATATATACAGTGGCAGCTAGTAAACCTTTCCATTCCAAAAGGGAAGAATAGGACATAAGAAGACAGGACGGATCCAAAGCGAGACCAGAACTCAGCTAGGCACACAGGTCCCTTCCCTTCAAGCCATCTGTAACTGCTTGTACAACAAACATCAAGGAAACATGGAGATGAGATAGGCTCTACAGAAGGCTTGGGAAGCTACAACCCTTGGGCCTTGCCAGTTTCAGTGCACATGCTACATCTTTTAGCTTGTTTCTCTCCACAGCAGTCCATGTTATTGGCATCTCTTAATTTCTGGGGTCTCCTTTTCATCTTTGGCTTCACCTTTACAGTTTTAGGCATTGATTTCTCAGGAAAAGACTTCAGGTATTCTGATCCTGTTACACTATGCGTGGTCCCCCAGGCCTTTTTCTAGAGTCTTAGTTGAAACCTCCCTAACTTGTTAACTTTAGCATTCAGTATTTCTGTAGAACCAGCATTATATGGATTATGCCAGGGTCTGTCACCAGCTCATGCAGTACCTGGGCCCTCTGGAATCATGTCTGCTGAAGCCTTTGAGTCCTATGTGGCTCAGCATGGTAAAACAATTTTCTAGTCACACTTGTGCAAACAAGTTACCTACCATGATTTCTTTTACAGGAATATTTTGTACCCTGGAACATGTAGAGGGCATGGTCTTACAAATTTTTGAGATGCATGTGAAGCCTGTTTTTTTTTTTTTTTTTCTTCTGTGTAAATTATTTAGCATCTCTTTAGTGACTATAATCTCTTTAGCAATTATGCCTTCATTGGCCTCAGCTTTATATGCACTTTTCTGGCCAAGCTTCAAGTTTTTAAAATCATTTAGCTCTGTTTTCTGCTCCTGTTCTATGTAGTAAATATGGCTAGAAAATTTTATTATTTTAAAATTTTTAAGAGGGTATCTCACTATGTTGCTTAGAACTTTGCTTAGTTGCTGAGGCTGGCTTCAAACTTGCAATCCTACTGCATCAGCCTCATAAGCAGCTAGAATTATAGGTGTGTACCACTGTGCCCAGCTAGAATAATAACTTTAATTTGCCTGTCAGCTTAACTTTTTGTTACTATTTATAAATATGCTTTTAGTATACTATGTTCAAGCATGATAAATATACTAAAATTGTTCAAAAGAAGTGCCATTTTAAGTAATTACAAATACATGTTATCTAAATATCACTGTACTTCAAATGAAAATTTATGGACTAGTCCTTGTTTTTCCTGTGTATGAATTTGCTGACATTTTCCCCTTCACTTTTTTATTTTTCTGCCACATTAATCTAAAGTCAGTAGACTTTTAGAAAAAAATAGTAGCATATCATAGAAATTTTTTAAATAAATTTGAATTCAGATTGTTACCTTCAAGTGATATTCACAGTGGAATAGCTACAGATTAGACATACTTTTAAGATTAATCTGTATTATTAACATTTTCTCATCACTTTCTCAGGTCTAGACCATTGACAATATGATTAAAGAAGTAAAATACTGGCTATGTAGAGAGTATCTGCATCAGAATGTTTACATATTGCTTGCTGAAGTGTAAATTAATCTTAACTACTCTGAAGACTGTATGAGTATTAAGTCTGAATATGCATGTACCTTATGACACAACAGTTCTATTTCAAAATAATAAAATATACATACTCTTTATAAGATATTTTATATAACTAATTGAGTCTCAGAGAATGCTTTTCTTGATTTTCGTCATACTCTTACATTCAGAAACCTTCCAGTGGTTACAGTTGACATTGTCAGTTGTGATTTGATGTGAATAATGGTTGGTATTTTCATTTATGTTAAAGTAAGACAAAAGTTAAACACCACAGATGTATTCTCTGCTTCACTTATTTAATAGTTAGTGAGTGCTTTCTTTGCTGATTTGTATTATAGTTTTCAAGTGCTAGAAGCTCTGATTCATAGTGTATGCCATTTTATGTTGTGTAAATATTCCCAGCATAGCTGATTTCAGGCTATCAATGTGATGTCCCTGAATATAGAGTTGTGAAGAGATGCACAGTATTTCACCATTATTTAATATCTCCACCATACAAATAAAATAGGCATAAATAACCTCAAGAGCATAGATAGAAGTAAAATGTAGTAAAATAACTAGGAAGTGAGGAATACTAAATTCATTGTAAATGTTTTTATTTGATAGGATTATATAATTTTTAATAATTGTTTTTACACCTGATTTACAAAATTCCAAATAAGATTGCTTCAGTACATCAGTACTTTTAACAAGTAGGCGCACTATTTTCATGTAGTTAAAAACTAAAGTGATCTCTATGCTTATCAGTATTAGAATGGCAATTCTAATTATTGTTCAGTTATTATAATTATCTATACCCAGTTTTTAATTGTAATATCAAATTGTGCTATATTTATACAATAGCATATTTTATTACAGTAACAATGAACAAACTTACAAATATATGCAGCAACATGGGTGAACTTCTCAAACTTACTGCTGAGTTAAAGGAGCCAATCACAAAGAATACAGACTGTATGATTTCATTTACATAAAGTCCAAAAACATACAAAACTGATTTATGCTGTTAGAAATTAGGGTAGAATTTATACTTCTTGTGCTTTAGGAGTCTTCTTGAGGAATTCGGTTCCTAAGTCAACATGGTGGAGAGTTGGGTCTAATTTTTCTTCTAGTAAGTGCAGGTCTCTAGTCTAATACCTGAGTCCCTGATCCACTTTGAACTGAGTTTTGTGCTGAGTGAGAGATAGGGGTCTAATTTCATTTTGTTACATATGGATTTCTAGTTTTCCCAGTACCACTTGTTGAAGAGGCTCTCTTTTCTCCAATGTATGTTCTTAGCACCTTTGTCTAGTATGAGATAAACTATATTTTGTGTGGCTTTGTTTCTGTGTCTTCTCTTCTGTACCATTGTTCTTCATGTCTGTTTTGGTGCCAATACCATGTTGTTTTTGTTACTATAGTTCTGTAGTATAATTTGAGGTCTGATATTGTGATGCCTCCTGCTTCACTTTTCTCACTGAGGATTGCTTTAGCTATTCTGGGCCTCTTATTTTTCCAAATGAATTTCATGACTGCTTTTTCTATTTCTATGAAGAACGTCATCAGAACCTTAATAGGAATTGCATTAAATTGCATTAAATCTGTATAGCACTTTTTGGTAGTATGGCCATTTTGACAATGTTAATTCTGCCTATCCAAGAACACAGGAGATCTTTCTATCACCTAAAGTCTTTTTCAATTTTTTTCTTTAGAGTTCTGTAGTTTTCATTATAGAGGTCTTTCACCTCATTAGATTGATCCCCAAATATATTATTTCTTTGAGGCTGTTGTGAATGGGATAGTTTTCCTAATTTCTCTTTTAGTTGATTCATCACTGATGTATAGGAATGCAATTGATTTATGAGTGTTAATTTTATATCCTGCTACTTTGCTGAATTCACTTATGATTTCTAGAAGTTTTCCAGTGGAGTTTTATGGGTCTATTACCTGCAGATTAACGAAGATTAGGTTGAGACTGCTGGTGTCTGTGACAGGGTGATGTTTCCTTGTAATATTTGCCAGACTTCTTTGGACATTCTCCAACTGATAGGTTCATGCAAAAGTGTGTATGTCAAGTAGCTTATAACTGCTGACTGCCATTTTGAAGAGAAAGTTCTTTTAGTAATATTTCATACTTACTTTGGCATGAAAAAGCCAACAGTTCTACTTTCCTAGAGGAAGTTGTTTTCTTTATATACTCCATGCTTCTGGTGTTGGCACTCTTATTTTTACTAGTCTCTCTTGCATACAGAATTTTAGTTTTTTATAGTATAAAGGTTATAGGCAAATAGCCAGCTGTCACATTCTGGAGGTCAGATATAACAACCATATATGAGATGCACTGTTTTGGCTTCATACTACTTGCCAGATTGCTAAGCAGATGTTCTAGGCTATAATTCGGGAAACTGGGACCTCTTGAAACATTCCCTGAGAGTCACTTTTGACATCTCTGAATCATTTATTTAAAGGTAATTAGTGTTAGTAAAAAATGAAAATGCATTGATATGAAAAGAATTTTTTTACAGGAGCTCAGGAGTTTTAGCATGATTAGAAACTTGAATCTGGATGTGTATCTAATGGTAGAAATTATTTATTTTAATATAGGCATGCATTACAATTAGGCACTTTTGCACTATTGTTTGCTTTTTTTAAATTTGGAGACTTGTTAACAAGACTGTTATCAAAATAAACCACCTTTTTTTATAGACTGGAATATCACTTGACTTTGCATTATATTGAAGAACTTTAAAACTTTCAGTGTTTAAACAGACAATATATTTTAAGAAAGCTACAGGTATTATTTCTTCCCTAATATATACCAGTATATGTTGTGGTAGTTTTCCATATAGCTCTCAGTATTTATTTACTGGTTTCACAATGCTTGATAATTATTACAAAGTTTACTAATTTAAATTTGGAACCTTTATAACATACTATTTTAAATCTGTAGTTCTTTTGGTCCTATGTGTCTATCATTAATATATCAGTGGCATAAAAGTTAAAAATTCGAAGAAGATTTTTAACTTTTTTTCACCATCCAAAAGTGGAAATATTATTAAAACTCAATTATGATCATTTAGATCTCTTTTTCCATACTTTGACAATAAAGGAACCATATACTTTCTGTTTATATAAATGTATTATATGCATTATATTTTTCAGAGACGTGATTTACAAAAAAATGGTGTAAAATTCAATATCTTGTTATTGAGAAAATTCTTAGGCCACCATATTTTGAAGAAGGTGAGAACAAATAGTAGGAATAAACATCTAAATCTCATTTATATTTGCCTATGGATGAATTTGAATTTAAAAGTTAATGTGGGTCCATTGGACATTTAGAGTACTCATAACAAACACTTCAATCAAACTAATGAAGTCTCTGTGTGAAAATCGAACTCTAAAATCACCTCTGTTCTTTCCCCTTAAATAATTCTTCCATTTTTTCCTTTTCATATTTTGGATGAATAGCATAACAATGAGATTGATGCAAAAGATGGATCTCAGTATTTTTTCCAGAGTTATAGAAAGTTAATCAAATGTGTTAGTTTATAAAAGTTATCCTGGTATGAGCAAAGTATGTTATATACATGTATGAATATGCTACAATGAACTCCATTATTCTATATAATTAAATGCACTGATATTAAATGTCATCTTGGTTTTTAAGCATAATTGGATAAATATCCTTAACTTTTCATAAGATCCAGTTCATGGTAGACCAAAGGTTATATTTCAATATGAGAAAAACAAGGATATGATTAATGTCAGTCTAAGGATTGGAACTGAAGCAGAGCTACTATGTCTTCAGATAATTAATGTAGCTCAGTGGCAGAGCGCTTGCCTAGCATATGTGAAACACTGGGTTCAATACTTAGCATCACAAATAAACAAACAACAAAGGCATGCTGTCCATCTAAAACTACAAAAAAAGATTTTTTTAAATGACTTCTGTAGTTAAGCCTTTATTTGGATAACTGATGGTTGAACATTAGTGATCTGTGTCCCTCCCTTTTTCCTCTTCACTTCTTCATTCCTTTACCCCCTTCCCCTCTCTTTCTTACATATGTATTTTTTTACACATTAGCAAGTGTAGTACTAAGGTATCAAATCACTGTTTTGTTAATTCTGAATTCCATATATTCTTCATACTTTTACACCTTGAATCAGATGCAGCTGACTTTTCTTCACCCAAATTTAGAACCCAGAGAAAAAAAGAAAGGACCAAGATTAGGATAAAGATGAACATGTTATTTTTATAGTAGATAGGAGAATAAATAGGTCTTTTAGCCAAATGGGGTAGCTGATTTATCACCCTAGAAGTAGGCAGACTTACCTTTAGACTGCCCCATGTGACACTGAGGAGCAGAGAAGAATGTGTGTTTTATTTTAAGGGCAGCTGGCTGCCCAGATGGGAGAGAAAAGAGGATGAGCCACAAATAGTAGTTTACCACTCAAAAAAGTCATCCCTACACTGGGGAAAAGGGGCAAGGAGGAGGAGCAAAGCAATCTCTGCATGAAGTAGAGATGAGGAGAATAGGGCTTTTTTTCCCTAACACGTGAAGCCTAGGTCTAGAATTAAGATCTCACTTCGGTTTGTCAAGATGCTTATCATCTCCCCCAAATTTTCCTTATTCTTCAGGGTTACTTAAAAAATACAGATTCCCATCCTTCTCCCTAAGAACATACTCATTTTATATTGTCTCCTTTCCATCACTAGGCTCCTTTATGCCTCATTTTTCTACTTCATATACGTTTACCTACTGGTAACACCTATTTATTTCTGTTGTTCACTTTGTTTCTTGGAGAAATAGATCCCTTAGGGGAAGACTGTACACAGTTGTCTTCATTTTGGGATAAGCCTTTTCCTCTCAATGACATAATTCTAACACGGTTGAATCTCCTACATTATTTCCTTTATCTTTGTTGATGTTGTCCTGCTCAATTTCTTTGGGAAAAGTTTGACCTCATCTTGACCTCACTGTTGTCTTCACACCTTGCCTTCTACATTTTTCTGCTATACAGATTCTTCCTTGGCCTGTTACAGGCCTACCTGGGCTAATAGGATTCACTTGTACCAGCAGTTTGTTAGGACTTAAAAAACAAACAAAAAACAAAAAAACTTCATTCTAGTTGCATGGTGTTAATAACCTGATTTGGTCCACCTGTCCTGCCACAGGACTTCTTTTTTGAATAATCAGCATTCAGGAAACCCACATTTGGATTTTATTACGTCTACCATAGCCCTCTGGAGTAAACCATTATTCATGGTGAGTTTTGCAGAAGAAGGTTTTACTACATGCAGCACCTAGTTCAACACACAAGAATGAAAAGTGAAAGAAAATAGTCTTAAGTTTTTCAGAATGAAAGTTAAAGCATGCCATATTTGCCAGCATATAGGACATATGAAATGTCTAAAGCAGGAAAAGGTTCTTATATCTGCTCATGGAGTATACAGGCAACACAAGGAAAATGGAGGCTATCATCAATGAATTGCATTTGATGTTTTTGTACTGTGATATAAATCTTAATTTAAAGCTGCGCTTATTGAGAAATTTGGCATCTCCACTGAGATAATCATAAAACTGATTCTGTGACAGAAAGGGGGACAGTAAAGATACTTAGTAAATCAGAAAAGCTCATCTCAAGTAGAGAAATCCCTTTTTAGTGAAACAAGGTTAGGACTCTTCAAATTTTACTTGGTCCTGATTTGAGATTATTATTCCCATTAGCTTTATTTCTAATGCTCTTTTGTAGAATATTTGTACATTTATTTAAGAAATATTAGCAGCTGGCTTCCCAGAGGAAAGGGAGAAAGAAGATGTACCACAAGCAATATACTAATCATAGAGGTCAAAGAGGCACTGTGTCTAATGGGCATAATCAGAGAATAGACAAATGTGCCTGCTTTCATGGAGCTTTCATTTTTCTATTACAAGAAGCTTTCATTTTTCTATTATAAGAGTTAGAAGTATTTTAGGCGTGGTATTGTCTAATGGCTAGAAAATTGGTTCTGTAACTCTTATAGCATTAAGTATACAGTATTAAGTAAGATATTTTAATATTTCATGCTGTGGCAAGCTCATATCACTCTTCATACATAACTGTTAATATAAGGAATAATGCAGAAACTGCCAGTCCTCTTCAAAGTTAGGCCTGTAACTAACATACTTTTAAATCCAGAAGAGAGTTTTCAGACCCTACATCTCAATAGGAAGAGCAACAGAGATTTTATAACCATCCTTAATATGTCACAGATACCACTTAACTAGCTGCTATGGTTGCAGTATAATTCATGTGGGTCCCCCAATGGTTCACATGCTGAAAGCTTGTTTCCCAGTATTGTGGTGTGTTAGGAGGTGGTTGAACATTTTAGAGGTGGGGCTTATTGGGAGGTAATTAGGCCCCACCCTCATGAATAGATTAATGCTATATTCTGGAAGTTCTAGCCTTCATAGGACCAGGTTAATACTGCAAGAGTGGGTTCTTTAAAAATGAGACCACCCCACATATTTGATCTGTTCTGCAAGCAACCTTTTCCCGTTTCATTTCCCTGTGTAGTGACATAGCCAAGATGGCCCTCAAAAGAAGTTTAACAGTTAAAACCACTCAGTCCTATGTTTTCAGCCTCTAAAACTGTGAGCTAAATAAATTCCTTTGTATATTTTCTAGCATCATGTATTTTTATTACCAATACAAAATGGAATATGACATTAGCTGTTTGTTACCTCATACTAGGCAAAGGCGTCAGTAACATAAATTGGAGAAAATATAGCCTCTTCAACAAATGGTGCTGGGGAAACTGGAACTCCGTATGTAATAGAATGAAATTTAACCCCTATCTTTCACCCTGCACAAACCTCAGCTCAAAGTGGATCAAGGACCTAGGTATTAGACCAGAAACCCTGCACATACTAGAACAAAAGGTAGGTCCGACACTCAAACATATTGGCTTAGGAACTGACTTCCTTAATAAAAGAAGTAAAATTAATAATCAACAAATGAGATTGCATCAAATTAAAAAGGAAACAATCAAGAACATGAAAACAGAGCTTACAGAATGGGAGAAAATTTTTTGCCACCTGCATCTCAGAGCATTAATCTCCAGGATATATAAAGAACTCAAAAAAAAAAAACTAACACCAAAAAACAAAACAAAACAAAAAAACCACTACAGATAACCCAATCAATAAATGGGCAAAGGAACTGAACACTTTGCCAAAGAAGAAATACAATTTGTCAACAAATATATGAAAAATGTTCAACATCACTAGCAATTAGAGAAATACAAATTAAAACTACACTGAGATTCCATCTCACTCCGGTCAGAATGGCAATTATCAACAATACAAGTAACAATAAATGTTGACAAGGATGTGAGGGAAACGGTTACACTCAGACATTGCTTGTGGGACTGTAAATGGGTACACCTACTCTGGAAAGCAGTATGGAGTTTCCTTATGAAACTTGGAATGGAACCACCATTTGACCCAGTTATTCCCACTCCTTAGTGTATACCCAAAGGACTTAAAATCACCATAGTACAATGATGTAGCCACATCAATGTTTATAGCAGCTAAATTCACAATAGCTAAGCTATAGAACCAACCTAGATGCCCTTCAACAGATGAATGGATAAAGAAAATGTGGTATATATACATATTCTTCTCAGCCAAAAGAAGAATGCATTTATGACATTTGCCAGTAAATGGACGAATCTGGAGACTATTATGCTATGTGAAATAAGCTGGTCCTAAAAAAAACTAAAGGTTGAATGTTTTCTCTTATATGTGGAAGCTAACCCACAATAAGGGGAGGGGAGAGGGAAGAACAGAAGTGCAGTAGATTAGACAATGGGGAGTAGACGGAAGGGAGAGGGAATATCAAAAGGAAAGACAGTGGAGTAAAGCTGACATAATTTTCCCATGTACATACATGAAAACAACACAGTGAATCCCACTATCATATACGTTTGTAAAAGTGAGATCCTAACTAGAAAAAGATATATTCCATGCTTATATAATTATCAAAATGGATTCTGCTGTCCTGTATAACTAAAAAGAACAACAACAACAAAAAAGAAAAAGACAGCTGTTTGGCTTAGAAAAACCCTAAAAGTTTATCAACAACAAGGTTTTTATATAAGTTTTCTGGTACTTTTTGTATCCAGTTTACATAATAACGACAATAACTAAAATCTTCTGTATATTGATTCATGTTAAAATGTATAAAATCATTATTGTTGATTTTTTAAAAAAGGCACCACTGCTGCCTGAATCCAGGAACCCTATATTAATCTGTCATAGTGTATCATGGGAAATGTGAACACATTTTGAAAGACAATGGTACTGGGCAAGTAATTGCCCAATCTAGTGATTCATTCTAGCATGATCTGTTTGCTACAGGTTTAATTTTGATATTTTTAATAAAATTGAAAATTCTCTTTCTTCATGATTTTTAAGACAGTTTCTTCTGTTAACAGTCTAGTACAGTATTGTGTGTATATGACATATTAAGGAAGTAGTAATTACTCTATTATATAGGACTTTCTTTTTTCATATCAGATATGTTCTGTGACCTAATTGTGTCTTTGCCACTTTCCTTACAAGAAAAAATACAAATAGAATAAAACTCTATAACTTATAGCAATTTAAAACTTAACATTCTATGGGGAAAATGCCTTCTAAGAAATATTATTTTAAATAACTAATGAAAAATATATGAAAAAAAGTTAGTATTTTAAAATGATCTATGAAAGCATGTTTCATTGTGTATCTTCAAGTAAAATATCTAAATTTGTGTGAATAACTCACCTCACACCTATCTAAATAGTGTTCTGTCTAGTTTCTGTGCCTTCAAATAGTCATACTCATTCCTAGATGATTAAATTTCCTAAGAAAACAAAATTGAATAATGTACTCCATTGTTAAAAATCTTTCCAGTCTTTGTCTCCCTTTTGACTTTTGCTCTCTCCCTTTTTACTAACATTGGAACATAAGCTTTTGTATGTGTGTGTGTGTGTGTGTGTGTGTGTGTGTATTATATATATAAACTTGTACAATATTTGTATTTCATTTGAAAGATGCTTATATTTATATTGAAATAGAATAGCCTTGTTCTTTTTTAAAAAAATTATTTGGAAAACACTGAAAAAATGGGAATGGGCAGGTATTGTAGCTTGGTAGTGGAGTGCTCGCCTGCCTAGCATATGTGAGGCACTGGGTTCAATCCTCAGCACCACATAAAAATAAATAAATAAAATAAGGGTATTGTGGCCACCTACAGTTAAAAAAAATAGTTTTAGAAATTGGGGGGCAGTGAGGAAACTTAACTAAAATTCCTACAATTAAAAAAAGAAAGAGAGAAATCTAAACTACCCACACACCTATTCCATGCCAGAGGTAATCTTGATATCTATTTGATAGATGTCCTTCCAATTTTGTAAATGCATAGTATGGATGTGTGTGTGTGTGTATACACACTTGTGTATTTATACATATATTTATATATTATTTATACATATATTATTTATACATATACATATATATTATTTATACATATATTTATATATTATATGTGTATTTATACATATATTTATATATTATTCCACCATGCAAAATTATGGTCTGTGTATATTTTTGCTCATATATAAATCACTTCTGGTAAACCTCAGTGTCCTCATCTGAAAAGGGCAATGGCGGTACGACCAGCCCTCGGGTCCTGAAATAATTCATGTAAATCATCAAAGACACACCTGACACAGAGTCAGTTGTCAGTCTTTATTACTGTTGTATCTGTGAAATCACTTCATCCAAAAGTGATCCAGGCACAAAGAGTCTATCCTGTAATACTATATTTTATTCATCAACAAAATAATAGGAAATCTTGTGGATTTTTATGCTAATTGAGCTAATGTATTGCAGGCCATATACATTTATATATTTCTTTTTTTCTGTAAAATCTCAGGAAAAATAAAAGCAAATTTTATTATCTGGAGATGGAGATGTATGAGAACTAAGTAAATTCATCATCAATTTGTGAATACATTCAATCTGGGCTTTGTTCATTTTATCTAGAAAAATGTCCTTCTAAGTAAAGAACTTTTCAACTGTTACTTGACTTTCTAAGGAAAGAAACTACATTTAAAAGTTGCAGTCTTTACTCATTCTTCAATCCACATGCTCACAAGTGAAAAGGAAGAAAAGGACAGAAGTGTATATGCTTAAGTTATTGTTTTCATCCCAGCAGTTTGTGCTACCTGATGAAAATTGGAATTCTCTGATCTGAATAAATATTAAAAGATTAGCAAAGATTAGAAACCATACTAATGTTCCAATTAAATTGAATTTAAATTGAAGATATACCATTAGTTGGAGTATAAATGGGCACCAATCACAATTGCCTCAAATATGTTACTGTACTCTCCAGCTTTCATGGTAAATGGTACATTTTCCTTCACAGTCTCCTTAGCATCTTCTATAGTGAAATTAAAAAAAAACTTACACTACTACTTTATCAGATCAAAAATATCTTTATTGAGCCACTTTAGCAAAGTATACTAAAATAATAGTACCCTTTTAAAATTGTCTTTCTACAAACTTAACAGTAAGTCTAATTAAATAAACTATTTTTGTACCACTACAAGTAAGGCAAAATATTAAGTAGATAATTACCAACTCTTTAGGAAAGTTTTAAATTTTTTATATAAAAATGTAAAAGAATTTTCAATTCTAAATTTAACTCCCTTTTGTATCCTAACAATATATGTGATTAAATTCTTACTCAGCTTAATTAAATATCTTACACATGGTTACTTCCTCAGATTTTTGTTGTTGTTTTCTTCCAAATTTAGCCAACATTGGAATTATTTGGGAAATCTTCAAAAATCATGATGACATTGAGATTTAATTTGGAATGTTAAATGTTTCTCAGGTGATTCTAATGTGTAGCAAAATTTGTGCCCATTACCCACAGCTCAAATTGAACCTTAGACTAATTACACCAAATTCTCTGGAGAAAGGGAAGGGACCAGGGCATCAGTATATTTAAAAGCATCCCAGGTGACAACTGTGTGCAGTCAACATTAAGAATCCCTATTTTAGAAAATCAGAAAAGAATCCAGAGAAGTTAGGAAGAATCAAATCTTTAGATTCAAAGAACAGAGTTTGGAAGGAATTTGGAAGGAACACTAATACTTATTCTAATCCCTCATTTTATAAATGTAAAGTAAGTGATTGCTTAATGTCCCACATCTGCTAAGTGAAAACTTATCCACTATTTCCATCACACATGCTTATATATAAGGACAGAAAATTTTTCTCTGCTACTTTCTTTTTATAGTTCTAATGTATTTTGCTGGGAGCTAGGTATAGAGCAGGACACTCATGTTCTCTGTCACACAAGTTGAAAAGATGAATTTTTGCTTTGGATATGTGTAGATAATTTTAACTGATGATTGGTATGATTTGAGAAAACCAAGAAGTATCCAAAAAGAGATTAATTTTAGATATGAGAAAGTAGTATTCAAATGTGAAACTGGAACCAGATTGACTTGGAGTCATTAACAAAATGGACAAATTAAATAAATGTGGCTGAAGAGAGAATATGCAGAGAGGACATCAGAGGAGTGAGGTCTGAATCTTAAAAGGCAGACATATTCAGAGATGGTGGAGGGAAATGAGACAGGGAAAGAGAGAGGTAAATGTTTAAAATGTTATGATGTTGAACACAAGTTGATATAGTAATAACTCAAATATTTAGTATTTGGTGAAGTGAATAAATGAAACAAAATATGATTACAGTGTTTTTAACTTTTTCTTAAAAAATGATTCACTGTGAAGTACCAGAAAATGCACTGAACTTGTCTGGCTTCTGGTTTCTTCTGTCTCCTAATAGCTATGTGAATTGTGGTAAATAGCTTCTTCTTCCTAAGGCTAATTTCTCATTTGTAAAATAGGACTAATATTCCTTCACAGAGATATTCAGAGGTTAACTGAGATAGTATATGCCAAAGCATAATACACTGCAATGATCTCATACAGTATCATTAGCAGGCAAGTCAGTAGGAATGAAAATTTGGATTTGGACAAACTTATGTTCAAATGATAGCCTTAGATACTGTGCCTTTGGTACAGATTACTTGAAGTGTATTAGGTAATGGAGATAATGTGAATACCTTTATCACAATTTTGCTGTGACTTACAAGAATTAAACAAGATAATGAAGAAGGAAAAATCCAAAATATATTTGTAAATTTTATTTCGATTTTCATTCATGCTACAAATGCAGTAGTCAAAATATTTATGGTTTTATCTTTCTTTTACTCTACATTCCCATACTTTCTTTTCCTTTCTCTACTTTTCTTTGTAGATTTTCTTTTCTCCTATTACTTTATCTCATTACTCCTTATATATATCTTGAAAGACCTTTGCCATGATTATGATACTATAGTAAAGACATTTATTTTGCATTAATGTTTCTTTGGGATATGCTCAGAGAGTCCATACAAACATCCATTGTTTGGAGTGTTTCCTTTAGTTTGCTCTTGCTAACCGAGGTCAGGAAGGTGTATCTGTTAGGAAGTTCTGGGGACTGGTAATTTGTGAGCCATCTGATGCACAAATAGGACAGAGACTTAGAATTATGAACTAATGCAACAAAATAAGACAACAATGCTAATCTGTGTTCCTGCTTTCATTTCACATCACTCTTGAAATAGGTCATATTTTTAAAACAAATAATATCAAGTGAAAATATTTTAATTGCCTTATTAAACTTGGTAGAACATTAGATAATACATAATATTAGTCATTTTAATATATTACAAATATATTTTCATTTCATTCTTTCTTAAAATTTAAATATATGCTTGATGATAGCAAATTTGCTTTTTATTTGGCATGTAACTAAATGCCAAAAGGCATTTAAATAGTAATTCTTAGCTTTGTATTTCTCCCTTAGTTATTGCCCTGATAAAATTCTTCTGGTTGACAGTTTGCTTCTGCCTGTTTTTCACATTTATATGCTATCAGGTTTTTTTTCCACACAGTTTGCAAAGATAGAAAGTATACCTGCATTATGACATTTAATACTCTTATTTTCAAGAGTGAATTAAATTACTTTTAATAATATGTGGTATTATGGTTTCTTATGTACAAAACAGGAATAACACCTATACTTCAACTTTACTGTGATATGTAAAAGTATCAAAAACAACACCCCATACTTGTGAACACTAAATATCTTGAGAATACTGGTAAAGATGTATGTATACCATGGCAGATCTTTTTTCACACACTTAATCTCCCTTAATCTCCCTTCTGGAATGTTTCCCCATAGAATCCTCTCATGATCTTCTGAAGTGTTTCTCTTCCATATCATCTTTATTCTCTTTTAAAGTCTATACTTGGCACACCTAACATGCACGTATTAATTGAGGGTTTGAGGGGATGGAGTAGAAAGCTTGTAAAATCATAAAGATATCTAGTTCTTTAAGATAGCTTATTCTATGACCATATTCCTTGCTTCTGTTAGTGGTTCTGAGATGTTTGGGTTTCATAGACTTATGTGCATATATGTGAAAATCATTACATTATGGTTTTTTTTTGGTAATTTATTCATAATTCTTATAAAATCCCCCAAATAAAACTTAAAGTTTCTTGAACCTGTGTTCAGGACCTGCTAGATAGATTATACCTTTGTGATTACTGTTTGGTTCAACCAAGAATATGATCATGAATAGATTAATTATTTGATGAGGTAAAATTCCTTGTTCAGTGTAAGGTAAAATCTTGATAATCTGGAATGCTCAAGTGCCCCACACTGCATTATACTCAGAAGTAAATGAAAGCCAGGATACAAAGTATGTATTTATGCCTGTAGTTAGAAAAATGCAACCTGGCTTTGATGTCCTTTACCAAGAATATTTTTAAGTCCACAAGATGGCAGTGTTACCTTATATAGGTAAACAAGCCAATGAAATGCATGATTGCTTGGTTTTCCAGCACACATCAAAGAAGCTTTTGAGTGCAACTGAAAAACTCATGGTCCTTTATAAAGCATGGAAGACATTGTGAAAGGCAAGAGAACATCTCAGGAGAAAATTACTTATTCAATAACAATTTAATAAAAGCAGTAATTATTGTGTGATATAGGATCTTTCTACTTTTTCACCCTAGTTTCTATGTTTATGCAGAACTAATTTTGTAAGATGCTCTTGGTCTTTACCATATTTAGTCCAGTATTTTATACCATTCACAGTTATCGCCTAAAATAATGAGTTAATTATTCAGTGTTCAGAAATGATGAACCCTATTATCTAAGCAACATTAGCTTATTTACTCATTTTAGAAAGATTTTTACAAGTTAAACTAAGTTTGCATTTAAGGTTAACTGTCAACCCCTAGTTATTCAGAATACCACTGGCTTTGTTGTATCAATGAGTTTCTATTTAGATCTAGTTTGGGTGGAAATTATGAAATTAATTTTATTTGTGATTTAGGGTACAAATTTAGTATTCCAGAGATAAAATGAATTATGACTCATTTTTCATCTTCTGCATATTTCTGATGAGATGCTCTTATTCTAATTGTTTAACAATTTAGCTAGTCCATCCAAATGTATCTTAAATTATTTCAAATTTAGTTTTTTGTTATTCATTATTTAATAAAGCATTCAACAAAATTTTTTATTTTAAATGAGGCAGTTGCTATTTTGGACACTTATTTCAAAGTATAACTTAATAATAAGAAATATAGATTATTACTGGTGCTTTTGACATTGCTAAACCATATTGCATCACACCACAGACTACTAATATTTAAGGGCAAATTTAGTATCTTATTTTCCAGTCCTTCTGTTCACTTCCACAATGTTATTTTCGTAAATAGTACTCACAGCTCTAGCTTAGCCATGGTAACAGAATTTAAAGTGGTACCAACAAGGAAAAATGTATAGATTTCCAAACCTGACCTGATGACTCTACTTTTTAGGACAGCTGTTTAGGCATAGCAGTTCTATCTGATTTTAGATTATTTACTTTGCCTGCATATATTATCTTGAGTAGAAAGAGTAGTCAAAATTTATTGGGCTTATTAGCATGGTAATGGTAATCATCTTTGGAGGGACATTCTTGTTTAGAGAGAGAGAGAGGTTCTTTTCTGCAGACTGATCTTGAGGGTTTGATTTGGTATTTATGTTACACTCTGAAACCAGGCTCTTTTCTAGTTTATTAGTAATTAGATTTTCTTTAAATTAGTGGGATTGAAATTATTCAGTATCATAATATTTTAATCACTGTAATTTTAAGGATTATTATTTGTTCACATTTAGCGTTCGTATAAAATTTGTAGAATATGAAACCAGCAATCATGAATTTTAGTTTATTGTATAAATATAAGAGTAAATATTAAGAAACTGGTATGGATTAACTAAAAGAAAACTAATATATATAATAATAATTTGTATATTAAATAGAAAAGTTGTATTGCTTGGAAATTTTGTAATACCATTATGCTATATATAACTCAAATGAGTCTGATTTTTGAGAGACAGTTCTGAACCTGGTACAGGGTTAGTTCTCAAGTGACCCAGGCTGTCTTTTATTCATTTCTAAGCAGTAGGCCAGCAAAACTGACTTGGAATCAGTTTTTCATTCAACTCATGCTCCAAGTTGTTCTCTTGTGCAGATGCTGTAGTTATTGGCTCTAGTATCTGAGGAGGACAAAGTAATGAAGGAAAGTGACAAGGTCATACAGGTAGAAAAGAAGCTTGCAAGAATAGAGAAGTAGGAGGTTATATTAGCCTCAGTTGAACATGACCTCTTGCTCCCTGTCCTTGATGCTGATAGTTCTGTAAAGACAGTTCACTGCACTGGAAGAGTAAGAGCATCATAACTGGCTTTTCTCCTGACTGTTGAAGAATTCTGTTTCATTTAAACACAGAGGTGACTGTTCCTTCCTTTTTGACTATGGAAACTACATATGGGAGCCTTCTAGATTAAGTATGGAGAATCAGAGCTCTTACCATACTTAGAATTAGGACAAGTAAAAAGCACTGAGGAAATACAAATAAGGAAAATTCAAGAAAGATAGTGAAGATGGAAAGATGTTATTAGAAAAATAATCTAAAAGCAAACTCTAGAGGGGAAAAATTATTTTTAAAAGAACTTTGATGTAGTTATGACTGTCTGGCTATATATATGCATATGTATATATGCATATATATACACACACACAAAGCTAATATGTATACAGTTTTTTATTTTTAAAATCTCTCTTTACAAGAAAAGTTAATTCATAAAAGATGTTACAGTGGTGGCAGATTACCTTTGGAAAAAACGAATGCATTCTAAGATGTTATACTGTGTTAAATAAGAAATAATGAAGAATTATTTGCTTCTCTTTATCCTTGTGAAGCACTTGAAAGCATTCAGTGAAATTTTAAATTTTTTTAAAATTAATTTTTCGATCAATAACATGCATTTACTTTTTTCTTTGAAAATATTTTATTTAGGATTTTTAGTATTTTTGCCTACTGTAGGAGTATGACTTTGGGGGAAAACCACTATAAGATTTCCATAATTTTTGTGTCTAGTTTCATGCTGTCAGGTTATAAATATGGTATGTTTGAAGTGTTATGATATTTGTTTTGTAGAATTTTTTAGGCATATTTTAGAGATTTAGATAATAGTAAGATGAATAGTCAAAATGTACAGGTTAAATTAGATTTAATGTCTTTCAAAAAGTAAATCCATTTTCAAACTCCAAGTTACACTAATCTTATAATCTAGAAAGATAGAGATATTCACCTTACTAAATACTTTTAATTTTGGTTTGGAGCCTTATTCTGAACAGTTTGGGAACAAGTAAATTATGATATAATATCAAAATTGATGAGTTTATTGCAGAATGTGAAGAACTAGAGTAAATTAGAATTCTGCTCACTAAGTGCCTCAGAGCTTATTCCACCTGACTCATCAAATGAAAAATTCATCAATTAATCCTCTGACAATAACGATATATACACAAAAATCAATCTGGAATTGATTTTTTTAGTCTGAACATGAAAACCAAGCTCTGACTTAAACATAATGTGAAATTTCTCTTCATTTCGACTTTATTATTGAGTATAACAGCTGAAGTGTTCATATAATTATTTGTTCTGAGTCAACTACAAAAGTGTGATTGTTTGAAAAAGGGTATGTGTGCTGTGGAGATGTTCCGAAGCACAATCTGAGTGAGCTAATAAAGTTGTCAGATGCATGTAAGAACACAGCTGATAGGAATCCCTAGAAGGCAGCCAATAGAGAGGGACACTGATCACTAAGCCCTGACGGGGAGACCACCCAAGACAGTTAACAGTGAGCTGAGTACTGAGGAAGATCAAAGAAAGAGAAGAGTAACATACAATAACCCACATTTCAGATGTGGATTAAAAAAGACATTGTTAGGGGTGTGATTCTATGAAATATATTTTTTGTGTGTGTGCATGTGTGTGTTTTGCATGCTTCTGTATGACTAACTCAGCAAACAACAAACAGTAGAAAGATGAATCTTTTCCTACTTTGTTTCATCTACTTTCTAGTTAAAAATGTTTCAGAATACATTAAGAATTCAGATGATCTTTTTGCTTTAATCCAATAATTCTATATAAATCTTAACAGATTTCCAAAGACGTCTTCTTTCAAACTCTCTTCTATTATTATTATTTTTCTTCCATGTGATTAGTACCACAAGAACATATATAAAAACATCTCAAGAAAATAATCCAAGCCAAATAATAGTAGTTTTTCTTTTGTTTTCCATTAAAGAAAATCTTAGCCAAATGTTTTCAGATATATAGATGTAAAGGAAAAGAATTGTCAGCATAAAATTTAAATTTTTTAATATTTTGAGTCCTTTTACTTACTGCAAATTGGGTAGCCCAAATCTGTATTATTTATGCTAGAGTCTTAATTTCTATATTTCAGATTCTACTTTGAATTTTATGAGACTGCTTTGGAAAGTTCTATGTATTCCTAAAGACAACTTAATATTGTTCTAAATACTGTAAGATGGCATGCTATAACAAAACACCAAAAAGAAATGTATTCTTCCAGGATACAGTAATATTAAACAACAATGAAAAGATTCTGGGAAATATTAAGTTAGAGAACTGTGTCAGTATTACTTATCTCATGTGTAGTAAATTTTGATGATTCTCTTCTGAATCTGAGTTCTTATAGGAAATGAACAGTAAACTGTGTCTATGTTTTATAGATGTTAAAAAAACTAAATACATGTTTCTCTAAAGCTATTAGAATTTTTTCCCTGTCACAACAGCAGTAAGAAAATTGTAATAGAAATGGCTTCTTGAGTGCACAGTGTATGAAATAATGTATTTTTTCCCTGTAGTTTAAAATGTTAACTGTATTTTGGGTCTCATTCTTTGCATATGCCTTGACAATTATGATTGCTTGATTAAAAGAAGAGCTTTTGTGCTAGTTATGTCACAATACTAAATACATAATATCTGAACAGTATTTATAATGTTATATTTTTGATCAGGTCAGATATGTCTGGTGAAAAAACAAGATAGGATAATACTTATTATTAAGGTCTTTTATTCTTAAAATATTTTTAATTTTTATTCATTTCTTGGTCTCTCTCTTTTTTAAAGGAAACAGGAAAAATGTTTATCTCTACCTAAGTAATATGCCCAAGTATATACTTTATATATAATCTTGAAACAGTTTAATTAGTTCAGAAATTATTTTTTCTGAACATTTTTATAGTCATACTGTAAAAAGACATTATTTAATTTTTTAAAAACACTGATATGTACTTTTTTCAGCATTTCAAATGAATTTTTCCAGGACTATAAATGATTATATATTTATGTAATTGCCACCCCTGGGAAATATACTTTATTACAGAATAGATAATAAAGAATAACTTGTAAGTAATGTCAGTTTATTTTTTGCTCTATATGTATACTAAGTTATGTTTTGTCCTCTAGTCTTATATGGATAAATGTGTAATATATGAATGAAATTCATGTACATTGCTAGTTGTAGAATATATGCGGCTGTATTAGCTGAGGGCTTTATCAGTGTAGTTATAAATATCTGAATATATTTAAAGGAAAAGAGGTCCCATTTTCTTACAATTTATATAGTTATTGTTTTCTTTCTATGCAGTTTTTTATCACACAGATTTAAATAGTTAAGAATTAGTCATTTTGTTAATCATAGATAATTATCTTCCTTTGCAAAAAATTTAAATGCCTTTTCTTAAGACTTAAAAAACTTCCATATATAATTATATATCATGCAAGTAGAAAAAGAATTAGATTGCTTTTGTTCTTTCCTGTTCTTGCCCTGTTATATTTTTTACTATTTATTTCACAGGAAATAAAAATATAGGTAAATATCTTTAAAACGATCATTTTAGACTTTTGAAAATAGTAAAAAAGAAATTATAACATACCTCTTAGAGTTTTTGCTAATCTATTTTAAAATGCTAGCTATAACTAATTTATGTGCAGTGGGGGGCAGAGGTGGTCATGAGGAAGTAAGAAGGTTTGTTTTGGAGTTAAGCACAAGAACTTGATCTTAGAGATCATAATTTTAGATATAAAAATGTATAGAGGATCAATAATTTATGTTTCTCATTTTTGCAGATATCCATTTTTACCTATATTAATTCTTCATTCACAATATAAAACAATTGATGAATTAATTATATATATTAATCTAATATTATTTAGTTAATATAGTTATTATTTAAGTTAGTTTTTTTACATACTTTCACATTAATTATCTTTTAATTTTAAATCAGTAACTGGTATTCTCCACTGAAGTGGCACATTAGGAAAGAGACACTGGCATGTCCATCAAATATTTTTCATGGCAAATTACTTCCTGTAAGATATCATTAAGTAATAATTTCTTAACAATATTCAATTTTTTTGTTACATAACTAAAATTATCTTTAAAAGTTATATGCAATTTATCAGAGCAACTCTCTTTTAATGAGATCAAAATGCCTTTGTCACTTTGTGAGAAAAAAATTAAGAATCTTAAATTTGGAATTTAAGGTATTTAATTTTTTATACAGTAGTTCTTTTTTTTTTTGTTTTAAAGAACAGCGTAAAGTTGCCTTTTTAGAATGACAACCCTATACAGTCTGAAGATGAATCTTATAAGTAAGGTTACATCTCACATTCATTAGAATTCTCCTTTCAGTTTAATAATCTGCCTAAAATTGAGATTTATTAGGTAACATGCTCTCATTAACGTTCAATAGAAAATAGCCTCTTAGAACTTCTTATACAAAAACTTTATCATTAAATTTGAATAGAATAAAGCATATTAAATATAGTAAAGTTAACACATGATTCTACTATCGATGCTTTTCAGATAATACCTCTAAGCAGTATACTTAGAAAAATGATTTAATTTACTTCAAGGGTCAGTAAGTACAAAAGATTTAATTGTATTCAATAATATTGTTATCAATTTAAGTTTAATTTTCTTGAAATGGAATTTATATTTCATCATTTGTATATGTTTTATAATTTAAAAATTTAAAGTCTTTTACTAATGTTTTCATTTTAGCTTATTATATTGTATTTGGAAAATGACAATAAAAATAAACTAATTGGGTTGTTTTCTGTTTAGGCAAAGCTTAATCTCATTTTTTTTATGCAATTTGAAAGTTTTTATATCCATCAGAACATTTATTGAGAGTTGTTGTGCATAGAATTCTTCTAGAATCTACATAAGCAGTTCTAAAATCTGATTCATGTAAATGTGGTAATGAATTTTCACTCTGCTGTTGAATGGATGCTCATGGCAAAACATAGTATTCCTAGAATATTAATGTGATAAGACGAATTAACCTGTCAAATTTTTTGCTTTTTCAAAAATTATTCTCAAATTCTAATATGTATCTCAGTAGTTTATCCTACTAAAGAAGAAATGTTTAAAATGAATATTTTGAGTGTAAAACAAATACTAAAACAAACAAATTACAGCATGCAGTTAAAATTGACCATGATAAATATCTTTACCCAACCATTCCAATGAGAAGAAATATCATTAAAAGAAAATGTAAACTGCTTTCTCCCACATCACAATCAGCAGGTTTTAATGTTATTTGTAAAAATGTGTAAAAGGAATTTTTCTTAAAAACAATTTTGACTTTCCTTGTGACAAGACATGTTCAAACTATAAATAATATTCCGGTGTAAATAACAGTCTTTTATCTAGGGAATAGTAAGTGATTTGCTCACATAGTTTTTAAATTGTGGGAGTCTGAAATTCATCTTTGTAAACTCAGACCTCTAAATTCCATTGTCCTATAGTTGATAGAATCTCAAAAAATAATAATAATAATAATAGAGTATTTTAGGCATTATGCTACCACAATGGAAAGATTTTAAGGATTATATTTAAGGGATGGTGCTTTGAATATAAACATCAGCATGTGAAAATAGGAATTCTTGAGCATATGATTGAAAAGATATAAAATATTTTTTTGTTTAATCCTTAAGGCCTTTCGTAAATGTGCAGATTTCTTGGATTTCTATAACTCATAATAAATGATGAGTTGCAGAAACAAACTAATCATTCACTGGAGTATCTCTTTGGGGAAGTACTTTCACAGGAGGGAATCATAGAGAGAACCCTACTTTATTACTTTGACTCTTTGGCTGACTCCCAGAATCACTTGCAAGGCCAAAGTTAAGGAGCCAATTTTGTGCCTTTGCAAAGCACAGTAGCACCCTAAACTATAGTTTGAATTTGGGGTTACCCTTAGATTTGAGTGCATGCAAGTTTGTGTGCATGCCCACGTGTCTACACATAATATATGAAGAATGAGAGAGCAAGTGCCCCAAATCTTTTGAAATGAAACAGTATTTGCTGATAGTTTTCAAGTATAGGCAGGGAGAATTATCCAACCATATGTACTTGAATGGAGGGACAGGTAGTGCACTTGTAGGTCTCCCTCTTTTCCATTTTTCTTTGAAATTTTTGCTCAGATTTCTGGCTTACTCACAATGCTTTGTTTCATCAGTTAGCAAACTTACCCATCTTGTTGGGTTATAGAGAAAGGAAGGTACCAGATTATCTTTTCAGTAACGGCATTATGTCTAATGTAAGTAAGTCATATATATGTATACATACGTATATATACATACATATGTAAATATATATCATTATGTAAATATTCAATTTATATAACAGGTAAATAATTGATTTAAACCAGGGGAATTTTACCACTGAGCTATATCCACAGTCCTTTTCATTTTTTATTTTGAGACAAGGGTCTCACTAAGTTCCTAAAGCTGACTTAGAACTTGTGATCCCCCAGCCTCAACCTCTGTTAGTAAATCTTAATATAATTAACATATAAATAATTTAAGTCATTTGCATTTTAGCTTAATACTACCATGTACTAAAATATTTTTTTAATAATTTTCTTGATTTGACCTCTTATTAGGATAGAAACTATCATTTATGGCACTCAACATTTTTACAAAGTGCTACTTACATTTTTCTATTTTTATTTGAGACAAAGTATTTATCACTTGTCATTAACCCTATTATGCAGATGTGGAAACTGAGGCTTAGTGGGTTTTAAGGGATTTGTCCAAGAGGTTATAGATCATAAATAAAAGACAAAGATGAAAGTAAAAAACAAATATTCTGGGCTGGGATTGGGGCTTAGCAGTAGAGCACTCACCTAGCATGTGTGTGGCCCTTGGTTTGAACCTCAGCACCACATAAAAATAAATTAATTAAATAAAGGCATTGTGTCTAACTACAACTAAAAAATAAATATTAAAAACAAAACAAAACAAATATTCTGAATCCAGATTCAGTTCATCCCCTTTCAATCATCATATGGCTTCTAGTTGTTATTTTGGTAATTTAAAAATTTATTGGTGGTTTATTGGTTCAAATATATGAGAGAAAAAACAGAAATACAAAATTTGTATGAAAAGGAAAGTGGAATACTTCACTTTTATTGTAATTTTATAATCTATGCTTTGTTGATTCAAGTGGCAAACATATTTGTCATTTAAGAGAGAAAATGTTAAATTTTATTAATACTTAATTAAAAATTAAATTTAATAGAAAAATGTTAAACACAAAAGATTGACTTTATCAGCTCATTCCTGTATTGATTGATTACTTTTACAGTAAACATTTTAGTATTGTCTTTTTGCTAGCTTATTTTAACTTAAACAACATAATAATGAAATGTAATGCTACAGAATGCTTTTTAATGCAGATGACTAAAGTTGCCATTAAAGAGCATTTGGCAAATGGCATCCTAAAAAGTACTGTTTTCTTTCATTCTGAACTAAATCAAGAAAACTGTATCAATGTGTGTGTGTGTGTGTGTATATATATATGATACTTGCAAAAGATTTTACTTCTGTTTTTCAAAAGTTATTGAAGTCTACAAGGAAGGAATTGAATTTGTTTGACCAGGATGACTTAAAGATATTGGATTTTTGATACTATAAAGCTAAGAAATTGAAATTTTAAATGTAACATAATACCCGAGGTTGAGGAGAAATAGACAAGACAATCTCCTAATCTAGAGCCTACAAAATACTAATATTATTAGAGCCTCAAAAATATTAACATTATTGGCATTTATTTAATTGCACTTAATTTGGTGGTTGAGCTAACTAAAGTAGACTTATTTTTAAGTTTCAGATACCATAGTTCTATGTGCTAGTCATTTTATTTAAGTGATATTTTTTTCTGAAAAAATTTACTGTTCTGATTTTAATATTAACATCTCCCACTTTCCCTGTTGTTATTTTACTAGAACCTGATCTCGCATGTAAGAGAGATTATAGACCTTTGCATCTGTAACCTGTGCTGCCATGCTAGAATGAATGGAGATTGGGAGTCATAATACATTTTTTAAGTGCTTAATAGTCCGTTTTGTCAACTCTTAATGGCTGTCTTCTAATTCCTATCTAATTTTATACATCTGTTTTTCATATATACATATGTATAGATATGGATATTGATGTATAAAGAGACTTTCTGATATATTCTCTGTGTCTTCTTAATCCCAAATAAATACTTCATTTAAGCTGTTCAAGTAGTGCTTGTCATCCATAGAGATGGGACAGAGACCATCAGTAGATCAGAGCTTGCTAGATTTCTGAACAAAAGTGCAAAATGGCATGAAATTAAGTTAGAGCTAGAATTGAGAGGTAGTTACTATTTTGTCCCTCTGTATTTCTTTTTTTTACCTGATATATTTAGTTCTTTAGGCCTGTGCTTCAAGCTCCTGCTCATTTGAGTCTTTAACTCTTTCACTGAAAAATTTGGTTAGGGGTATTAATAGTTTACCTGCAAAATGTGGTTTTCCTTTTGACATCCAGAGATTTTTGAACTTTGCTTTTAAAATTCTGGCTAAAGCAAAGTCATTATGTTTGCAACTTGAGGTTTCCCATCTGTGAATGGGGGTGAGGTAAAAGATAAATTGGGAGAATAGAATAGATTCCATTCTTGGCCATGTGAATCTTTTTGTAAATGTCCGCACTGTACATGAAACTAATGTAACATACATTTTTTAAGATTTAAAAGAGTAAAATGTAAGGGCTCTAGTTATACACAAAGAGACAGGGTTTTTAATTTAGGCAGTTTCATTTTCAAATTTCAAAAGCATATATTTTAGACCTTTTCTTAACTTTAGCTATATTTTCCACATGTGCTTAATAGTAAAAGGAATAACTTTCAGGGGGCTGGGTTGTGGCTGTGATAGAGCACTTGCCTAGCATGTGTGAGGCACTGGGTTTGATTTTCAGCACTGCATATAAATAAATAAAATAAAGGTCCATTGACAACTAAAAAATATTTGGAAAAAAAAGGGAACAACTCTTCAAACATTCCACAATAAAGAACATCACCTAAGGAAGATACAACTTTTCCTTTTCCTTTTTTTCTAAGGAGTAAAGGAGGTTTCTAATCAAATCATTTTTTTTCTTTAAGGTATATTGGGTGTGGTTAGCCAGTGCTAATTGGAAGATAGGATTTGTTCCCCATTAGCCAATAATTTGGGAGCATGGTTTTTACTTATATAGTATTTGATGTAAAAGCATAATCTACTCTATCCAGGTTACCATTAGCTATTAGCCCTGACATATAAATGAATGTGATGCTTAGCAACTGCTCTTCCCTTTAATCTCAGTAATGCAGTTATCTGGCTGGCAACTACAAGCTTTTCCTTTCCTGCTCTACAATGCTAAATTCTCTTCCATGTTTCTATCTCTCCAAACTCCTGATTAGTTTGTCTATAAGCATCCATTAAGAAGCCAGTTAGGACCAAAAAAAGAAGTGACAAAACTAAGGTGATTGTGCTTGAGAAAGGAAAAGGTTAAGTGTTCTTTACTATTTTTTGCTTTTACTTTGTTAATCTTAAATCACTGAACTAACCATATCATGTGTTACTCAAAGTTATTGCTTTAAAAAAAATCTGCCATGTGAATAGGATTGTATATAAACTAACTTAATATAGAATTTTCAACTTAATTTAAATTTAATGGTTGATAGTTTGTTCATTTGTACATTATGTTCCTTTGAATCAGTTATACTGTATACCATGATTTGTTCTCATTCATTCTGTGTAACTTTTAATAGAAAACCAATAACCGAAATGCTATTGTGCACCATATTTATTGAAAAATACATAGCAGGAAAATAAGCTCATTTAGTGGGTTCATCTTTTGAGAGTTCGTAGTATTTGGATTTCTGTCATATGTATGTTATGTGTTTTTATGTTTAAATATTTCACTTCATTCTAATGCTTACTGATACTGGTAATATTAAAGGTCATCTTAGGTAATAATAGCAGTTTTGTAGAAAATTTTCTTTAATAATCATATAACAATATTCTACCCTAATTACTATGGTAAAAATGCATGAAATGTATATAAAATATGCCAGTTCTTTGTTGGCTAGTTCACAAAATAGGAAGTTGCTTAAAGATCCAAATACTTTTTCTGGAGTATATAGAAAATTATCAAAATGTGTGTATACCCCTCAAAATTGCTGGGAGTTACTTTGAACATACATCTTACCAAAATATAAATTATAAGATACTGTTTAGCCATACTTGAATTTTCAACATGTACTAAATGGTTATAAAAATACTTTAGTCCTACTAAATGGCTATAAGAATAATAGGGGCAGGTGTATGACAAAACTCTTGGTTGGCTAGCACTTGTGTGGGAATAGTCCTTTAACTGTCTTTTTAAAGGGTCCATGTTTGAGACTGAATATGGTGGAGTGACATCTGCAAGATTGGGCAGGTGGTGAAGCTGATGCTTCTAGCTACATGCCAAATAATGGCTCTTCTTAATAGCTTGGGTGGACACCAGATTGAGGTGTCTTTGTGGAAATGAAGAAAAGAGTAGTGAATCATACATTTTGAGAGACTTTTATGAGCCACATCTGAAGGAAAAATGATCTTTTTATAAGATGACATCTGATACTCTTGACTAATCTGCTAGTCTCCTGATGCTGCTTTCTTCACCCAACTTTCTCTCAACAGACTTTGCAGCATATATTTAGATTTCAAACTCCTAGCCTTCTATTCTTTTTATGGCCTATGTAGGCTGTCAACAAACCTCTTGTACACAAATTCTGCTCTAATTTGATATGGGAAAGCATGTAACCATGGAAACGTTCTTTGTACCCTATCTCAAGGCCTGGCTGCTTTATTTACCCTTTACAGAGTAGAACAAATAATCTACATACTTACTATTCACTTTTTCATTAATTCCCAGCTAAATAGCAAATATATGACTAAAATATTTCTTCACAAAGGTAACATTTTTGGAATTTTTAAAAAATGAATAACATTGAGAGTGAACTTACTTTTACCATAGTAATTATGTATGTGGTTTGTAAGAAGGATTTTGGTGATGACATATTTAGAATATTCCTTTATTTGAATAATAGAAATATCCATTTTATTGAAATCCCAATATGTAATAATAGTACATGTATAGCTATTATATTTAATATCTTATCTACTGTCTAAAACATTTGAAGATAGTACATGCATAGCTATTATATTTAATATCTACTGTCTAAAACATTTCAGCAGATTGCTGTTCTTTCTTTCCTGTGAAATAATTCTCAATAAGATGCTTTTCCACACATGTCCTAGTTGCCGCAGATTAAAAGTTAAAAGACACTAACTAATCTTATTAATTCTCCATATTTTTTACTCCAAATATCATTTAACTCTCAGGAACTGTCATCTTTCATAATGTTCATACCATCAGAAGTCCTGCTCACTGGGAAATATTAAACAAGTACAGCTTTTTATGGAATTGTGCTAAGCTTATCCACAATTTTACATTGATCATGTCAGAACTAAAGATAACATATCATACACCTCTTCCAACTACCAGGACAATGACTGTCTGTTACTTTATATTATTGTACACACTTATGGGTGAACTTATAAACAAAAGAACTAGATAGTCAATGATCATGGACAAGGCATTAACTTCTGAAAGACCATTGCAGTTCAAAGCTTTATAAGCACCTTTCAAAGTTTTTGAGGTGGTATAGAATTTTTATAAGTGATTATCTAAAATATACTATGCTACAGGCTTTTTTATTTAATTTAATTTGTCATACATGCTTTGAGGGTGCAATTCCTTTCATATTACATATCAAGAGCACAGTTTTCCAAGTCATTGGTTTTACACAAAGCATTTTCATACCATTTTTTATACATGCACTTTTATAGTAATAAATGCCATGTTAACAACTGACAGAGAATGACTGTTAATGGAGTTTATTAGGTTGAAGAAATTTAAGTCATATACTGATTGTCATGGGGTACCCTTTGGTTTAACCATATGCTGCTTCTACTGTCTACCTGTCTACTCCTCCTTTTTTTGTTTTGCATTCTCAGGTTTCTCTGAGGAAAATGGATAGTTTGCTTTATTTTCTTTTCTACTTTGCAGATTTCGTTTTTGCAATCAGGTTTACAAGTTCTCGTGTTTTTTGACTACACATCATTTAAAAAAATATATTCCTTTTTATTAGAAACTCAGATGTAACTTAGAGGAAAGGGAATAAATACTGTTTTCAAATATGATTGCATATTTGTAAAAGTTTAGTTAGCCTTTGTATACAGTGATATGTAAAAAGGTGCTCTATATGTACATTGCAAATTGTAATGCATGCTACTGTTATATATACAAAAACTTCGAATAAAAAAAAAGTTTAGTTAGCCATCATTATATTTTTATATCTCAGTTATCAGTTCTATTGCATGAGACTAAAGAAGGAATGGGGAAGCAACCAGGCTACTAAAGCTATAAAGAAAGAAGGAGAGAATGCCAGAAACTTTGGAATATCATAAGCCAAGAATTGTTCTCAGACCAGAGGATGCTAGTCAGTTTCAAGTCATGTGACCAATCCTACCACTATCATTATGACATTTCTTAAAATAACATAGTAAACTCTAGAATTTCACAATCAAAACCCACTCTTTTAAAGACAGAATTTAATTTTACATGCTATTGTTCCATTTTTCTTCTTTATATTTACTGGCTTATTTTGGTTTTATGACTGTCAAACTTACATAAATATTATTGTCTACACATTTATTTCACTCCTGATTTTATCATGATATGTGATCCAACCTTTAAAACCACTAGGTACTATCTTTATTAAGAGTGCATATTGCATTCTTATTTATTTATTTATTTATTTATTTATTTTGGTACTGGGGATTGAACTCAGGGGCCCTTGACCACTAGGCCACATCCCCAGACCTTTTTTATATTTTATTAGAGACAGGGTCTCACTGAGTTGCTAAGTGCCTCGCCACTGCTAAGGCTGGCTTTGAACTCGCGATCCTCCTGCCTCAGCCTCCCAAGTGCTGGGATTACAGGCGTGTGCCACCACATTCTTATTTTTTAATTTAAAGTTTACTTTTTATCTTCACCATAACATAAAATATATTCAATATCTCAGCAAACCACTTTGCTCAAATAAAAATAAAACACAAATTAGCTTTATTATATTTCAAAATAATACTCTTTGAAAAGTTATTAATTATGTTATGTTCACACTTATTACCATGTATCTTATGTCATAGCAATTCAGACTACTTGGTTAATTGATTAATGGATCCCTGAAAGAAACTTCATATTGGTTTGATTTTTAAAAATCACTGCACACACACACACACACACACACACACACACTCAAAACATCAGTTATCTAGTTTTCATTAAAGTAAATCATGTTATGTTTTTTGTCAATATCTGGTGTTCTTACTTGAATGGTTTCTTTTGATTTGAGCCAATTGGCATATGCAAGTATTGTTTATTGGATATAGAAAAATGTTTATTCTAGTATTTACTTTTTTTTCAAAATAATTTGTTTTCAAGTACTATATGAGGTACCAATAAGGAAAAGGCAAGAATTATACCCATGTAATTAATATTAAGACTATTAATGCTGGCATAATCTACTATGTGACATTTAACTGATCTTTTCTATTAAACCTAATAATAATTTTAACTATCCTAATCTGCCATCTTCATGAATATACTTAAATTGTTTTACTAACAGTGTAAGTGTAAAATATAGTACTGTCCTGAACTCTTAAATAACTTTATAGAGATCTAAAAATAAATAGATAAATAAATAAACTTTATAGAGATCTAAAGCTGATGCCCTCCAATTCATATCTTTTACTTTTTACCTCTTCCTTTAAATGTCAGAGTAACTTCTGCTGGTAACAGGAAGTCAGTTTCAAATTCAACCCAGGAAAACAAGGACCAAATAATCAAAATATTTTTGCAGAAGTCTAAACCCTTGCTGCTTTTTTCTTCCATGACTGTAGAAGAAAGCTGGCTGGATAGACAGATCCAAAAAGAACTTTACAGACAGGTTTTTCTTGTTTGATGGATCTTCTTAGAAGACTTAGTAAAGAATACCTCATGCATCTATACTTGCTTTTACTTGATATTTTAGCATTGTGACAGAGTTTGTAAGTATATATTTGTTGTTTCTATATGATCTGCTTTTTCAGCTGAGGTAAAATTTGGATACCAAATGTTTCTAATTTCACCTTTAAAAAAATTATCTGACCCCTAGGGGTGACATAAGGTCATTACAGAGCTAATGCCATAAGTGCCACTAAACTGTAATATAAACTGTAGAATCATGATATTTGTCACTTAAGAATTTAAAAGCAGCAAAATATCATTATATTTAAAATTAGTAACTACTTAACACATGTTGAAAGTAATAATCAATATACAGCAAATTATATTGGTCAACAATATGAGGTATTGTGTCCAACCAGACTGATTCCAGTTTTACTATTTTTTGCTGTGTTAACAATTAAAAGATAAGTGTACCAACAATATCTCTAACTCGAAGGGTTTTAGAAATTATTATATGACATAATGCATGTAAATTGCTTAATGTAACTTTCACTTAGTGAGAAATCAATAAATGCAAGCTGATGTTATTTATAATTTTTCATTCTTGAGCCATGTATTAGATTTTCTAATGGTTATATGTGGCTTTCAGCATTTTTGTATATGTGCATGTGTGGTTAAAATTACTTGAGATACATTCTTATATTGCCTCAGAAAGAATAAGACAAAATGAATATGTTTTACTTGGCAATTTGATTGACTTAGAGCTTTACTTACTATATATACATGGACCACTGCTCATTTACATTCTGCATACAGCTAAGGAGGTTTTTCACTACTAAGAGCATCTACTAGCCAAAACAAAGATAAGTTCCAAGAAAGAGAGAATGAAGGATGTGAACTAAAGGGAATAGAAATAAGTACATAAAACAAAAGATCAGGAAGAAAAGTCCATAAGAAGAGGAGGCAACTACCATAAATATATGTCACCTTTGTTATGAGTATTCGAAATAGTCATGGTTAAGTTCTGGTAACCCCACAGTGCCCAGCTGAGTACCACTAAATAAATAACTTACACAGATAAAACAAAAACAAAAACAAAAAAAACAATAAAAAAAGATCAGAAGGAAAATCCATGAAGTCCATGTGCAAAAGAGTGATGACAATAACAATGAAAGCAAGAAGTATGTACAATAATATATGGAGATGATAAGAAATCATACTGTTCTCATTTTGTTCATACCAATGTTCATCTCATGATGAGATTCAAAACATTTTGAGGAAGCAGGGAACAGGAATATGTGTATTCATCACTGGAGGCATGGATTCCACCACAGAATACTCAGATCACTGAGGCTTCCTAATTTTTGGAATGACTCGAGATTTACAAATTAATTTGAATCTGGGAACAAGGACTGGCAAGAGATTAAGAAATGGAGAAGAGCAACTTTTTTCACAACCTGAAGTTACAAAAATGGAGATTCTAAATATCCCTTGTACCCTCTGAACCTTCCTTAGGCCAATCACATGCCTTACACATTTCTTGTGTTTTCTTGACTCTCTAATTAGAGATTTTATAATTAGATTTTTGATAACCAGTAGTAGCAATAAAATCTGAAAAGTATTTGTATTCATAGGAAAGCAAGTGTCTCTACCCCAAATATTTTTAGCATGAGGATCTGGCAATACCCCAATAAAGGAACTCTACAGAATTAGTACAGAATTACTTTTCCATTGAATAAAATAGAAGCTACTATCTTATAATATGTGGGAGATCTCATTTTCTTCTATCCTAATTTAACATTCTTTGAGGGGATTTTCATAACTTTAAACCGCTTCTTTTAAAATTTAAAATTGTATAGAATAAAAGTACTTTAGCAAATAATTGTTTCTTTGGCATTTTTAATTTACTGGGAACATCATTCTTTTTTTAATAGGGAAAGAGGTGGGGGTAGGAAAATTTTAAATACAGTTATACTTTCTCCTATAAGTGTTCCATAAATTGAATGTTTTTAGTCTTCTTAAGTTTTACTCTATGTATCATAGCACTTTGAACTCTGGCTTTAGAAAGTCCATATTTTATCTATTAATAGCTTAAGGAAAAACTATAAAGTCACTTTGATTAAAAAGTCTTTACATTGTAGCAGTTACTTTCTTTTTTTTATTTTTATAATTTTTAATATGTACAACTCATAGTGCATATATTTAGTATCTTTTTACATACAACTGTTTGTATACAAAGTATATTCGTACAATTCAGGTCTTCAATCATGCATTAAGGAAAATGATATCCGTCTCATTCAACCACCTTTTTTTTTTCTTTTCTCCCCCTCCCTCCCCTCTTGCTCCCTCCCTTACCCTCCCTTCCCTTGACCATTCTAGTGTTCCTCTAATCCTCCTATGTACCCCCATCCAACAATACTTTGAAATAGCCTCCTTATATAAGAGAGAACATTTGGTACTTGGATTTTTGAGACTGACTAACTTCACTTACCATTATGTCTTCCAACTTCATCCATTTACCTGCAAATGCCATTAATTTGTTTTCTTTTATTGCTGAGTAAAATTCCATTGTGCGTATATACCACATTTTCTTAATCCACTCATTTACTGAGGGACATCTAGGTTGGTTCCACAACCTAGCTATTGTGAATTGTGCAGCTACAAACATTGAGATAGCTGTGTCACTGTAATATGCTGTTTTTAAGTCCTTTGGGAATAGACCCAGGAGTGGGATGGCTGGGTCATAGGATGGTTCCATTACCAGTTTTCCAAGAAATCTCCATACTGCTTTCCATAACGGTTGCACCATTTTGCAGTCCCACCAGCAATGTATGAGTGTGCCTTTTTCCCCACATCTTCTCCAACATTTATTGTTGCTTGTATTCTTGATGGCTGCCATTCTGACTGGAGTGAAGTGAAATCTTAGAGTAGTTTTGATTTGCATTTCTCTAATTGTAGCAGTTACTTTCAGTGAGGCTTAGGTGGTGAAAACATAGGGGAACAATTTGTTTTTTAAAAAGACAATTTTTTTTGTTTGTTTTGAATCCAGAGTGTTAGGGACACGCCTACCCACTGATATTTGGGGGGGGGGGGGAATCAAGTGTCTTCAATTAGTTTATATAGCTTGATTTTTTTAAACAGTAAATGATTTTATGTATCAACTTACACTTTGTATTATGTGTTACAAATATGATATAAAATGAAAAAGGTTTTATAGTATAGAAATTCCAGAAGACCCAAGATCTAATGATCTAACAACATCTCAGAATTTTATTTAATAAATATTCTGTGGAATATGGAAGTTTACACTTCCTCAGAAAGATGATAACTTAACTTTTATCACTTACTGTTGTGTTCAATAGAAGAGGGACCATGTAAGCATGTCACAATAGTTGCAGAGAACTGCTAATGATATTACCTTTTGAATTCACTTCTCATTTTTCATTGGGAACCATGAATAGTTGAGATTTTACATTCAAAGAAAATGTTAAAATTTAAAGTCATTTTACTCATTGAATTACTGGTTAACATAATTTTATTTTCCTTTTTCTTAAAATGAATTATCTTTTCTTGAAATTATTAGGATTATTATTAGATTGTTGCATGCAACTCACAAAATAATACCTCTTATGCTTCTGTCTTAATAGTTAATAATTGATTTTTTATTTAAAGCCAAGGTCACATATTTTTAGGGTAGCCATAACCATGTCTTCTTCAGTCATCTACTTAAGTAAATTTCCTAGGCACAGATTTCTTCTTGAATTATGGCATATTTTTCAAATATTTAAGACATTTTTCCTTTATAAAACATAATGAGAAAAATGTTGATGAATCCTATTTTGTCTCTGCTTATTATAGCTGATCTTTTAAATGTTTCTTTTCTGCCTGATAAAATTCCATTATTTCTTTAATATTTTATTTATTAAAATTCTAATATTAATGACAATGTCCTATTAAAATTTAGAGGGATTTATATACTTAAAATTTTATTATCACTTAGTGTTAATAGAATGACTTAGTCTTTGCATCAAATTTTGTGGGAACTAGTGCTTTCTGCATATTTCA